>SJYT01064994.1:61545-185500 GCA_006410635.1 Cephalophus harveyi | reverse complement strand
GCATGGTCCTCAGGGATCACCCAGGAGTCCAAATCCCTCTCTTAATGATGGGAAACTGAGGCACGGGGTCCTGGGTTCCTTCCTTGTTGTGTCTGAAGAAGGGTGAAGGGTGGTCAGTGCAGAGAGTCGTGGACCTATTTTGTTCTTTCCCAGCAGATTTCCCACCAGGCCAGGTCTTCAGTGAAGCAGTGGCTGAGTCAGGGTGGGGATCAAGGGCTTCTGCCTCCTGGAAGAAAGACGCAAGCATCTTCCCCACTAACGAGAAGGGGACAATTTCTGCCAGGGCCAGGTATACCCCAGGCACTGCATACGTAGCTATATATCTTTTGCCCCCAACTTCATGGAATTCTCTGTCCCCTCTCAGCCACCACTTCAGTCCCTCCATCCATCCCTGTACCCATCTCAGAGTTAAGAGCACCTACTGTGTGCCAGGTTCCAGGGCTGGGTGGTGAACACAGTCATGTTCTCTCGAGAGGTTTACGGGCCAGCAGGGGAGACGGGCATGAATTAGAGCATCTCACAAGTCTATGCAGATGAAGGAAGGGCAATTATGATTCTCACTGTGGAGGAAGAAGAGGGGAAGATGCAGGAGGAGAGCCCAATCTCGCCCTTCTGATAAAGTGACGCTGGAACTCGGATCTGAAGGATGGGCTGGGTGCCTCCAGGGGAGGGACCGGCACCCGCCGAGTGACTGAGAGTGGACGGCTTGCCTGGGACACAAGAAGGGTGGGAAGAAAGAAGTCACCCAGGTGATCAGACGTGCACCAGACTTATTTGTGTCCTCACAAGGGACGCCTGTGGGGTCTCAACCCACTCTGCATGGAGGGAGGAGGATGTGTGTGTGTGTGTGTGTGCGCATGTGTGTGTGGGCTGGCTACTGGCAGAAGGAGTCTGTGGCTGGTGCGGGAGAGCAGCCCACCCCTGACACACACTTGCAGGCATGCCTGTCCACCTGCTGTTCTGTTCCCCAGTTATCTGCAGCCTCCCGTCCGTTTGTTTGCAGCCCCTGCTCCCAGGTGTTTGCAATTCAACACTCCAGCTGTTTGCAGTCGCTACNCCACCCCTGACACACACTTGCAGGCATGCCTGTCCACCTGCTGTTCTGTTCCCCAGTTATCTGCAGCCTCCCGTCCGTTTGTTTGCAGCCCCTGCTCCCAGGTGTTTGCAATTCAACACTCCAGCTGTTTGCAGTCGCTACCCACTTATTTGCAGACCGTATCCTCAGGGGTGTGCAACTACCACCCCAGCTGTTCACAGCCAGCACCCTTAGACAGTTGCAGTCACTACCCCAGCTGTTCACAGTCACCTTCCCAGCTGTTTGCAGCTACCACCCACAACTCTTGGCTAGTAATCCCTCTCCAGCTGTTCACAGCTGGCACCCCAGGGATCTGCAATTTCCACGCCCCACATGGTGCCACCCCCACCCCTGGCTGTGGGCATCAGGTAAGGCTTGCTCAAGATGAGTTCTAACAACAGCAGTTACTATCAGCTAACAATTGAGCGCCTGTTTTATGCGAGGGAGAGTACCATGTGCTTTTACATGCTTTCTCCAGTCTGATCTCACAGCAACCCTGTCATTCACTCATGGGATATTTCTGAATATTTCTGGAATGTCTGCTAAACATTGGGCACTGCCAGGTGCCGGGCACAAAGTGAAGAGCAGAACTAGCAAGGACGCTGTCCTCCAGGAGCCTTAGGTCTCATGAAGGAGACAGGTGTCAGTAAAGGAGTGACAGTCATAAGTGCGTGATCACAGAGATGGCTCCAGTGGGAAGCAGAGGCATTTGAGCTGAACAGGCCATCTGGAGAAGATCTCTGGGTGATGAATCTTGAGCTGGGAGCTGAAGAATGGGTGCAATTAGATGAGATGCAGCTGGGGTGGAGGCGGGGTGAGGGATGAGCAGAGCTGCCAGGCAGATGGGGCGACGCGTGCAGATGCCCAGGGGCAGGGCTGGCAGATGGGCAGGTGGCGGGAGCGCAGGCAGTGAGGGCGGCGCGCGAGGCTGATGGGAGCCCCGTTGCAGTGACCTGGAGCGAGACTGGCTGTCAACTGGTTGCTCTCGGTAATGAATGATGTGTAGGGCTCAAGACTCAAAGAAGCAATAGTCCAGGTGAGAGATGAGGCAACCTCGGACAAGGAGGCAGCAGGGACTGGAGAGAGATTTTAGGAGGTGGCGGGCAGGACTGGGTGATGCGGAGGGCAGAGGTCAAGAGACAGCTTCCAGGTTTCCTATCTGGGCTACTGGATGCCCAGCGGTTCGCTCCTCTGTGCTGGGAGTAGGGAAGAGGACCGGAGCAGGGGACGGGGCCGCAGGAGAATGGGGGATGAGGAGCTTCATGCTGTTAGGAAGAGGCCCTGGCAACAGGACTGCCCAATGGCAGGCGCCTATACCTGGGCTCCAGGTCAGACTCTGTATTCCAACCCCAGACTTCCCGCCTGTAGTTTTTTATCTCGAGCAGGTCCTCGGGCCAGTCTTGCCACTGCTTCCTCATCAGTGACATGCAGGGAGGGGGTGAGGAGAGATTCTCCCGAAGCCTACAGGCCCGCGGATGCTTCAGCTGTTGCCATTTAGACCCCAGACTCTAGCTTGGTGCACGGCACGTGGCAGGAACTCACTGATGTCCTGCTGAATAACTGAAGGAATGACAGGGCAACGAGGCGGGTCCTGGGGTGAGCTGTGTTAGGAGACCTGCCGGTGGGTGGGGGAAAGGATGTCACTGGAAGAAGGAATAGCCGGCGCGCAGGCAGAGACGCACGGAAGGGCATGGTGAACTCAGAGCGGGAGACAGAACGTTTTCTAGTGGAGCCTAAGACACCTGGGGGACAGGCAGACTCAGGCTGGGGAAGCAGGCAGGTCCCAGGGAAGTCCTGCAGAGGCATCTGAACTGACCGTGAGAGTTCCAGGGAGCCCCAGAGGACTCAGAGCAGGGAGCGGCAGGGCTGGGAGCCCGAGGGAAGATGCATTAAGGCGGGAGAGACTGGGGTGAGGGCTCATGAGGAGTCTCCTACCACCATCCAGGGCTTTTAAATATTAATTAGAGTTTCTGTGCACTTCTGTGGCCGGTCAGTTGCCAAGTCGTGTCCGGCTCTTCACGACCCCATGAACGGTAGCCTACCAGGCTTCCCTGCCCCTCACCATCGTTCAGGGCTTCACCCTCCAGCATGTGGATAATCCAGTTTGTCTGACCACCTGTCTCTCTCTCCCCTCCCACCTCCGCTGGGACATCACCTCTCTCCTTAGGAGCACTTTTCCCTGTGGGAAGATGGGAACAGAACAGGAAGAGCAGGAAAGAACCTCGGGGAGTGGGTTATGGAGAATGTGATTCAGAAGAGTCTGTGCATCTGGTCCAAGACCACAGCTGCTCCTCTTGGGGACAGGCCTGGTCCCCAGAGTATCCACTGTCAGTCCTTTGCCGCTGAAGAACGTCTCCACGGTCAAGACCAAAGGGGAGAACGTGCGAAGCTGTGGGTGGCGGGTGAGTTTTTCCCCAGGCTGAGCTTGAAGAGGCTGTCACCCATTCCCCAGGGGTCAGGGACCTCAAGGGAGAAAAGAAAGGAGTTTCAAAGGAAAGCTTGTGTCTCTGTACTTGCTCACCCACCAGCCTGCCTTCCTGATGCAATTAGCGGAGTGTGAACAGTACCATCTCTGGGAGCCTGCACCATGGCTGGGATGCTCTGAAACACTTAGATTGCTTGGGCCTTGCCCTACTTCTGAATTAGAATCTCATGAAGCCAGGCCTTTCACAAAGGCAGTCTCATGAGCCTGCCTTTCACGGGCTCCCCCGGTTAGTGGTGTATGCTAAGACAGTGCTTCTAATAGCAGAGAACTCGCCTATGGGTTTTCTAAAGCACAGGTTCTGATCTGCTTGGTCTGGGATGGTGCCCGAGATTCTGCATTTTAACAAGCTCCCAGGTGAGGTCCATACACCACACCCTGAGTACCAAGGCTGAAGCTTCTGATTTCCTAGCTTTTTTCTTTTCAGGGAACAAACCCCGCTCAAAGAAAACCTTGCACGGAATTTCAATATATGAAACAGATGACATTAATATGAAAGTACCATACACATACAAATGTGTGAAGCTTGCTTATTACAAAAGCTGTCAGTGAAAACAAGGCAGTTTGGATGAAGACAGAAGTCTGCTGTTGAAGATTTCAACTGCTGTTTTACACAGAGCTCATCATCCATCATATTCGACCCAAGTATGTGCAGCAGTCCCGGAGCCACGGCATCGAGACTGCACCTGTGGGTGATGGAGGGGAGGCTGGCCTGGCACCCCCTCTCAGTGTGGGGACTCAAGGCTTCAGACTTTGCCTTCCCTCCCGTCTCTAGCCGGCCCACCCCTCCCTGCCAAGTAGCTGCTGCTAAATAAAGCCGCTCCCGCTCCCTTTCTCCGGGAGGTGTGATTGGAGGTAAGCTGCAAGAGCCATCACGAGCACGCATTGGAGTCTGTGATGCCAGGCCCACTAATGAGTGGTTTGGCAGCTGGGGAGGACAGGAAGGACCGGGATGGGCCAGCCCCTGCGGCTGCCCGTCATCCTCTGGTGGAAGGCAGGACGACGCAGCCTCCTCTGCAGGCTTGGCAGGGGCGTGGGAGTGGCCCATCTGTTGGGAAGGCACAAGGCTGGCAGAGGGGGCATGTGGGAAAGATTAGGTTGGCGGAGCCGGAAGGGCCCCAGTGGAAGCTTGGTGGTGCCACTTGCTTCCTGCATAGCTCTAGGCAAATTGCTTGACCTCTCTGGGCTTTGGATAAAAAAGGGATATGTTAAGGGATCCTCTGTACATTCAGGGCAGGGGGATAAAGTGGGATAATGTTTGTGAAAGACCCTGCTCCCCGTAGATCTTGGGCTCTTATGTTTCCCCAGGTGGAGGTCAAGGTTCTCAGGTCACCACCCAGCTCAGTCCTGCTGGCACAAAGCCACGCATGCTCTCTTCTCAGCATCGAACCCCTGACCCTTAGGACAGCACAGGGCTCTCAGTCCTCCTGCGGGTGCCGAGGCCACAGCAAGCAGCACATTGATGGGAGCACCAGGCAGAACCAGTCTGCTTTCTCCTGAGCTCTGTGGCCCTGGCCCAACCCCTGCTCATTACCTAACACCTTGGTTGGAGATGCCCTATTACTTTGTCTTATCACCAGGAAGCTCCTTGAGGGCAGAGGTGGCACCTCATTCACCCTGGCACCACCCAAGTCCAGCCCCAGGCCAAGTCTACAGCTGGCATCAGTGACGATTTATAAGCTGGCAGTAGCCGGTTCCTTCTCTCTTTATGTGCGGATGGCTATTAACCCCTCCAATCACAGCACCCTTTACACTGTTAATGCCCAGGGCTGCAAGGCCCACACTGGGAGCAACACTGTCTTCACTCTGCTCTCCCAACTCACAAGCTTCCTTGTCTTCAAAATACTGCTGAAGGCTTGCCCTCAGCAGGATGTCTCCCTTCCCTGGAGAGGCAGGGGCAAGGGAAGGGGAACCTACCAGGACCTCCCGTGGCACTGCACAGAGTTCTCACAGCAACCCTGGGAGGGCTGTACCAGAGTCATACCCATTTTACAGTTGAGGAAACAGGCTCAGAGAGGTCAGGCACCCTGTGAGAGAGCCTGCACGGGCTGGCTGTCTTCCTGCTCCCCCCTGGGCCATGACTCAGCTGGCTCCTTAACCCCGGCTCTTGCCAGAACCCGTGGCCTCTATTTGTGCTGTATTTGCTAATAGCTCCAAGTCCTTCCAAGCCTGCTCTCTGGTTGCAGCCCCAGGCTGCCGCACTCTCTCAGTCAGGGCCCCTGACAAGCTCCCTTCTCCAAATGGGCGCCCGGAGCAGAATGCCGGCCACTGGGCATGGAGAACAGACTTTCTGCAGCACTGACACAGAGGCTCCTCCGTCCCGCCATCCTGAGACTGAGGGAGGGGACACACAGCATCTGGCTCGGACGCCGCACCAGGTACCAGAGGAACATCATGCCCCGAAGCGTCAAAGGCTGGCCGTGTGCACACAAGTCCCCAGTGAGTGGGCTGAGCCGCCAGAGCTAAGGCTGCCTAGGGAAGGGTGCTCCTGGGAACTGGAGTGGCCAGGGCAGGCTTCCTGGGAGATAGGGGGATCTGGATTCTAAAGAATAAGGGCAACTGAAGGAGGCAGGAAAAAGTCTTATTCATGCGTGCAGAAGGCCTGCAGACTGGTCTGCTGGGTGGGCTGGCCTCAGGCTGGGGGCGGGAAGAAGCTGGTGGTACAGTGGGGCTGAGGGCTCAGCCAAGTGTCAGAAATCCTCTGCCCAGATTGTCGCGCTCCTGTTCAGTTGTATCCGACTCTTTGTGACCCTGTGGACTGTAGCCCACCAGGTTCCTCTGTCCATGGGTTTCTATAGGCAAGATACTGGAGTGGTTAGCCAATCCATTCTCTGGGGATCTTCCTGACCCAGGGATCAAACCCACATCACTGGTGTCTCCTGCATTGGCAGGCAGTTTTTTTACATTTTGTGACCCTGTGGACTGTAGCCCACCAGGTTCCTCTGTCCATGGGTTTCTATAGGCAAGATACTGGAGTGGTTAGCCAATCCATTCTCTGGGGATCTTCCTGACCCAGGGATCAAACCCACATCACTGGTGTCTCCTGCATTGGCAGGCAGTTTTTTTACAACTGGGCCAACTGGGAAGCGCCCCTCTGCCCAGAGGGGCTGAGTTACTCAAAAAGTCAAGGAATGCCCAGGCCTTGGTCCATCATGGGAGTTAGGTTTGCATGGTAAACTCTAGGGCCATGCAGGCCTGATTTCATATCCTGGTTCTTTCACTTCCTGATTCTGTGACCTTGGGCATGAGCTTGTCAGACCCTGGATCGCCCTATCTGTAACACAGGGAATGATAAGTCCTATTTAATAGGTGTCTTGTGAGAATTAAAGGGCATTATGGAGAAGGAAAAGGCAACCCACTCCAGTATTCTTGCCTGGAGAATCCCATGGACAGAGGAGCCTGTCGGGCTATAGTCCATGGGGTCACAATGGTTGGATGGCATCACAGACTCGATAAACATGAGTTTGAGAAAGTTTCAGGAGTTGGTGATAGACAGGGAAGCCTGGTGTGCTGCAGTCCATGGGGTCGCAAAGAATCATACACGACTGAGTGACTGAACTGAAATATTCCCACGGTGTACATTTATTATTACTACTCTTTTGTAGACAAGAAGCAGAGTGTAAAGAGGGGAAGGGAGTTGGTGGTGTTTGGAAAGGCTGAGGTATGGACAAAAGGAGTTGAGTGTCAGAACCAGATGTGTTAACCTCTATACATTTAGTAATGTGCTGGATGCTGAGTAAGTAACTATATAGATTCCTCCTGGAATGATCTCATCAGCCTCTGGCATCAACCATGATCTCCACGTGGATGGCTCGAAAGACTTGACCTCCAGCCCAGACCTCTGTCTTGAGTGTTAGACCTTCAAGTGCAGTGACGCTCTAGACATTTCTACCAGATGTGCCTTACTCCCAGCAGTCCCGAAACGAGNCCTGGAATGATCTCATCAGCCTCTGGCATCAACCATGATCTCCACGTGGATGGCTCGAAAGACTTGACCTCCAGCCCAGACCTCTGTCTTGAGTGTTAGACCTTCAAGTGCAGTGACGCTCTAGACATTTCTACCAGATGTGCCTTACTCCCAGCAGTCCCGAAACGAGCTTCTCTAAATGAGTTCCTCCTCACCCCAGGCACCCATTTCAAACCCAGTCTTCCTCCTGTGTTGCCTAACCAATCTCTGGTACCATCAGCCCCCTCCATTCAAGTGAGAAACCTGGAGTCTTTCTCCCTCCTCCCCACCTCCACTGCTTTAGTTCATATCTGCAGCCTGGCCCACCTGGCCTATTGCAACACCTCCCAGGCTCAGCCCTACTCGTCCCCCATTCCCTCCACCTCCCCAAGCCCCAAATCTGATAGCCGCACAGCAGCAAGAGCAGTCATGGCCTCAGCCATATCAGGGAGCTCCCCTGCCTCCAGGGGACAGACCCAACGCCCGCACATTTAAGACTCTTGTTCAGCTGGCTCTTGCTGAAGCCGTGACTTGGGTCCCTTCTCCAGCCTTCTCCCCTTTATCCATTCATCTCTGTCTCCCCAGCACCGAGCACAGTGACCAGCTCGCTTAGTGTGCTTCAGACATGGCCTTTGGTTACAGAAACGCACGAAGGAGTGCAAGCTGCTAAGGTCATTCCCAGCAGACTGGGCAGCCAATTCACTGCTTTAAGATGCAGCTTTGCGAGAAGTGGCTGAGCTGGCACTAGCGGGGGAGTGGTGTGTGGAATGAGGCTTTTCTCTCTCTCACTCTTTTTAAATACTTATTTATTTGGCTGTGCTTGGTCTTAGTTGTGTCATGCAAACTCTTAGTTGGCGGCACGTGGGATATCTTTTTCCCGACCAGGCAACAAACCCAGGTCCCCAGCAACGGGAGCGTGCATCTCGGCCACCGGACCACCAGGGAAGTCCTGAGGCTTTTCTCTTAAATGCCCATCTGCAGAAAGCCCAGGCCCTGCTCCTTCCACCCTCTCTCTCCAGCATGTCCTGCTACTTTCTGTTCCTGGACTTTATTTTCTTTTTCTTTCTAGTACTTGGTTCACTATTATTATTGTTGGTTAAATTGTTGATTATCTGACTCCTTCCTTTAGACTAAGATTTCCATGAGATCAGGGTTTTTTCCCACCTTGTTTACCGCTGATGTTTAGCACTTAGAACAATGTAAAATATGTAACAGAAACTCAACAGATGTTTGTTGATTGAAAAAAAAAGTGAAAAAGTAAAGGGCTAATAGGATTTAATCTGGGCCTCCCAGGTAGCTCAGTGGATAAAGAATCTACCTGCAACGGAGGAGACACAGGTTCCATCCCTGGATCGGGAAGATTCCCTGGAGGAGAGCATGACAACCCACTCCAGTATTCTTGCCTTGAGAATCCCATGGACAGAGGAGCCTGGGGGCTACAGTCCATAGGGTTGTGTGGAGTCGGACACAACTGAAGCAACTGGAAATGCACATAGGGAATTAATTCTGTTGCATCTTAATAAAAAAATGATTTTAAACAGTCTTTTCAACCAATGGTGCTAGAAAAATTATATATATATATTTATTACATATTATGTGTATTTATTAGATATTTATACACACATACATATATTTTATATGTATTATGAATATGTGTAAAAGTTTTATAACTCATTCATAAGACAACTCAACAATTCAATTAAAACATGAGCAGAAGACAGAAGACTTGAACAGATGATATTCAAATGGCCAATAAACACAGGAGAGGATGTTTGCCATCACTGGCCTCTGGGGAAGTGCAAATCAAAGCCTTGGTGAGACACACACTTATTAGAATGGTTAAAATTCACAGACAGAATACCAAGTTTTAGCAAGGGTGTGTCCACATGTGGCTGATGGGAATGTAAAATAGTAAAACTGCTTTGGGAAGTCATTGAGCAATTTTTTTCTTTTTGGTCACACTGCGGGGCATGCAGTGTCTTTGTTCCCTAACCAGGGGTGGAAACTGTACCCCCCACATTGGGAGTGCAGAGTCGTAACCGTTGGACCGCCAGGGAAGACCCGGAGCAATTTTTCAATGAAGCTAAACATACTCCTCCCATGTGACCTGGCAATTTCATTCCTAGGTATCTACCCAAGAGAAATGAAAACATGCAAAGCCTTCTATACAATGTTCATCCATAGTTACTTATGAAGGCTCAAAACCTGAAATAAGCCAAATTTCCATGAACAGGTGAATGGATAAACAAATGGTGGTATGATAACACAACTGAATATTATTTGGCAGTAAAAATGAGTGTACTACCGTACAGGTAGCAACAGGGATTAATTTCAAAGTCGCTGCACTGAAACCAGGAGGACATATGTTGTATGACTATACTGTCTCATTATATTACATGAAACTCCATTAAGACAAATCTAATCTGAAGTGGCAGCAGATCAGAAAACTGGGCTGGGAGAGGGAGGAGAAGGACTGAAGAAGGGACACAGAGGACCTTCTCCTGGTGATGGAAACATTTGTGTCCTGACCGTAGTGGTCAGTGAGGCAGATGTCCAAACTTGTCCAAACTTGTCCAACTGCACACTGAGGATCAGTGCATTTCACTGTGTGTTAATTACACCTCAGTAAAGGTAATTGGGGCTTCTCAGACGGTGCTAGTGATAAAGAATCCACCTGCAATCCCAGGGACGGGGGAGCCTGGTGGGCTGCCGTCTCTGGGGTCACACAGAGTCGGACACGACTGAAGTGACTTAGCAGCAGCAGCAGCCAATGCAGGAGACGTAAGAGATTCAGGTTCCAGCCCTGGATTGGAAAGATCCCCTGGAGGAGGAAATGGAAACCCACTCCAGTATTCTTGCCTGGGAAATCACATGGACAGAGGAGCCTGGTGGGCTACAGACTGTGGGCTTACAAAGATTCGGACATGACAGTGTCTGAGCACAAAGGTGGCTTCAAAAAAATTTATAAAAAGTATATTTGAAAGAGTGGAAAATATATAAAATTCAGAGGCCCAGAGAAGCATACATGGGCTGTGAACTCACTCCTGGAAATGGAGTCAGAGTCAATTAAATACTTACTTAATTTGAATTAATGCAGATTCACTCCATTTAAGGTGATAAGAGTCTTGAAGAAAACACACATTACTCTCTCTCCATCAGTCCCCTCTGTATTATAACTACTCTGTCTCCGCACATCCTTTGCTGCTCCTGGACCTTCTCTTGTCCTGCATGGTGAGAGGCCATAAAAAGGGGACTTGCACTCCCCCAATTCAGCACATGGGAAAAGTCCTGGGCTCTTGTCTCAGAAACATCTGATCAAAATCTCAGCTCTGCCATATCATTTGATTTCTTTGTACCTTAAATTTCTAAATCTAAAAGTCGAAGGCATTTAAAGTGTCACCTTTTGCAAAATATTCTCTGACATAATTGTACCAATGTTTTCTTAGTTCAGGGTCCCAAGGCAATAGAAACAATAGAAAAAAATAAACAAAAGGGACCTAATCAAACTTATAAGCTTTTGCACAGCAAAGGAAACCATAACCAAAATGAAAAGGCAACCTATAGAATGGGAGAAAATATTTGCAAGTGATTGCTACCAACAAGGGATTAATTTCCAAAATATACAAATAGCTCACACAACTTAGTAATAAAAAACGCAATCCAAAAATGGGCAGAAGACCTAAACAGACATTTCTCTAAAGAAAACATACAGATGGCCAATAGGCACATGAAACAGGCTCCACGTAGAGAAATTAGAGAAATGCAAATCAAAACTACTAACCACCTCACACTGATCAGAATGGCCATCATTAAAAAGTTTACAAATAACAAATGCTGGAGAGAGTGTGGAGAAAGGGAATACTTCTACATTGTTGGTAGGAAGGTAAATAGGTGCAGCCACTATGCAAAATAATATTGAGGTTCCCCCAAAAACTAAAAATCCAGTTGCAATGTGATCCAGCAACACCAGTCATAGGCATATGTCCAGAGAAAACTATCATTTGAAAAGATACATGCACCCTTATGTTCATAGCAGCATTGTTTATAATAGCCAAGATATAGATGCAACCTAAATGTCCATCCACAGATGAGTGGATAAAGAAGATGTGATATGGAGAATATTTAGTCAGTTCAGTTCAGTTGCTCACTCATGTCCAATTCTTTGCCACCCCATGGACTGAAGCACACCAGGATTCCCTGTCCATCACCAACTCCCAGAGCTTGCTCAAACTCATGTACATCGAGTTGGTGATGCCATCTAACCATCTCATCCTCTGTCATTCCCTTCTCCTCCTGCCTTCAATCTTTCCCAGCATCAGGGTCTTTTCTAATGAGTCAGTTCTTCCTATCAGGTGGCCAAAGTACTGGAGTTTCAGCTTTAGCGTCAGTCCTTCCAGTGAATATTCAGGACTGATTTCCTTTAGGATGGACTGGTTGAATCTCACTGCAGTTCAAGGGAGATGAATATTAATAAAGAATTATTACTCATCCATAAAAGAATGAAATAATGCCATCTGCAGCTACAAGGATGGACCTAGTGATTATCATACTAAGTGAAGTAAGTCAGAAAGAGAAAGACAAATACCATATGATATCACTTAAATGTGGAATCTAATATATAACACAGATGAACTCTCCTACGAAACAAACAGACTCACAGATGTAGAAAACAAAGAGTGGTATTTGCCAAAGGGTAGTGGGGTAGGGGAGGGATAGATTCAGATTTGGGACTAGTAAACTATAGCGTATAGAATGGATAGACAACAAGGTCCTACTGTAGAGCACAGGGAACTATATTCAGCCTCCTGTAATGAAATACAGTGGAATGATGCCGCTCATTGCTTGAGCCTGGGGGTAGAGAAGGGATCCTGAGCTTCCTCAGGTGCCTGACCTTACCCACCGCTTCCAGGTGAGGTTTGCCACAGAAAACACATGTCCCAGGTAAGTGTGATTCCAGATCAAAAGTGAAAGGACTTATGGTATAAGTAAATAATGCATGGGGCATTACAAATACTAGGATATCACATGGGATGGGACATATAAAAAAACGTGCTGTGTATCTGAGATTCGTATTTCGGATGAATTGTTATTTTTATTTGTAAAATCTGGTGGCCCTATTCCAGGTGGCACTGGTACACTAACCTCGAGCCTGTTGGGCTCCAGAAGGTCCCAAGCCAACAGGAGCTGTTGGTAAATCTTTGAAATTCTTCCACTGGAATTTAGAAGGGAGATGGAGGAGGTGGAGCGGACCTAAGCAGGGGCCACTAGCATGGGTCTCCCTGCCTTACCCAGTTCCGCAACTCGATAACACAGTGTGTTCAACTTTACAGATCTCCCCAAACGGAGGCCGGGAGGACACAGCCTTGCCATCTGCAGAGGGGTTCTGGATCTGGTGGAACAAATGCTGGGAATCTGAATAGGTCTGGGTAAGTCATTTAAAATGTCTCTCTCTGACTCAATTTCTTCATCTCTAAAATGGGCTTTGGGAATTCCCTGGTGGTCCAGTGGTTAATTCTCCATGCTCTCCCTGTTGAGGGCCCAGGTTCAAGCCCTTTTTGGGGAACTAAAACCCCATAAGCTGCATGGCACTGTCAAAAAAATAAATAAAAGTAGAAATCTAAAAAATAAATAAAATAAAATGGGACTAAAAAAAAGTTAAAATACAAGTTATAAAAAAGTAGCAGAAACAAGTCACAATGTGTATAAAGGACAAAATAGTTTTGCCCAGAATATATCAAGAGCTCCACAAGATAAGAAAAAAATAAATGTCCCAACATGAAAAAAAATGGGCAGGAGATACAAGCAGGTAATTTACTGGGGAAAAAGTACAAATGGAGGATAAGCATATGAAAAGAGGCACCTGATTAATAACCAGGAAAATGCAAATCAAAACTACAAAGAGATAGCACTATTTGACAATCAGATGGGCAGAAATGAAAAAGCCTGATAAAATCTAGCGTGGGGAAAGGGTAGAGAAATCAGCTGAGGTCACTGGTGGGAATGTAAATTAGAATGGCTCCGGGGAAGACAATTAGAGATATAAAAGTGACAGGCTGCCTACTCTTTGCCCAGGCAATTCCACTTCTAGCTGTGCATCCAACAGACATTCTTCCACATGCACACAAATCCACGCGGGCAGCAGCCCTCCCTGCAGCATTGCTTCTCACGGACGTCACTGCAGCAACTTCAATGTCCATCAATAAAATAGATAACTCACGGCACAGAAATCCTTAGAGCCACCACGAAAAATGAATGTGAATATAGAAAGAGGTCTAAAGACATATGACATCTGAAAAAGCAAAGTTTCAGCAGAGTACATTTTGTAATACCCCACTTACACAAAAAAGTACAACTGTATCTGTGTCCATGTATCTGCACCGATGTGGATGCATAGATCTTCATCGAGGTATATGTACAATGGCATAAGTGTTTAGAGAAGATGTAGAAGATTGCAGATCAAACTGAGAAAATCATCGAGAGGCAAATGGGGAGAGTTGGTAAAGGGGGAGACTTCTGCACTGTTTGAAAAATTTACAGCAAGATATTATATCCACATATTTACACGGATCATTTAAGAGCTTGGTTTGCAGAATTGGGCAGGGTTGTCTCTCCCTCCCTCTGTCCCGTATGTGGCTGACTTCTGCTCATCTCTTGTCTCAGAAACAGCTGCATTATCCAGGGTGAAACACTGGCCTTGGGGCCTGCAGCCCATCTTGGCCACCTCTGTCCATTCTGCTTCTTCTGAGCCCTCCCCTAGCAGACACTCATGCGTCCTTAGCATTCCCATGACCACTTCTTTCCTTCACTGCTTCTGCTTCGTCCCGCTGCTGCCTGGCTTGCTTCTCTTTCAGGTCAGACCTCTGAAGGAGGACTCCCTCCCCTTGACTCCCAGTTGCACAGGAACTAGTTCTTGTTCCTGCTAAAGAAGGGAAGACTGCTCTGAACATTTCCCGAAGTTGCCTTCTCTCAAGCTCCATGCTCCCGGAGCCGCTCAGCAGTGTTTAACATCACTCTTTGTCCTCAGTGGCCTCCTCCATCCACCACTGACAGCCAGGAAACCCAGCCCCTTCTCCCTAGTAAGTCCCATGGTCTCCTCGGTGTCTGGTTCATAACCACCTCTCAACAGGCAACTGAATAACGAATGTCTTCTACAAATCCGTGCTTCTAGGATGTGTGAATGAATGAAGGGAGATGCTGGAGGGCAGTACGTCAAGGAAGGCATCCTTAGAAGAAATTGGAGGATTGGTATAAAGATGACTATATTGTGGGGGGAGCAGATGAAAAGGGAGTGAGATTGGAGGGACTGTTGGGAGGCAGAATAAACATGATGTGTGGCCAACTAGATACAGCAGGGGGGCTTCGGGTTAAGAGAGTGAGGAGGTGAGGAGGAGGAAGGGGCGATGAGTGATGGGAGGGAGTCATCATGGAGCTGGGAACGCCTGCCTGCCCTGGCTGAGCCCCATGTCCCTCCAGCTGTGGGCTCAGCCAGCCGCACCTCCCCTCAGGCCAGCTCCCCTGGCCTCCTGCTCTGAGCCCCTGGGCTCTGCCTGTGTGCCCTCTCCACAGCTGTCATGGACATGTGTTTATGAGTTCCTTGCTTAATTTCTGCTGTAAGATCCACCCAGAGAAGGACTGCACCTCTTTTTGTCTTTCATTATATCTCCAGAACCCAACCCAGAAACCAACCCACCAGGCTCCTCCATCCATGGAATTTTCCAGGCAAGAGTACTGGGATGGGTTGGCATTTCCCTTCTCTAAGGGATCTTCCTGACCCAGGGGTCAAACCCAGGTCTCCCACATTGCAGGCAGATGGTCTACCATCTGAGCCACCAGTGAAGCCCCAACAGCCAACACATGGTAGATATTCCATAAAGAGTCAGTAAAAGAAATGAATTTAGTCAGTGGCTAGTTCACACTCCCTTTATCCTGTAACTTCTTCCTCAAACCACTTTCATGTCTCACACACTGATGCCACCAGGAATCTCACCTTATGGACCCGATACCTCAAACAGCTGGTTTAAGCACTTAAGATATACCTCCCACAGCCCCCATCAGTCCTGAACTGATACATGTATTTCCTGATGATGAAAAGAAAGAGACAAAAAATTCTCTGGTATGGCAAGTTCATCTTGGATTCAGGTAGACTCCTTCAAAATTCATACTTGGACTCCTCTGTGCTGTCCTGGCTTCTCACAGAACCAGCACTCCAAGCCGTATACGCACAGCAGGGGTGGGGGTGGCCTTGACGTTATCAAGGCTGGAGGCATGCTCCTTAAGCTCACATCTTCAGGACTGCTATGCGGCCACCATCAGAGGCTGCCAAGTAGCTGATTTAGGCAGAGCTGGGGGCCTCAGGGCTGGGCTCCAGGACACCATCCCTGGTCCTTTTGGATGTCACTCCTTACTAACCCAGCAATCCAGGACCAGAAACCACTGACCACCTCCTGCTGTGGGATTTTGCTTCTGCAGTCAGCCTCTTGATCAAGATCGCAGACCCATGTAGAATCTTCGTGTCCCCAAGAACCAGATGTCAAGCTTGGCTCTCAGGAGGTAGGAAAATGTGGTAGCTCTCTCACCAGCACCCCCTTCCTCAATTATTTCCTAGTGACTTTGTTTCCACCTGGTTCTCAATCACAACAGGATGGAGAGAGCTCACTTTGTCTCTACTCCCCTGACGCCTGGGAAAGAAACCGACTTTTTTCCAAACAGGAAAATCAGTGCTTTAGAAATTCCATGTATCATTGGAAAGCAACTATACTCCAAAAAGAAATTAGTGAAAAATAAAAATTCCAAAGTTCCTATTCGGTCATTGGGAACAGCAGTTAATTTAGATTTTCCTGTTGACGTACACTTGACAGTTCTTATTCCCACATGTGACCCCAGCTGTTCAAAGGTGCATCTATATCCACCCTGGGGCTAGTGCATGCCTTACTGAGATCCTTGGAGTGAAGTGTGTAGTGAAAAACACAACTGACCAAGTCAGGATGAGCAGCCAGCTGGAATAAAATATGCACGATGTACATAACAAAAAAGAATGAATGCCGGAATATTATTAAGAGCTCCTGCAAATGACTGAAAAGGGAAAAGAAATTCAAATGACCCAAGAAAGCAAGCAAAGGAAATGCACAGAAAATTCACAGGAAATGTATTACAAGTGGCCAGTAAGCACAGACAGATGCTCAGGATCAGTGAAATCAGAGCAGCATGTAAGGACGACATCCTCTGGCTAGATGACCACCCTCCCCTCCCACCCCGAACCAGACACATACTGTTCTCTGAAACGAAATGAGGCACAGAGGAGGAAAACATGTCTACCGATAACGAGAAGCTACATTCTGTCAAGCTTTGAGTCCCTCTCTCCTAGTTGGTAGCTTTTCCACAGCAATCTCTTTGCCCACAGATCCTGGCACAGGCGTGAGGGTTCTGTACATATCAGCTGTCAGGGCACAAAACACGGGGAGTAAACAGAACATCTTGGCAGGGTCCTGCCGTTACTGAGAGCTGGGTGGACAAGAGGGCTGAGCCAAGCACACACACCTCCACGAGAAAGGGGACAGAGAAGCTTGCAAAGGGTGTTCGTAAAAGGGGTGCCACCCTCGGGGCGGCTCCAGGCAGGCAGTCTCTGAAAGGCACCCTCTCTGAGTAGGATCAATTTGTGCACCTCCTCTGGATGACCAAATTAGAGAAATCATGCAGTCATTTTTACGAATCAACTTAGAAAACTGAAATTGATTCCATGAATCAGGAAAGAACAAGGAAGGAAGGAAATCATAGCTAATATTTACTGAATCTGACACTATGCTTTGCACGTACTATCTCATTTAATCCACAGAACCACCTTTGGAAGAAGTATCCTTAACCCCTGCAGAAACGGAAGTTCAAAGCAATCGAGTCATTCTCCCAAGGTCATGCAGTGGGCCTGGGAGAGCACCAGCTTATCAGCCTCTGGGTCTTGTGCTCTGGATCATCCCAGATCACCCTGCATCTCTCTGAAACCTGGCCTGTGTGCAGCACTCAGCCCTAAGTATCAAGGAGACGGTGAAGAAATCAGAGTTGGATTTCCTGCTCATTGGCGGCTTGGAAACTGTCTGAGCAGGCCAGGCCCAGTGGAAAGGCAAAGCAGGGATCAATTGATGGATTTGGACCTGGCTGAATGGCTGGGTCATGACCCATCGCCCAAAGATGATTTCCAGTCCAAGTCCAGTTCCTGTGCCTCCCTGCGGGTGCCCCTGTGTCCTTAGTAACAGCATTATTATTCTCCTCTTTCTGAGTCTAGTCTGATTAATCTAATTTGCACATGTGAACGAGAAACTGCTCTGATCCATTTAATATGTTGGGACTGCAGCCCAGCTCATTTGCATGGTGGGTCTGGCCAACAGAGGTATCTCCTGTTCCCTGCCTTCCTCTCTTCCCTCCTCCCGCCCTCCCACCAGGCAAATTCTTGCTGAGCAGGCAAATGGTGATCCTTGCTGTTGCTTTTAAGTCTTAAAACCCATTAGGAGTGTATTAGCAGACGTGCTGAGAGCTCATTTGAGTAATAAAAATCTTTTTTTTTTTTTTTCTGTGCAGCTAATAAAACAGAAGAAAGAAAAGAGAGAAGGGGAGAGACCTGGACAGGGAGAGAGAGGGAGGCTGTCTTCCAGCCTGTTAGGTAGGAATGCTGGGATCTATCTGCACAATTATTAAAACTGGCTGCTTTGCTTTGGTGATGCTGCTGGTCATGGGAGAAAAGTGAGGGAAAACCCAATGAAAAACTTCTCCTCAAGTAGCCTCCTTCAGCAGGCTGAGGTCCTGGCAGGCAGAATAGGCATCTCGTCTGCCCGGCTGGTGCAGCCCTGAGACACCCCCCACCCCCGTGGTGCTCTTCGCAATATGACCAACGGTGGCTAGAGGATGCTCACCTTGCCCAGGTGTTCCTCCATCTGCACAGCTGTATTAGCCTCCCTTCAGTTCAGTTCAGTCACTCAGTCGTGTCTGACTCTTTGCGACCCCATGAATTGCAGCACACCAGGCCTCCCTGTCCATTACCAACTCCCAGAGTTCACCCAAACTCATGTCCATCAAGTCGGTGATGCCATCCAGCCATCTCATCCTCTGTCGTCCCGTTCTCCTCCTGCCCCCAATCTCTCCCAGCATCAGTCTTTTCCAATGAGTCAACTCTTTGCATGAGGTGGCCAAAGTATTGGAGTTTCAGCTTCAGCATCAGTCCTTCCAAAGAACACCCAGGACTGATCTCCTTTAGAATGGACTGGCTGGATCTCCTTGGGACTCTCAAGAGTCTTCTTCAACACCACAATTCAAAAGCATCAATTTTTCGGCACTCAGCTTTCTTCACAGTCCAACTTTCACATCCATACATGACCACTGGGAAAACTATAGCCTTGACTAAATGGACCTTTGTTGGCAAAGTAATGTTCCTGCTTTTGAATATGCTATCTAGGTTGGTCATAACTTTCCTTCCAAGGAGTATATGTCTTTTAATTTCATGGCTGCAATCACCATCTGCAGTGATTTTGGAGCCCCCCAAAATAAAGTCTGACACAGTTTCCACTGTTTCCCCATCTATTTGCCATGAAATGATGGGGCCAGATGCCACGATCTTCGTTTTCTGAATGTTAGCCTCCCTACTGCTCTAAATACCAGGTCACCTGGACTGCGCCTGCAGGATTTGAAGACTCCCAGCCCAGCAGCTCTCAGATCCAGGTCTCCGCTGCTTTCTACAACAGCCTACCCAGGTGCAAGAGCTCGGTACAGTATCTGGCACATGAATGACCAACTACAGATCAGTGTCCAGTGCAAAATGAAAATATAGGGTCCCTTGTTCAAACATGATTAATAATTTCAAGCAGGCAACAGCAGAGTATTCAACAGGCTGGGACCTTTCTAAGGGCAGTGCCTGCTGCAATGGACAGGTGGCACGCCTGTGAAGCTGACCCTGGGTGCCTGTTAAGTACTCAATTACTTGTCATCCATGTGTGAATGCCCACCAAAGAGTTTATCCTCAGTTTGAAAGTGAAAGTGTTAGTTGTTCAGTCATGTCTGACTCTCTGTGACCCTGTGGACTGTAGCCCTCCAGGCTCCTCTGTCCACGGAATTCTCCGGGCAAGAATAGTGGAGTGGGTAGCCTTTACTTCTCCAGGGGATCTTCCTGACCCAGGGATCAAACCTGGGTCTCCCGCCTGGTGGGCAGATTCTTTTCTGTCTGAGCCACCAGGGAAACCCATCCACAGTTTAAGAAAGTCCAAATATGAGGATCACACAAATTAGCCTAGACTCCTGGAATCTGGTCTTTAAAGAGGGGATTGAAGAAGAGGCTTTGGAAGGCCCTTCCCAGGCGAGTCCCAGCCTCCCTGACTCCTCCCTCTGGTTAGAGTTGGCCCCAGATGCTCCAGTCTCCCCTAAAGGCCCATTAAGGCCCCGTAAGCCAAGACTTATCTAAGTTCTTTTGTGTGAATCCAGGAGAAAAGCTGCACAGAAATCCTCTTACCGTTAATCCCTCTGAGAACAGGGGTTCCGTCTACAAGATTGTGGCGCCAGAGGAGGAGACAGTGAAATGCGAGAGGGCAGGCAGTGGGAAGGGCCTTTGCTGGACGAACAGAGACGCAGACTCGGGGCGGGTGGGCAGCTTCAGATGGCGTCTCCCAGCTGGGCTTACACTCGCAGGTCCCACTAGGAACTAGATATTTGATCCTGGGTGAACCTGTTAGCCTCTCTGAGGTGTCCCCACAGTTCTTCACAATGGGATGAGGCAAGCAGACAGATATCCAAGGATATTCATTGTGACTTTGTTTATATCAAAGAAACAAGATGAAAAGGCATTATAAATGGTCTCCAACCGAGACTTTTAGCAAATTAAATGTTGCTAATTGGCAGAGTGGAATTCTATGCAACCATTCAATGATGCCACAGAGGATTTCTTCTTAAAGATGTCAAACAAAGGCACTTACACTTTTTATTTCTCTTGAAATCCCCCGACAACAGAAAGAACAAAACTAGAGGAGAATAAAACCTGCATCTTCAGCAAAGAAATGGTCTCAGCACAAGCCATTAGCATATTGGCCAAATACTGCAGAATTTGGATCTAAATGAGGCGGGAATGTTGAAAGCATCCTCAGACCTTCAGCCAAATGCAGATTTCCCTAAGATCACACATCTCAGCCCCCTAAAAACTTCAGTGAACTTTTGGTGAGAATGACAAGGTGTTGCAATATGAACCAGCCAGGGAGTGTCCTGCAGAGACCCCATTAACATATGAGGCAGGAAAGGAGGTGAGGAAACTGAGAACTAGACCCTGGTGCCTTCTTAACAACCTAGAGCCCCACCCCTGTCTTAGAGAAGCTACACAGTAAGTCAGCAAGTGAGCAAGGCATCCATCTCTAGACCATCACACAGAGAAGCTTTGGCTCAAAGTAGGCAGAAATACTGAGAGGATATTTGAGCCACAAAACCTGACCTGCAATGCAGAAGCGATCAGCTCACAATCCTTCTTTTCCCCAGCCCCAGAGTTCAGCACACTATTCTTCAGCAAATATTTGATCCTATTCAGAGATCAAATTGCCAACATCCACTGGATCATGGAAAAAGCAAGAGAGTTCCAGAAAACATCTACTTCTGCTTTATTGTCCTGGCATGCTGCAATTCATGGGGTCGCAAAGAGTCGGACACGACTGAGTGACTGAACTGAACTGATTCAAAAAACAGAGATAATTAGTAGGGGACCAGCCTGAGGAATACAAGTAGAAATTTTTAAAAAAATGAACAAAATAAGGAAGGAAGGAATTAATGGAGGGAAAGGTTATGGAAAACATATACTTCAGTAGGAATTGCAAAAAGAAACAATATGGGCTCAGAAAACCAGGGTTCTATAATCTCAGAGAAATTACAGATTAAAAAAAAATAGATTCGAAGAAGAGTTTTAAGAATCTAAAAGGGAAATTATAAGATGACCAAAAGACAGGGAAGTGAGCTTGTCAGTCAGGTCAGTTCAGTTTAGTTCAGTCGCTCAGTCGTGTCCAACTCTTTGCAACCCCATTAATTGCAGCACACCAGGCCTCCCTGTCCATCACCAATATCTGGAGTCCACCCAAACTCATGTCCATCGAGTCAGTGATGCCATCCAGCCATCTCATCCTCTGTCATCCTCTTCTCCTCCTGCCCCCAAACGCCAAATCAGAGTCTTTTCCAATGAGTCAACTCTTCGCATGAGGTGGCCAAAGTACTGGAGTTTTAGCTTCAATATCAGTCCTTCCAAAGAACACCCAGGTCTGATCTCCTTTAGGATGAACTGGTTGGATCTCCTTGCAGTCCAAGGGACTCTCAAGAGTCTTCTCCAACACCACAGTTCAAAAGTGTCAATTCTTCAGCGCTCAGCTTTCTTCACAGTCCAACTCTCACATCCATACATGACCACAGGAAAAACCATAGCCTTGACTAGACAGACCTTTGTTGGCAAAGTAATGTCTCTGCTTTTCAATATGCTATCTAGGTTGGTTATAACTTTCCTTCCAAGGAGTAAGCGTCTTTTAATTTCATGGCTGCAATCACCATCTGCAGTGATTTTGGAGCCCCCCAAAATAAAGTCTGACACTGTTTCCACTGTTTCCCCATCTATTTGCCATGAAGTGATGGGACCAGATGCCATGATCTTCGTTTTCTGAATGTTGAGCTTTAAGCCAACTTTTTCACTCTCCTCCTTGACTTTCAAAATGGGGTAAAGAGAATGAAAGATTGCAATGAAAACAATTGAAGAGGAAGGAGGGGGAGGGAGAAACTGGAGGAGCCTGAAGGGAAGGAAGGAAGGAAGAAGAGTGAATCAAATCAAACCAGAAACTTGGCAGAAAAATGAAAAGAAAATAAATAAATGACAGCAAAGGAAACCATAAACAAAACCAAAAGACAAATTACAGAATGGGAAAAAATATTTGCAAATGATGTGGTCAACAAGGGACTATTTCCAAAATATACAAACAGCTCATACAACTCAACAACAAAAACAAACAATTCAGTCAAAAAATGTGCAGAAGACCTAAATAGACATTTCTCCAAAAAAGGCATACAGATGCCCAATAAGCACATGAAAAGTTGCTCATCATCTCTAATTATTAGATAAATGCAAGTCAAAACTACAATGAGGTACCACCTTACACCAGTCAGAATGGTCATCATTAAAAAGTCTACAAATCACAAATGCTGGAGGAGGAAAGAGAGCCCTCCTATACTGTTGGTAGGAATATAAATTGGTACAGCCACTATGGAAACCAGCAGTGAGGTTCCTCAAAAAATTAAAGTTCCTACATAACCCTGTAATCCTACTCCTGGGCATAGATCTGAGAAAATGTTAATTTGAAAAGACATATGCACTCCAGTGTTCACAGCGGCATTACTCACCATAGCCAAGGCGTGGAAACAGTCTAAATGCACAGCAACAAGTGAATGGATAAAGCATATGTAGTATATATGTTCAATGCAACACTACTCAGCCATAAAAAAAAAAATCCACAGAATAATGTCATTTTCAGAAACATGAATGGAACTAGAGGTTATCATACTAAGTGAGTAAGTCTGAAAGAGAAAGACAAATACCACTAGATATACTTTTATATGGGCTTCCCTGGAAGCTCAGCTAGTAAAGAATCTGCCTACAATGCAGCAGACCTCGGTTCAATTCCTGGGTTGGGAAGATTCCCCTGGAGGAGGGATAGGCTACCCACCCCAGTATTCTTGGGCTTCCCTGCTGGCTCAGATGGTAAAGGATCTGCCTGCAATGCAGGAGAACTGGGTTTTATCCCTGGGTGGGGAAGATTCCCTGGAGGAGGGCATGGCAACCCACTCCAGTATTCTTGCCTGGAGAATCCCCACGGACAGAGGAGCCTGGTGAACTAAAGCCCATGGGTCGCTAACAGTCAGACATGACTGAGCGACAAAGCACAGCACAGCACACTTATATATGAAATCTAAAATGTCACACAAGTGAACCCATCGTGCAATGAAGGAAACTCACAGACACAGAGAAAAACCTTGTGGTTGCTAAGGGGGGAGGTGGGGGAGGAATGTCCTGGGAGACTGGGGTTAGCAGAGGCAAGCTATTACATACAAAGTGGATAAACAACAAGTTCTTACTGTATAGTATAGGGAACTATAATCAATATCCTGAGATAAGCCATAATGGAAAAGAATATTAAAAAGACTACATCTATGTATACATAACTGCATCACTTTATTGTACAGCAGAAATAACACCTTGGAAATCAACTGTATTTAAATAAATAAATGGAAAAAATCCACCATGTTAACATGATTATACAGATCACAGATATGAAATATTGACAAAAGTGATCCAACATATCCATAGGGGAAATATCCAAAGATATAATCAGTGAAAACATCCTGAAAGAGAAAGAGCTGAATTGGAAGATCAAAGGGTACATGATGTGTCCAAGACTCCTATAGAGAGTAATCATCTGATGTGGTCAATTTCAAGGGAAAAAGTATGAGTCATAAGGACTCTGTCATGTTGCACTAAGCTGCCTCAGTCGTGACTCCGTGTGACCCCATGGACTGCTGCCTGCCAGGCTCCTCTGTCCATGGGATTCTTCAGGCAAGAATACTGGAGTAACTTGCCATGCCCTCCTCCAGGGGATCTTCCCGACTCAGGGATCAAAACCACATCTCTTAAGTCTCCTGCATTGGCAGGCAGCTTTTTTTTTTTTTTTTTTTTTTTTTTTACCACTAGTGCCACATGGGAAGCCCCGAATCAAATGGACATCCAAGCTAAAAACCAAGCCAAACAATAGAAAAGGAAGTCTGGTTAGCCTTACACAATTTATAATAGAATTCGAAGAATGATGGCTTAAGAATTGTATACACAGTGACGTTATCATCTAAGCATTTAGGCAACAGGCAGACATTCTTGAGCGTGTAGGAATTCAGAGACTACAGCACCCTTGAGCCCTTATTGAAAAAGGAATGTGATAGGGGACTTCGGCAAACCAAGCCACCAATCAGAACACAGAGCTCCGGGATCTATACTAGGCGGTCAGAAGACTGGTGGTGAGTGTTAAATCCATTTATAAATACAGACTTTTAATGAAGGTTTTGTTTAAGATTACACACTTCCGAGAGTGACTGTACAGAAAAGAATATAATGTTACCGACCTTGCCAGGTAAAATAATTTTTAAAGAAAACTTACCCAAGAGCTTGAGGGAAAAAGAACAAGAACAAATGCACTGACCTCCTTATCTTTCAAGGCAGGAGGTTAACAAATATTGCAAAAGCATAATAAGACAAACAATAAATGCTGGAGAGGGTGCGGAGAAGAGGGAGCCCTCCCACACTGCTGGTGGGAGCATAAATTGGTGCAGCCACTATGGAAAACAGGACAGAGTTTTCTTAAAAAAAACTAAAAATAGTGTTGCCACATGAACTGCTCCTGGGCATATATCTGAAAAAAAAACTCTAATTTGAAAAGATATATGCTCCCCAGTGTTCACTGCAGCACTACTTACAACAGCCAGGACACGGAAGCAAGCTGAATGTCCATCGACGGATGAGTGGATAAAGAAGATGCGGTACATATATAAAATGACATGCCTCATAAAAAGGAGTGAAATTGGGTCATTTGTGGATGAGCGATGTGGATGGACCTAGAGTCTGTCGTATAGAGTGAAGTCAGAAAGAGGAAAACAAACATTGTATATTAACATATAAAAGTGGAATCTAGAAAAATGATAAAGATGACCTTATTTGCACAACAGGAATAAAGACACAGACAAGGGAACAAATGTATGGACACCAACTGGGGAAAGAGGGGGAGGTGGGACAAGATTGGGACTGACATATATACACCATTGACACTAGGTCTGACATAGATAGCTAACGAGAACACACGGAGTAGCTCAGAGAACTCGGCTCACTGCTCCTTCCCTAAAGAAGAGGGGATACGTCTATTCATATAAGCAATCACTTTGCTCCATGGTAGAAACGAACACAACATTGTAAAGCAATAATACTCCAATAAAAATTAATTAAAAAAGAATAATATGTCAATGTATGGCAAAACCAATATGGTATTGTAAAGTAAAATAAAATAAAAATAAAAAATAAATAAATAAATAAAATAATAAAAAATAACAGTAACAATGACTGCACATCTCAATGTGTTCTTTAGTCTCTATTCTTTAGCAGTATAGTTTAGAAACTAATGTCTATTTATCTGAAATTTAACAATTCCTTTCAGTTTTAATTTTTTCTCATCGGTTAAATTCCAGTAAATTTTTCAAAAAGTAAAAATAAAATGGAGAGTAGGCAGCAATTTTATTTTTCTTTCTTTCCAGCAGTCTCATTAGCTGGTTTTCACCCCCAGGTGGCTGGATGTTCAGGATGATGCCCTCAAAATGTTAACAATGCTGTACTTCCGGATTGTCGGAATTTTGGGCAATTACAAAATGCACAGTTGATACGTGTTTATAAAGCTGCTGTATCTCTTGGATGTTCATAAGAGGCATGAATCATTTAAAAGGAATAAAATCATGGTTCCTTGTTACAGGCTGATGAGGTGTCTCCACACCTGTTCCCATTTTAGGGCAGTGGCGGGCATCAGCTCTGAAGTCAGACTATCTTGTTTCAACACTCTGCCAATCTATTAATCTCTTGGTGCCTCAGTTTCTTCATCAGCAAAATGGGGACACTGTGAAAGAGGAGAGTGAAAAAGTTGGCTTAAAGCTCAACATTCAGAAAACGAAGATCATGGCATCTGGTCCCATCACTTCATGGGAAATAGATGGGGAAACAGTGGAAACAGTGCCAGACTTTATTTTTTTGGGCTCCAAAATCACTGCTGATGGTGACTGCAGCCATGAAATTAGAAGACGCTTACTCCTTGGAAGAAAAGTTATGTCCAACCTAGATAGCATTTTCAAAAGCAGAGACATTACTTTGCCGACTAAGGTCCGTCTAGTCAAGGCCATGGCTGTCTCTTATACACATCTAGTAAAAAGTCCCAGAAATTCTGATCAGTTTATCCTAAATGTAAGATTAATAAAATAACCCTAAGCAACTATATAATGTCATTAATATTTTCATTACTGGTCAAGTTGTCTACATTTTATGTCTTTGCTAAATTTATGTCAATTTCCTAATGAGTAATATGACAGAGAAGCCATAATATAGAGGTTCTATGAGTCAAGATGAGCTAAGTTACATTGTGGTAATATATGAGTATTCCTAAATCTTAGTTCCTTAAGCACAGTTAAATATATTCTCTCATCCATATAAAGTCCATTTTACATCAACAGATATTGTTCTCCCTTTGAGAACATATAAATAAAAATTCATGTCAATCCCTATGATAATCTGAAATTTGCCATCTCAATATGTGTAGCTTTCTATGTTTTCTCAGTGGGAAAAACAGAGAGCAAAAAGAAACACTGTAATAGGTACTGAACAGAAGTAACTCATCTTCCACTTATCTTCCTGTTGCACATGGTCATGTGACAAGATCATGTGGTCATAACCCAACTATGACAGGTTTTGGAAAATATAGAGCTGCACATGGATATTTAATAAGCACTATTTGTGTCTGTCATAGAGACAATCACAGGTGATCACAGGGTTGAATGCTTCAATATTCAAGCTTTCCCCTAATTGTCACTTATAGGAACTAGAGAGTATTAGAAATCTGNCTAATATGTATAGCACGTAGACAATAATGGTCTGTAGTTTGGAGAGGCCAGTAAGATAATGAGCATAAAGTACCGGGCAATGTAAGTGCTTAATATTAATAAATGTTCTATTCACAGCAGCCCCACAGTCTCCCTTGTATGCTAATAAGAGGTGATTTGTATGCTTCCTTCTATTCTCCACATAAATTTAAAATGTCCCTATGTTCTATGGGGAGCAGTGGCTGTCTTTCGGTCTTCAACTGTTGTTTGGCAGAGCTGTTATTAAGCAAATAATTAGCAAAGGACCTAATCTGACGTGTGGGGACTTTGTAGCCACTTGGAATTGCTATGTGGGTACTGCCACATCAACGTGTTCTTGCCGGCTCTGTTAACTGAAAATATAATGATTTACAAAATTGTTTTAAATAGTCCTAAAACTAGTGTATGTTGCTAGATGGCAACGGGTAATGGGCCACAATTTCGTCAAATAGGTCCCAAGTCATCAGTCTAAAGGGGGCAAAGTGAGGTAGCTGAAGGCAGGGGTGGCTAGGGAGGGGAGGAAAAGGAAGAGGAGTGGACAGGGTGGTTTGGCCTTCCTAAATCAAAAGGAATGGATTCCCATGAACATCATGTCTGGTCTTTGCCTTGAGTCTGTAAAGGTAGAAAAGTTGGAGTCAAGTCCTAAGTGGTCTCCAAGGGGACACTTCTGCCTTTGCACACCAATGCCCTCTTGAATCTCCAACTTCCATTGTCTCCAATCTGCAGCCTCCAACACACACACACACATGCATACACACATGCTCCCAAGTACCTAGGGGCTGGAGGAGAATTATCCTAAAAGCAGCAATGAGATCTGTGGGAATTACATCCCCTCCTTCCCCTGGAGGTCTTAACAGAGGACTTGGATTTAATCTCTGAGAGTGCTCTTGCTTCCTAGTGGAAGAAACAGCAGCTTTTGATTTCCATAAGATAAGATCCCTCTGTGGTAACATAGTTTTGTGCTTTTCTGTCATTGCTTTTTATAAGGTGACTAACAAATAATCCCCATTACACAAACCCCGCCTGCATCCATCAGGCCCAGGCTGCAGGCGCTGAGGGATGATCTCTAATGGGTAACAATAATAGCTGCCATTTATTGATTGGGTGCTGGGTGCCAGACCCTGGACTAAGCATCCCCATGCATTATCTTCATGGAAGATGCAGTCTCCCCTCTGCCTCTTCCTTCCTATAGACTCAGCTTAGGCTGCCGTAAGCCTCTCCAGCTATTTTGCTTCTCAATAGACACTCCCTATAGACACTTTTCTTGGGCTCCAAAATCATTGCAGATGGTGACTGCAGCCATGAAATTAAGACGTGTGCTCCTTGGAAGAAAAGTGATGACCAACCTAGACAGCATATTAAAAAGCAGAGACATTACTTTGCTGATAAACGTCCATCTAGTCAAAGCTATGGTTTTTCCAGTAGTCATGTATGGATGTGAGAGTTGAACTATAAAGAAAGCTGAACACTGAAGAATTGATGCTTTTGAACTGCAGTGTTGGAGAAGACTCTTGAGAGTCCCTTGGGCTACAAGGAGATCAAACCAGTCAATCCTAAAGGAAATCAGTCCTGAATATTCATTGGAAGGACTGATGCTGAAGCTGAAACAGCAATATCTGGGCCACCTGATGAGAACTGACTCATTGGAAAAGACCCTTATGCTGGGAAAGATTGAAGGCAGGAGGAGAAGGGGACAACAGAGAATGAGATGGTTGGATGGCATCACCGACTTGATGGACATGAGTTTGAGCAAGCTCCAGGAGCTGGCAGTGGACAGGGAAGCCTGAGGTGCTACAGTCCATGGGGTCGCAAAGAGTCAGACATGACTGAGTGACTGAACTGATAGACACTCATGTCCCCTCTGTGGGGACATGCCCAGTGGGAGCTGTGACCTGGGAGGACACCAAAGCAATGCCACCCTCTGCTTCCTCCTCTCTGCATCCTCTGTCACTCTGATGGGCTGTCCCAGACAGGACAGGCTGATGCCAGACAGGACTTTCCTTGACCAGAGGTGCTAAGCGTCAAGTCTCAGATGAAACTTGGGTGGGAGAATTCTGGTTCTAGATCCTCAGGCTGACCCAAGAGTGGACAGCTATACCTTTTATCTCTCTCGTCCAGCATCTGTCTCTTCCCTTTGAGGAAGAGATCTGCTTCCATCCCAGGTGGCTCTCTGCAGACTGTCAGTCAAATCACAATACCCTGCCTGACTTCTGGCCACATGTGGCTCACCAATATTGCATCTCATCTCCATTCTACTGTGATTTCTCTTGAAGGTGGTAATGGCCCAGGCGTGGCCAGCAACTGTATAGATTCTATATGGATGTTGGGAGAAATGGGATTTCTGTCTTTCTCCAGTATCTTACACAAAAGACATAAAGCAGAGCTGAAAGAGGAACAGGGTCCCAGTAATTGGATCCAGCTCTTCCTGAAGTCATTCATTCTTCAGACTTCTTTGGAACCCAACCCAATAGATTCCTTTCTGTGTTCAGGTTTCTCGACTTGGCTTTCTCTCATGGACCACCAAAAGAATCATGGAAATAAGCTAAAGACAGCTTCACTGGAATCCAGTCAGCTCACAAAAGCATTTGGAACCATAGCTTTATCTAGTAACCAAGGGTTCGTTTGCCAGCTTCATCCTTTGTATATATACCGTAGTTCCTTGATTCAAGCCTGCCATCAGTAATGACATGTGCTGTCAATTGAATTATAGCTTTTTTTTTAAAAAAAGAAAAATACAACATGAACTGCATGTGTTGATTGTTTCAATTTGTTTCGATTTCAGAAGGATTAAACTGTTGGGTGGAATGTAGATGGGGAGGAAGTACATCTTAGAATCAAGGAGAGAGAGAGCTTTCCTAGAGGATTTTTGAGGAAGGGGTGGTCTAAGGTAGACTCCAGGTAATCCTGTGACCTAAGCAAGCACCATCTTAATTCCATTCAATTCTATTATTTCCAACTCTCTCCTAGACCTGGGAGCATGGCATCATTCCGAGGTGGGATTCCCTGTCTGATTCACTAATCCTCCCTCTCCCTCCCTCTTCTACAGCAGACATGTCTGCTTCCATCCTTTCTGGGCTAGGCAGGGCTGCCCAGGTCCTGCGGCTATTGGTCATTCACCAATTACCACTGAAGACAGGGCACGTGGTGAGGCTGCTGAGGGAACACAATCTCCTACCACTTTCCGTCAATGGCTCTTCCCACTGACATGGGCAACCCATGAGCCGAATCCCCATTTAGGGAAAACGATCTCTCAACAGGGAAGCTAATCAGATCTGAGATGGAGAAATCTTCCCGGAGAAATACAACATGATCAGACATGCTCAGACAGAAGCACTTTCGGCTAGGGGTGACCTCTCTCAACGGCCAAGGGGCAGAGGGAGAGGGAGAGATCTGCTTCTTGGACAGATATAGGTCACGTGCTCATTTCTGGTGTGGACATTCTATGGGACCACCTCTGATGGTGGAAATGTAGGTGGTGCTCAGGATACAGGAGAGGGTTTCCTTGGGGAAGAAAAGGAGACATTTTTTTCTTCTTTTTAAAAATATATTCTGCTATTTGTTTAGAGGATAATTACTTTACAATATTGTGATGGTTTTTGCCATACATCAATATGAATCAGCATTGGGTATACATAAGTCCCCTCCCTCTTGAACCCCCTTCCACCTCTCTCCCACCCCACCCCTCCAGGTTGTCAGAGAGCCCCGCCTTTGGGTTCCCTGCCTCATAGTCATACACTGAACTCCCACTGTGTATCTGTTTTACATATGGTAATGTACATGTTTCAAGGCTGTTCTCTCGCTATCATCCCACCCTCTTCTTCCCCCACTGTGTCCAGAATGGCTCTGTTGAAAAGCAGACTTTTAATTGCTCCTAAAACCTCACTTGCCAGAACTACTTCTAATTCCCCCAAATATGGCTGATCCATGACATGTCTGTGATCAGATGAAATCCATGCAGCCCCAGTGGGTTCAGTCTCGCCCAAGTCCTGATTTGGTCCTGAACAGGGCAGGGAGGTCATTAGAAAGTAGAGTCCACAGGCCCACCATCGTAAGCCAAGGGAAGCCTACTGACTGGAGTCTTCCCTGCCCTCACCAGATTGGCCTGGCACATATGACTGGGTTCCTGCCTCAGTTTCCCTGGTGTTTCAGCTCCCTTAAGACTGGAACCTTATCTGAATCTGATCACCAGGCCCGGAACCCTGATGCTCTGCTAAACTTGGACAGGCTTTCTTCCATGGACGACTCCGGCTCCTCTGCCACCTCTGACTGGTATGTCTGTGGGGCCAATGCAAGCTCCTCCCCAGGAACTAATGTAAATCATGACACTGTTCTCTTTGCCATCCAGAAATAGCTTCCGTGAATGCCTGAGATCAGGGATGACAAAAATAGCATATACACCACTACTCCTCCCATGCGTTCCCATTCAGACATCACTAGTTGATCTCCACACTCTTCTCAGTGAATCCAGATGTGGCCCCAATACATGGTCCCTGGAGCCACCACCAATTGATTGATACTGCCATTCAAGATGAGACCCATCTGTCCTCTCTGCCAGACTCTTCTATCAGCCCATATGTGGCCCTCTGTCTTTTAGGCTCCCACTCATCTTGGTTCATCACTAGGCCCATCCTGATTCCCAGGCAAATCAGACACGTAGGGGCAGTTGTCCCAGGTCACCTGCACCTGATGCCCTTTGTCCCTCACTCAGAGGCTAATACCTGCCTCCTAGGAGGGAAGCCTTCCACACCATACCTGGGGGATTCTGTGGCCTCCAGGCCCTACTCAGACATCTCTTAAATTCCAGGAGCTTCGACCAAGGGTTGCCAACAGGTCAATTGCTCATACCTGACCCATCCCACACCAGTCCTCATTACCTGACTCTGGTTTGCCATCCCACACTGGCTTCCAGAGGAATGCTATTTCTTAAAGTGCAAATAGCAGGTGAAAAAGATAGGAGAGTAGCTGAGCCTCCAGAACCTCAGGAGGTTTTGGGCTCTGGGCTCACCATTCATGCCCGTGTTTCTTATTGCTGGCTATGGACTTGTCTGTCTGTCTTGGTTGTGAGCTCCTAGGGGCACCAAAGGACCTGGCCTTTGAAAATCCTTCAGAGAAAAATCTTTATTTTTCTCCTCCTCTCAGCTTGAATGATGGATAAATGAATGCTCCTCAGTTAATTCGAGGGTACCAATTCAAGAAGTTTCCATTCTTTGCCGCTGCTTCTCCCTTGGGCCTCCAGCCACATCCAGGGTGGATACATGACCATTAGTAAGTGTAGCAGGGCACTGCCCCAGCTGTGGGAGAGTGGAAGCCCCCAAGGAATAACAAGAAAGCACTGAGGAGGAGGAGGAGGGTGAGCATCCTCCAGGGAACCAGCCGACCAGACTCTCTCCAGCAGAGGCACTCTGAACACTCTGCAAGCTCGCTGCCTCCAGAAGGTCTGCTTCTAGTCTGGAAAGGGGCAGGCTCTGTGAACAATAGAACCTGCTGGAGTGTGGGTGGAGCCACACGACCGTCATAGCATGCAAGTCCAGAAGTACATTCAAGAAGATATGCAGGGCATCGCCCCTCTCCCTCCTGGCATGCTCTCTCTCGCTCTCCCTCTTTCTCTCCCCACTCCAGGACTCAGACACCCCTGAGCCCTGTGACCCTGTCAGGCCTGACCTCAGCCTCTCTAGAGTGTCCCACTCTGGGGCAAATGCAGAGATACCCTGGCTCGGTCCTCAGTGAATGAGTGGCAGGCCCAGAGGTCCAGGCAGTGGCCACAAAACTACAAGCTCCTGAAAAAACAGGGGCTCCTCTGTGATTCCTGCAGCTGCTGGATTACAGGCGACCCCTCAGGACTGGCCTCTTCTGACCTCCTGTTGGTGAACTATCTTCTACCTGTCAGACTGGCAAATCGCTGTTCAAACATGTTAATACTCGAGTGTCGGGGAGGGTGTGAGGAAACGGGTATACACTGCTGGCAAGAATATAAATCTTTCTGGAAAGCAATTTGAAACCGTCTACCAAAAGTCTTTGAAATGGCCATGCCCTTATGGATTTATTCTGAGAAGATAATCAGATGCACCCAATGATTTATGTATAAACATTTTTCACTGCAGCATTATCTATCATGGGGGAAAAGTGGAAACAAATTAACTTTTAAACACAGGGGATTAGTTAAATAATTATACCTATATATATATATATATAAATTCTAATTTTGTATTCACATATACACGCAATGCCTGGAAGAATAAACACCAGCATATTAATTATGGTCCTAGCCCAAGCGTCAGATCATATAGTTGCCTGTAATTTTCTTTGTGCTTTTTGTGCATTCTCCCATCTTCTCCCATGAACATATAATACTTCTATAATCTGTAGAAGCAAGACATGTGCTCTTGCAAAAAAGACGAGCATCTCCAAATCTGGCTGTCAAGCTGTAGTTTGAGAATAAAGTGTTTGACTCTTTGAAAAAGCTTAGAGATCTCGCTTAAACTAACAAATGCTCATGCTTTATAAAACATGCAAAACCAAATCAGGGCTCTGAAGTGTGCAGGCAGCTCTCTGCCCTTAACTTAGTCAGTGGCTCAGACTCCAAGCGGGCACAGGAGAGAAATAAAACCCACAGCTTGATGTTTTACCAGCTATCGTCCGACAGGTTCTCCATTTAACCTTCCCCAATACTGTATGAAAAAGTCATGGCAGAAAAAAAAAAAAAGTCATGGCAGGTATTAGCCCTAACCCCATCTTTATAGAGGAGGAAATGCAGGTCCTGCAGGGTTAACTGTCTCATTCAAACGAGTCACTCTAGCAAGGAACCAGGCTGGGGCTTTAACCCAGGCTTCCTGCCTCCAGCTCCCAGACTCAGCTGAGCGGATGCCTCTTGGCATCTGGAACACAGACATTGCTGTGAGGAAGGATGGAGAAATATCACACCTCAGGACTAGGAAACTGACCTAGGTTTAGTCGGCTGACTTTCATCCATCTGAAGGCAGTCTTCGGTGGTCTGCCACCAGGCCTGGCGGCAGATCTGTTGAACGGGAGAGCTAAGTAGAACAATAGGTTTATTAAGTACCAAAAATACAAAATCTTTCTCAACTAACCACCCAGGATTTTATCATCCCTCTCTCTCCTTTCCAGCAAGTCTCAGTTTTCAAGCCCAGTCTTGTCTCTCCTATAGTAAAAACAGAGACAAACAAACCCAGAACCTTGCTTGGCCTGACATCTCGCCTTATCATTCAAACATCTCTAAAGAGGTGTCAAGACCCTCCTGTCTCTCCTTCCTCACTGCCTCTTCTCATCTCAGCTCTCTGCATTGCGGGTGAGGGAGTCCTGAACAGCTAACTCCACTCAGCCCGGAGGAGTGTCCCCAGAGTCAAGTCCAGCAGACACTGGGTAATCTCCATCTTCCTGGATTCCTGGCTGTACTAACCACTACTGCTCCCCTTCTCCTGGAAGGCCCTGACCCCTGGAATCCATGCACCTGCCTCTCAGCTCTCCCAGGGCTTCAGCGATGGTCCTTCCATGTAAACCTCTCCTCTGCATACCCAGGCTACCTCCCAGGCTCCCAGCTCTGCCTCCTGCCCTCCCCACTGTGACTGCCTCCCCCAGGCGACCTCACACTCTTTCATGATGCTGACTACCACGTAATGATGATTAACTTTATGTGTCAATTTGGCCACGGAGGTGTCCAGATTAAACATTATTTCTGGGTGTGTCCCTGAGGGCACTTCTGGAGGAGATTAGCATTTGAATTAGAGGGCTCAGTAAAACTGATTGCCCTTCCCAGTGTGGGAGACCTGACTACACCAAAAATATAGAGGAAGAAGGAAGGCAAGCTTTTTCTTGCCTCACTGTTTGAGCTGGAACATGACATCTCAGATTGGCACTGACATCATCAGCTCCCCTGTTTCTCAGCCCTTCGGACTCAGATTGCATCACCCCACAGTCTTTCCTGGGTCTCCAGATTACAGATGGCAGATTCTGGGGTTCTCAGTCTCCAAAATCACATGGGCCAGTTTCTCATAAGAAATATACATCTGTCTCCTATTGGTTCAGTTTCTCTGGAGAACTCTGACTGTGTACCCAATGTGAGCCAGATTCAAGGTTGGTATGTCAGAGAAGGTCTCCTACAGGAAGCAGAGACCCAAAGGATAAGAAGACGGACAATATCAGGCCTTCCCAAGGTAGAGGGAGACTTGTAAACAAGTCAGTAAGAGCCACGTGGCAGGCTGGTGGTTTAAATGGACCACACAGCCCTGGTCACTGTGTAATTACTGGTCCATCCCTGAGCAATATGAGGCTCAGGCAAAGGCCGCTTTGGGTTACTGGTGAATTCCTACTGCCTTGCACTATGCCAGCGATTCCTGATCAAATTACTACAGACTTTACTTCTTGTCCCACTGGAGGCTGAGCCCTAGTTAATAACTCCATCTAATAACTTCTAGATATAAAGGTGGGTGGAGGTAAACTTGAGTCAAAACTGTCAAGAGTCCAGAAGTCAGTCTGGGAAATGGGACATGGGAAGTCCCCATTTCCGTCTGCTCTGGGTGGTGTTTTTCAATGCTTGCATCAGGATGGGATGGATAAACAGGCAATGAGCACCTTCTCATGGGAGTCCATGCTTTCCCTACCCTTGTTCTCTGGGTCTCTCCATCAGTTCTGCATGTTGTTCATTTCCGCTTGTGAATGAAATGTCTATAAATGTTTTCTAAATGATGAAGAGAGTTGAATGAAAAGGAATAATCTGGATGTCAGGGAATCTGAGTGTGAGAATCAGATCAGCTCCTTAAAGTGAAACTATGGACAAACCACTTTGCCTGGTTGGGGTCAGTTTCCTCATCTGAAAAACTGGGAATTTAGGTGGAATGGCTCACAGTTTTCTTCTATCAGGGTCTGTGTCATCCATGGCCTCTCTGATTCTGCCTCCTATTCATCTCATGCCCGCTCACCCCCTCCAGCCACCCTTGACTCCCTGTTGTTCCCTGAACATCTCAGGCCCACCCCAGGGCCTTTGCACTGATCTTCCTGCTGCCTGGAACACTCTGCCCAGACATCCCCCTTGCTTCCTCCTTCCCCTCTTTCAGATTTTCCCGCAGTGATCACCTTCTCCAGAGGCTTCCTGGGCTATCCAGTCTAAGACTAGAACCTTCCCACCCTGAACCTGTTTTGCCCTCTTTCCCTTTTTAGTTTGCACTCATCAACATCTATATAATTCTATGTATTTTACTCATTTATTTTGCCCATTATTTGTTCCATATTCTATAATGTAAGCTCCATAAGGGCACTTCTTTTGCTCAAAGACCAAAATTTGCTTTAAGACCAAAATTTCAGATGGTGCCTGGCACAGAGTAGGTGCTCAGTGTGTATTTGTTGAATGAATAAGTGATTCTCTGTCAAAAATGCACAGTCCCATCAGTGAAGCCAGCGAATCATTGCCGAATCCCAAACGGCTCTTTCATCACAGCTGTCAGGCTTCTGGAATAGGGGTGACGCATCTGCCTCTCCTGAACTCGTGTGCATTTCACTGTAACCAGGACCAGCCATCACTTTCCTGGGGCCGGACCTGTGAGATGTCCCCAAGGCCTCACTTGTGCAAACCAATGTTTAGCCTTGAGAAAAAGCCCAACGCCCAGCCCCAGCCCCAGTTTCATTAATTGTTCTCGGCAGGCTCACACCAGCAAGCCGGCTGAGCATTTGGGGACATCTCCAAAGGCACAGCTCTAGAAGCCAGGCTCAGATTGGCATTCCGGGGACTGTGGCTTTGAAAGCCGGCGTCGCGGATTTCCTTTCAAGTATTATCACTCACTGTCACACCCGTGACGGATTTTTCAATCCAGAGTTCCCCAGGCAGCAGGTGCCCGCCAGGCAGAGAGGAGCTCTGGCTCCTGTGCTGCAGGCGGTCCTCTGTCGGCACTGCCCCAGCCCCCCAGCACCCACACAGCCTGCCTCGCGGCTCTGAGGGGCGTCTTCTCTGCACCACGGGCATCCTCTCTGCACCTGGAGGCAGAACCCACCAGCTCTCCCACTCTCCCAAGATCCTGTATCCCTCTGCTCAGCCAGCATTTCCTGAGCGCCTGCTGGATGCTGGGCACTGCCTCCAGAAGAGACGGAGGGAGCTGGTAAGCCCTCGGGGTAGAGACCAGCTGTCCTCTGCCAAGGCCAACACCACCCTTGGTCCACAGCCCTTTACAAGCTGCCCTGCCCTCTCCCAGATCTCTGGGAGGAACTGAAGCAACAGCTACTGAGAGAACCAGGAAACAGACATAACTGATTCCCACAGGCATGCCTGGGGAAAAGCAGTGATGGACCCTGTCTAAGTATCCTGGACAAATGCAGTTTGGGGAGTAAAACAAATCTTTCTTTTCTCTCTCTATCCCTTCTCAAAGTCGTCTCATCTACCTCATAGCTTTATGTGGGCAGAAGCTCCAACTTATACCCACATACAGGCTCTCTCCATTCACCTGCCCAAACACCAGGTCTTCCTGATGCCACACAAGGATCTCCTACCTAATACTTCCAACAGAGCTCCCCATCTCTGCACCCCAAGCCTGTCCACCCATAGGTTCCCTGTCTCAGGTAAGGGCAGCTCCACACTTGCCAGCTGCTCTGGCCCAAACCCCAGAGCTACCTTGATTTCTCCCTAACACCCACATCCAATCCACCAGCCAACTCTGCGGGCTCCACCTGCAAAATCTACCTGGAGCTGGCCCCTCGTCACGTCCTTCACGGCTACTGCAATTGTCTAGGGCCCCTCATCTGTCACCTGCATCGCTGCAGCCAACTCCTACCAGTCTCCCTGCCCACACCCTTGCCCTCCTTTGTAGGTCAGATCAGGCCATCCTCTGCTCAGAACCTGCCAGGGAGCCCCATCACGCTCAGGGTAAAAGCTGAGTCTTTCCCATCATGCAGAACCCATGCCTGATCTGGCCCCTTTTTCTCCCTGACTTCATTAACTCTTACTTCTCCCCACCACCCGCTCTACTCTGGACACATGGCCTTATCTGTGTTCTTCAAGTGCACCAGGCAAACGCTCGCCTTGGGGTTCGCGGGTGGAGGGTGCTGGTGACTCAGCCTGGTGGTCGGCCAATAGGTCCCTGGTGGCTCAGACAGTAAAGAATCCGCCTGTAATGCAGGAGACCTGGGTTTGATCCCTGGGTCGGAAAGATACGCTGGAGAAGGGACTGACAGCTAGTATCTCAGAGAATTCTCTTGTCCTGGAGAATTCCATGGACAGAGGAGTCTGTGGGGGCTATAGTCCACAGGGTTGCAAAGAGCCAGACATGACTGAGCGACTAAGCGTAAGCACAAGGTGGTATGGAACCCGCCTAGAACCTAAGCAAGCAACCGCCGTGCCCCAGGTCCTCAATTCTCAAGCAGTGATCGCATCACACTGCATCACAGCTGTTTGATTTCTTATCTGTATCCCCAACTAGATCATGGTTGTCCAAGGTCAAGGATTGGGTCTTGTCCACTTGCGTTTTCCCAGGCCCCATTCAGAGTAGGTATTCAAGGCACATTTCTGGTTGTATAAATTTGGCCTTGAAGTATAGAATGAACCCAGATAATCACGATGGTGTGATCACTCACCTAGAGCCAGACATCCTGGAATGTGAAGTCAAGTGGGCCTTAGGAAGCATCACTATGAACAAAGCCAGTGGAGGTATTTCAGTGGAGCTATTTGAAATCCTGAAAGATGATGCTGTGAAAGTGCTGCACTCAATATGCCAGCAAATTTGAAAACTCAGCAGTGGTCATAGGACTGGAAAAGGTCAGTTTTCCCTCCAATCCCTAAGAAAGGCAATGCCAAAGAATGCTCAAACTGTTGCACAATTGCACTCATTTCACATGCCAGTAAAGTAATGCTCAACATTTTCCAAGCCAAGTTTCATCAATACATGAACTGTGAACTTTCAGATGCTCAAGCTGGTTTTAGAAAAGGCAGAGGAACCAGAGATCAAATTGCCAACATCTGTTGGATCATCGAAAAAGCCAGAGAGTTCCAGAAAAACATCTACTTCTGCTTTATTGACTATGCCAAAGCCTTTGACTGTGTGGATCACAATAAACTGTGGAAAATTCTGAAAGAGATGGGAATACAAGACCATCTGACCTGCCTCTTGAGAAACCTATATGCAGGTCAGGAAGCAATAGTTAGAACTGGACATGAACAATGGACTGGTTCCAAATAGGAAAAAGAGTACGTCAAGGCTGTATATTGTCACCCTGCTTATTTAACTTCTATGCAGAGGACATCATGAGTAATGCTGGGCTGGAAGAAGCACATGCTGGAATCAAGATTGCTGGGAGAAATATTAGTAACCTCAGATACGCAGATGACACCACGCTTATGGCAGAAAGTGAAGAATTAAAGAGCCTCTTGATGAAAGTGAAAGAGGAGAATGAAAAAGTTGGCTTAAAACTCAACATTCAGAAAATGAAGATTATGGCATCTGGTCCCATCACTTCGTGGGAAATAGATGGGGAAACAGTGACAGACTTTACATTTTGGGGGGCTCCAAAATCACTGCAGATGGTGACTGCAGCCATGAAATGAAAAGATGCTTACTCCTTGGAAGGAAAGTTATGACCAACCTAGACAGCATATTAATAAGCAGAGACATTACTTTGCTGACTAAGGTCCGTCTAGTCAAGGCTATGGTTTTTCCTGTAGTCATGTATGGATGTGAGAGTTGGACTATAAAGAAAGCTGAGCACCGAAGAATTGATGCTTTTGAACTGTGGTGTTGGAGAAGACTCTTGAGAATTCCTTGGACTACAAGGAGATCCAATCAGTCCATTTTAAAGGAAATCAGTTCTGAATATTCATTGGAAGGACTGATGCTGAAGCTGAAACTCCAACACTTTGGCCACCTGATGCGAAGAACTGACTCATTTGAAAAGACCCTGATTATGGGAAAGACTGAAGGCAGGAGGAGAAGGGGATGACAGAGGATGAGATGGTTGGATGGCATCACTGACTCAATGGACATGAGTTTGGGTAAACTTCGGGAGTTCGTGATGGACAGGGAGGCCTGGCATGGTGCAGTACATGGGGTCGCAAAGAGTTGGACACGACTGAGTGACTGAACTGAGCTGACCTATGGTTGGATGGATGGATGGATGAATGAACCAAAAAGCTAGGTTTTCCATAACTACACCATTTGGGACATTTTCTTCTGTTTGCACTTGACTAGACAGTGAGATACGAAGAAATCTACTCTGTGTCCCAAGAAGCCTCAGGCAGAAGCCAACCAGTTCACGTGCTGTCTCATGGCAGAGTCCGTACTGATCTCCAAGACAGCTGAGTAAGCTGCATAGAAAAGAGAATGCTCTTCCTGGCTCTCAAAGGGTGGAGCTGCTGCAACCACAGCCTCCCAGACATATCTTTCAAGGCAGGAAGTGAATCGCCCCACATCTCATCCTCTGTTTGAGATGGACAAGGAAGCCTTAGAAGACTTGCATGTGGTCATGTGGTCCCAGAGCAAGAAGAGGCCTTGGAGGAGGAGCACACTTTACCACATGTGAGCTTAGCTACGGATGAGCACAGGCATTCTCTCACTGCACTCATATATTAACTCCATTCTACAGATGAGAAAACTGAGGCTCTGAGATATTATCAAGCATTCCCTAGTTGACACACGGTGCATGGCAGGTTGACCCAAGAACTCTTCTGTTGCAAAATGCAAGCTCATTCTCCTGTCCTGGCAGTTTTCTGCTTTCCTCTGTCTCCAGAAGAGGGTGGGAAACTGGCAGAGTGAAAGGCACCGGGTCTAGGCTTGCCTGTGCCTGCTCAAGGCTGATGCTCCAGGCGAGGCCGCCCTGCCTTGCCTTCCCAAGCCCTTTGCAGCCTCTGAGATCACACAAGGCTGCCACATTTCCACGGGTGCTGGAATGTGGGTCAGGAGAGGGCTGTGAGATGGGGGTGCCGGGCATGTGCCTGTATCACTGCCATCTCAGAGTCAATGGGACTTGATTGGCAGGGGCCAGGCCAATACCAGAAATTAGAAAATGCTTTGCAATCAAAGTCAATTGAATTAATAGATGGTGAATTGCTGATTTAAAGTAGTGAGTTACAGAACCACAGAGCCATTGAATTAGCGACTGTTAGACTTGTCAAGAGTTTTAGAAGGCATTTAGGGAAACACACTAGCCAATTCAGCCAAGCTGCTCACACAAAAAATCTCCATTAGGAAATGAACATGTGCGCATGCATCTGGGGACTAGGTGCTGAAGCTAGCTAGTGTGTAGGCCACCAGCAGCACCTGCCTCTGAAGTTTCCTGTTTTTTAAAAACATCCATTTGCATTTGACTCACTCTGCCCACCTTGTGTGTGTGAATGCATAGGTGTAAGGGTTTTTTCCCTTCTCAGTGGTATATAAAATAGTGGATCTTACCACTGATGGGATATTAAGATGAAATCCAATGCACACTCTACTTTGAGAAGTATGCTAATAGCACCTCTGGCAGATCTTGATAAATCAAACCCTTGTTTGATTACCTCCAGAGATGAGGAACTCATTCTCTCACAAGGCAGCCTAATCGAGATTATGATAATTAAGGCAATGTAAAATTTCTTCTTGATTCTTGGCTGAAATTCACGTACCTCTAACATCTATGCATTGGGCATTGCTTGGCTCTTTGGAGCAATCCACAAAAAAAAAAAAAAATAGCTTTTTCTGTGGCTAGTTCCCAAGTCACAACCAGGCCTTCTCTTTAATCATTCTTTGTGGAATCATCACTACTCCTCTCATTCATTCCTCTGAAACACCTACTCTGGGACTTACAGTCCCAGACCCTCAAAAACACCTCATCCTGATCACTGCTTTATTATGCAGGGAGTCCATATCTCTATCCATCCAGCCATGTGATATTTAGCTCACCTCATTCACAGCCAGCTGAAACCTGTATGTCGTTTTCACATAAACCAGGACTTCACTGCTGTGAATTTTGGTTTACTCTTTGATTTTGGATTTTCTCCCATTTGTTCTTTATCACACAATCACACTAGAACAGCCACAAAGAGGTGACTTTTAAAAAAACTCACCCACAATCTCACTGCCCTCCCATATCAATTCTTTCCTTTTTAACTTCCATCTAGTTCCTGTCCACACAAGACCTACTATCCACAGTTGTAATAAATATGGGGAAACATTTCTGCGTTCTGCTTTTTTCACGGAAAAATAATATAATAAACATCTTTCTAGATTACTAAATAATGCTATTAGAATTATAAATGGCTGCATAAATCTATTAGGTAGATATACCATAATTTTCCTAGTCGTTCCCCTATTGTTGGATGTTTTTACAGTTTCCAATTTTTCATCATTATAAATAATGCTGAAATCAACACTTTCATGCATATAACTTTCTTCTGCTGCTGAATTATTTCTGTAGGATATAATCCCAGGAGGAGAATTACTGGGTCAAACGACATGAGTACTTTATGACTGTTGACACATGTTGTCAAGTTGGATCCCCAGAGGACTCATTTCCATCGCCACCAGCAACGTGTGAGCATGCCCGCTTCTCTGCAAACACCCCAGCACTGTATCATGTCCTCGCAAGGCTTTTTGAGCTGACTGACTAGGGATAAGGGTTTCCCTTGTGGCTCAGCTGGTAGAGACTATGCCTGCAATGTGGCAGACCTGGGTTCGATCCTTGGGTTGGGAAGATCCCTTGGAGAAGGGAAAGGCTACCCATTCCAGTATTCTGGCCTGGAGAATTTCATGGACTGTATAGTCCATGGGGTTGCAAAGAGTGGGACACAACTGAGAGACTTTCACTTTCACTTTCTTCAAGGTGTTGTTTCATTGTTTGAACAAGTTTGACATGACTTTCATTACTAGAGAGACAAAATCGCTTTCCTGTGTATTGAGTTGCTGGCTTGATTTCCTCTGAGATGAACTCCACATATCTCTCTTACCACTCTGGACAGGCTGGTTACACAATACGGAGATCAACCCTTTCCTGCCATAGCTGGCATAATATTCAACAGTCAACTGTGTCTCTCTCCATTGTTAGATTTTTTTTTGGCTGCACTGGGTCTTTGCTGCCACATGCAGGCTTTCTCTCCTTTTGAGTGTGGGCTTCGATCTAGTTGTGGCTCCGGGTTTTTCTCCACGGTGACTGCTCATGCTGCAGAGCTTGGGCTCAGTCTTTGCGGCACACAGGCTTCGCTGCCTGGCAGCACATGGCATCTTTCAAGATCAGGGATTGAACCTGGGTCTCCTTCATTAGCAGGTAGATTCTTAACCACTTGGACCACTAGGGAAGTCCCTATTCATATATATACATTTTTTATTGTACAGAACTTTTAACATTTGAATATAGTCAAATTAGCACATCGTTTTCTTTTTGTTAGGTTCTCTAAAGTACAAGGGCTTCCCAGGTGGCTTAGTGGTAAAGAACCCATCTGCGAATGCAGGAGCTGCAGGAGACATGGGTTCAATCCCTGGGTTGGGAAGATCCCCTGGAGAAGGAAATGGCAACCCACTCCAGTATTCTTGCCTGAAAAATCCCATGGACAGAGGAGCCAGGCAGGCTACAGCCCAGGGGGTTGCAAAAAGTTGGATGTGAATGAACATACACACACACTAAAGTACAAATCTTGGCACTGGTCTCTACAGTAGTGGAATATTTTACTTTGATTCAATAATTTCAACTGTGTGAAACTATCTTATTCTTTTTTGCAGGCTGATGGCCAAATGCCTGGGGTCAAGCCCACGTTCTACCTCTTAAGTAGCTATGTGACCTCAAACAAGTTACTTAAATTTTCTGTGCCTCAGCAAAATGGGGATAATAATGGTGCATGCCTCATAGGATTGTTGTAAGGATTCAATGCTAAAGTGTAAGGCACTTATGAGAGTGTCTGGCACCTGGGAGGAGCTGAAGCAATGGCAGCTTTCGTTGTCATCCTTACAGTCCTCATTGTCCAGTGCACTTGCTTGGAATCGTCTGCCAAATTTCCAAGCATGATCTCAAGGGCTTCATCCACATCACTCATCACTAGAAACCCCCACCCTTGAACGTTCATCTCTTCACTGGGACTCTTAAGGTGAGCTTGTTCAATGAGCTACAGACACATCAAGAATGTCTGTAGAACAGACAAGAATATAAATGTTTTTGTTTAAGCTATTGGGGAAGCCAAACTGCTCCATCTGTGGGTCCTTCCTTCTGCTCCAGCCAGCTTAGATGCCCACCCACAGGGAATGTGGGCAGTGTGATGTGAGCCCTGCTGGCTCCCTCTCTGTCCTGGTAGCCTCTCCGGGGCTGACAAAGGTCCAGGCATGTTCTGTGCAGGACAAAGGTCCCCACCTGTGACTGGCTTCCTCGCCTCCAGTCGTCCCTCCACCCTCCTCACCATCTCTAAAGCAGGTATCTCACGACATCACCTCCCTGCCTAAAACTCTTTGGTGGGGACTTCCCTGGTGGTCCAGTGGTTAAGAATTTGCCTGCCAACTCAGGGGATGTGGGTTTGATCCCTAGTCCAGGAAGATTCCACACGCCTCAGGACAACTACTGAGCCCGTGCCTTCTAGAGCCCATGTTCCACAAGGGAGGCCCCCCAGTGAGAAGCCCATGTCCTACAACAAAGAGCAGCCCCTGAGAGCCTTCATGCAACACTGAAGACCCAGCACAGCCAAAAATAGAAAACGCTTTGGTGAAGGGCTGGCTGTCTCTGTGAATTAAGCCCAAACTCCTTCCGGCACCTCCCAGGTCCTGCATGAACTGAACCCTGACCCACATCCAGCTGCTGCCCTAGCTTCTCGTCCTTTACTAATACCTTTCCACCCATTAGGACTTCTTGCAGGAAATCAAATACACACATTCTTTCTCTCTTCTGGCCTTCGATTTCATTCATTCGCCAAATATTTATTAAGCACCTAATATGCATCAGAATCTGTTCTAGGCACTGAAGGTTCATCAAAGACCAGCAATAGCAATGCAGAAGAGACACAGACCCTGGCCCCAGGAAACTCACATTCTGGTAGCAGCGACAGACAGTAAGCAAACAGGCAGATAACTGTATTACATGTCGAGGCGCGGGTGACAGGGAGGGGTGGAGTCAGGGCAGCTGTGTTATACTGTGTCATCAGGAGAGGCCTCTTTGATACGGGATGTTTGACCAGAGAATTGAATACGAGGACAGGCAGAGCCATGAGGTCACTGGAGAGGGGCAATACAGGCAAAGGAAGCCGAGTGCACGGAGGCCCCGAGGCTGGAGAGTGCTTGGCTTGCCCATCCCTCTGCACCCCTTCACACCACAAGGCCAACTCCTGGTAAGTTAACACGTGATAGAGTCTGATCCGCATCACTCCTAACCCGGGGCTGGATACAGGTCTTGTGGGAGGGGCGGGACGTAAAGAGCTGGAAGGGAGGTGAAGAGCATGGAAGTGAAGCTGTCCCCCACGGGACAGGGTCCCTTGGTAGCAGCAGGGTCCTGAGCAAGGCCCGGCTGAGGAGAGTCGGCCCTGGAGGCGCTTCAGTGTCATGGGCTAGCTGCCCCCGCCCCCGCCTCTCTGTGGCCCCTCCTTTCTCTGGGGTCAGGAGACGTGGGTGGGATAGACTCAGAGAACTGTATGGCAGCGGTCCCCAACCTATTTGGCTCCAGGGACCTGCTTCACGGGCCAGGGAGGAGGGATGGCTTTGAGATGACTCAGGCAATTACATTTGTGCTGTGCTTAGCTGCTCAGTTGTGTCCGACTGTGATACCATGGACTGTAGCCTGTCAGGCTCCGCTATACATGGGGATTCTCCAGGCAAGAATACACGAGTGGATAGCCATTCTATTCTCCAGGGGATCTTCCCTGCCTGGGATTGAACCCAGGTCTCCTGCTGTGCCGGTGGATTCTTTACCATCTGAGCCACCAGGGTCTCAAGATATTCCACCCTGACTTTGGGGTTAGGGCTCACGCTCCTATGCGAATCTAATTCTGCTGCCATTCCAGCAGGAGGCAGGGCTCAGATGGTAATGCAGGCGATGCGGATCAGCTGTAAGCACAGATGAAGCTGCTCACCTCCTGCTGTGCAGCCTGGTTCCTAACAGGGGGTTGGGGACCCCTGCTGTATATGGGGCTTATCTGGGGAGGCAGCATCAAGTAGAAAGAGGTGGGCTTTAGAAACAAACTGATTTTCAAACTGTGCATGACCTTTCAGTCCAGTTCAGTTCAGCCGCTCAGTTGTGTCCGACTCTTTGCGACCCCATGAACTGCAGCACGCCAGGCTTCCCTGTCCATGACCAACTCCCGGAGCCTACTCAAACTCATGTCCATTGTGTTGCTGATGCCATCCAACCACCTCATCCTCTGTCGCCCCCTTCTCCTCCCGCCTTCAATACAGCATGACCTTTAGGTGCTGTATAACCTCAGGCAAGGTAACTAACCTCTCTGGACCTTCTTCGCTCTGTATACAGTGGGAATTCCTAAGGTCTTGCTTGCCAGTGGTGTAGCAATGTCTTCAAAGCTCCCACTGCATATCTGGACCTGTCATGTCAAGGGCGCTCAAGAGCTGGTCCCTTTGTTTTCTTCATCTCCGTGGTTGAGCCTGGGTTCAGAGATCCAGAGTATGTACAAGGAAACAACACTCTTCATTCCACAGGGTGGAAAGGGGAAGGAGAGAGGTCATCTGTCCACCACCAGATCTCCAGATCAGAGCCCTAAGCACTTTTCTCTCTTGCTGCTCAATGAAATAGCAATGGGTCTAAACCTCAATTATCCACACTAATGAAGGGTAAGGCTGGAAAGAATAAGTCAAATCAGTGGCTAATCACACCCAAATTATCAATTAATAGAAAGCCATGGGATGGGAATATTCAGTCCTGATACTTCTATTTGGAAGTGTTCTCTCCCTGCTGATGACTGACTCACGAGCGGGAGATAGGTTCCCACAAGCAAGAGACAGTAGAAGGACATGTGTCCCCTGGCCTCCAAGACAGAGGTCAGTGGAGGAAGCTCTGATAGGGTCACCTGACCCAAGTCCACAGGAAGGAGACAGGTGAGTATATCCAGCTACAGTCACGGCCAGAGGAGCAGCTGAAGGCTGACACTCTTATCTCCCATCTAAGAGGGAGCAAGCATGTTCTGGTCCCCATCCAGTGGTATTCCTGGTGCCCTGGGGGCCACTATGGGAGGGGCTGGCAGGGGGCTGGCGGTGGTCCTGAGGGACCCAAGTTTGGGTTCCATGGATTCCCCTGTCTTCAGCACAGATACAAAAAACAGGATCGAGACTGAGGCATCCCACTGCCTCCCACAAGAAGGTCATTTATCAGCTCAAGACCTGTGCTAATAGGTGTTAAATAGAGTTCAGTGCAGAAAATTGAGAAGTAATGAGACTTGCAGCTGAGAGAATGAATTAAGAGGTGACCACGTGTCCAGCGAGAGCATCACCTGAATGCTGAAAAGGAGGAGCCTGATGGCTGGAGAGCTGTGGGTCGGAGAAGAGGTCAGAGTGATGCGTCCACCCCAAATGGGGTGAAGGGTGGTCAAAAGCAATTAAGCCGTTATCATCCTTCATCAATTCCAGGGAGCACAATTTTCCATATTTTAATATTTTTGAAATTAGGATGTATCTTAAAATCGATGGCATGTCATACTTCAGTCAGGAGCTTTTTTTTTTTTCTTTCTGAGTGGTACATACAACAACACTGAATCTTTTACTGAAGTCATCTTGAATTCAATGGGACACAGTCCCGGGTGGATGGATGGATGGCGTGCATGTTCAGTCATGCTCAACTCTTTGCGACCCCGTGGACTGTAGCCCGCCAGGCTCCTCTGCCCATGGAATTTTCCAGGCAAGAATACTGGAGTGGGCTGCCATTTCCTACCTCAGGGGATCTTCCTGACAGTCCAGGGTACCTTAAGCAAATCTCTTCTGTCACATTGGGTGAAAAGACCCCTATCCACTCATTTATTCCATCATTATTTACTGAGCATCTACCAGACGTCAGATCCTGGGCTAGGTGCAGCTGTGAACAGTGATCACACGTCTACCTTCTCAGTGTTTATCCCACACCAGGCACTGTTAGGAACCCTTGACGTGTGTTGTCTCATTTGTTCCCAGCAATGATCCAACAGAGTAGGGATTACTATTATTATTATCCCCGTGACAGGGGAGGTCAGAGGAGGTTATGTGACCTGCTCAAAGTCCCACACTAGCTCCTACCTGGCTGAGCCGAGAGTGGATATTTCCTCTAGACCCTGAGCTTTTGTCTCAGTTCCCTCTACTGTCAAGGAACACACACCAGAGGGGAGAAGGCACACACGGAACAGGAAATACATAAGGACGCTGGTGATTGGAGGAGACGCATGGGAGCTAAGAAGGAAAGTAAGGGAGTACTGTGCACCAGGGGCCGTCTCTGGATTTGGCTTAAACAGACTGGAAGGAAACAAAGAGGCAGAGAAGAGTGGCTGGGTGGGCGGGGAAGGCTCAGTAGAGGGACTCAGCATGTCTGGAGGATGGGTGGGGAGACAGAGCATGGTGTATCTGAAGACCAACAGAGCTGGTGTGGCTGGAGGAGGAAGGGGATGGAGGTACACAGCTGATGCCAGGTTTTGAGGGCCAAGTAAGGAGTTTGCACTCCATCTAGGAAGTAATTAGAGCGTTTTAAGTGAAAGCTCCCTGAGATCCTTGCACCCTGCCTCTAATGAATCTTTGAATCTGCTGTTGGACAGCGGGTAACTGTAGACTCCTAAGAGGAGAGCCTTGGAGCAAGGGCGCCATGTGCAACTACTCAGGTTGAGTACTGCCAAAGGGTGCCCAGGCAGAGGGGCAATGAGAACTGAAACTCAGTCTCTAGTCCACCCACTAAGCTGTACTCTCACATGACCCCTCAGGGTGACCAGTTGTGCTAGTTTGCACGAAAGCCTGATATGGACTAGCAGAAACTCAGGTTAGGGCAGGCAAGCAGTGGCTAGTATTGCAGCATCCCTACTGTGTGCCAAGCCCCAGACTAAGGCTTTGCAGTGACAGAAGAAATAAAAAAAATATATAGGAGACATTCCTTGCTCTTGGAGATCCACAAAGCTTGACAAAAGGTTTTGTCACACGAAATAATTTTTTTTTCATCCCTACAAAACACACCATGCCCTATTATAAGAGCATCCTTTGATGCAGCACCTACTATGTGCCAAATGTCATGCTGGGTGCTTTCTGTACCTTACCACAAATGCTCACTCCCTCCTTGAAAGGAAGAGAGAATGATCTCATGTCCCATAGGAGGGAGCTGAGGGGCTCAGAGCCTCGTCCAAGGTCACACAACAGGGACACAGCAGGACGCAGACTTGATACCCAAACAGCCAACCAGGCGTGAGAGCAGTGTTCTCCACTTGGCCAAGGAATGCGTGTTTCTTGACTAGAGATGGTACTGGACACTTTCCAGCCATTAACCTTTCCTTTTCCCAGGGTATGGTTGCTTTATAATGTTGTGTTAGTTTCTGCTGTACAGCAAAGTGAATCCGCTATGTGTATATATACAGCCCCTCTTTTTTGTATTTCCTTACTATTTAGGTCACTACAGAGCATTAAGTAGAGTTCCCTGTACTACACATCAGGTTCCCATTAGTTATTTATTTTATATATATATATATATATATATACATACACACATATATATTAGTGTATGGGCTTCCCAGGTGACTCAGTGATAAAGAATCCACCTGCCAATGCAGGAGATGCAGAGACACAGGTTTAATCCCTGGGTCAGGAAGATCCTCTGGAGTAGAAAATGGCAACCCACTCCAGTGTTCCTGCCTGGGAAAATTTCATAGACAGAGGAGCCTGGTGGACTACAGTCCATGAGGTCACAAAGAGTCAAATACTGCTGGGTGACTGAGCACAGACACATGCATATTAGTGTCTATATACATACATACACATACATGTATATATCTACACACACACACACACGCACACACACACACATGCACACACACACAAACACACACACATATCGATCCCAGTCTCCCAACTCATTCCACCCTTTCTTTCTCCCCTTAGTGTCCATATGTTTGATCTCTACATCTGTCTATTTCTGCCTTGCAAGCAAGTTAATCTCTACCATTTTTCTAGATTCCACATTTATACATTAATATACAATATTTGTTTTTTTCTTGTTGACTTACAACTCCTTGGGCCCCCATTACAAATCACTGAAGTGGATGCTGCAATTTCTCTTTTGCAAGAAACCAGCTCAGGGAGGTTGGGAAATGCACAGGTGTCAGAGCTGGCCAGGGTTGAAGCTACCTCTTCCTGGATTCCCTTCCTCTCCTCTTACTCACTGTAGGTCTCAGAGCTCCTTGAAGATGAGGGCCACTTATTATTCACTCATATTCCTCAAAGTCTACCTTAAAACCTGGCATAGAGCAAGTGTACAGTAAATATTTGCTGAAAGAATGAATGAATGGACAGGGCCAGAGAAGTAAAGTGGATGCACCTGTCACCTGCAAGTCATCCAGCCACCTGAAAACCATCTTCTCCATCAACCTGTCTTCTGACACCTTGACACCAGAAGGGTCAGGGCATGATGTCATCTTCAAGCCATGTTAATATCCTTCCCCAAAGGGGGAAAATATCACTGTGCATGATGAACTGTTTGTGGGATTATTGAGGACGTGATATGAAATTCATCCTGACTCCCCACTTACGGAGAAGTGCTGCCCAATTTGTCTCAAATGTCACATCTCTGTGTATTAATTTGCTACTCCACTGTATTGATTAAAAGGAATGTTCTCCAACTCCCAAGGCAGAGCCCTTGGAAATGGAGCAAGTTCACTCAGGAAGCACACACTCCATCCCTTCCCAGGCAGAGGAAATGGATGTTCATCACCTCCCCACAACCGATGGCCCGAATGGTACAAATTGCATATTCAGTGTATGTATGTATATGGTCAAATAGCTTCCATTAGCCCAATTTTGAGATGTCTGCAGAATGCCCCCAAATTGGGGAACTCTTTCAAAACGAGGAAATTGCCGGAAAGGCCAGGAGAGGGGAATCAGCAGGTCTAATTACAGGAGTGTATAAAACCAGGAAGGGTCCTTTTTTCTGGACCTCAATTTCCTGGTGTGCAGAGTGACATGATCACCTCCATCCCCCTCCCCCTCCAAAAGCCAGGAAAGCACACTCTGTCCCAACCTGCCTCTCTTGGCAGAGCAACAACAGGGAGCTCCATTTCTATCCGTCTGTCCCTCGTGGATGTGTCTGTTTGATCCTGTTCCATGATGCTGTGGTCCTTATGGGCCTTCCTTGGTGACTCAAATGGCAAAGAATCTGCCTGCAAGCCAGGCAGAGGTGACATAACAGGCTTGCACTGGGAGTGAAACTCACCAAGAAGCGGCACTAAATTGAGCTCCTCCCTGTTCGCTCCCCTTTGTGCAGGCAGGTGGGTAGGGGTGGCAGGGGTGAATCGTGACAGTGAGGATGGTGCTTAGCTGAAACACTGGGCATCGCACACAGCAGCACTCAATATGCGTCGGCTCAATATGCATCAGCTCAATATGCATCAGCAGAATAAAAGAATCTCTACCATCCACTTTATGTGTTATGCCAGCCTCTCTGGGCTGTTTTTCAGGTGAACCAATGGTTCACAGATGAGCTTCAGGGCATCTGAATTATATGAAAAATATATGAGAAAGTGTTTTGTGTGTGTGTGTGTGTCTGGAGACTGTTACAACTTTCAGGTCCACGCTCCCCAAAGTCTCAGGTCTGCTGGATAAGTCATTAGCGTCATGAGCCCTAAAGCCGACATCTCTGACACAAAGAGAAGAGGCCATGAAGAGACTAGGTTGCTGGCATTGGCCCTGTGAGCTCCAGTCCTCCGGGGACAGGGCCCGCAACCCCACCCCTGTGAGGTGGGCGGTTTCTCCAGCAGCGCTGCAGCTCACGGATATGGAGGCGCCTCTGCTCCCTCCCCACAGAAGACAAGGTCTGTTCCTCAGCCCAGGCACACCAAGAACAACTGGGTTGAGGATTTTATGCAAACACAGGGTCAGGGCGCTGGGGTAGGGCTGGGACTGTGACCTATAGAGTGAGCACCTCCTGAAATAATCGCAGTCCAGTGAGGTTAGGGGGAGGGTGGCTTCACTCAGTAGCTGATATTTATCAAACACTGACAATCTGCCAGTCCCTGTGCTGAGCACATTATGTGATTTGTGTATTTTCTTTTTAATCTTCACAACTTTATGAAGTAATATCCTTACGCTGATTTTACAGAGGCAACGAGGTCAAAGAAATGAAGTAACTTGCCCAAGGTCACATAGCAAGTGAGTGGCCGAGATGGGGTTTGATTCCAGATAATGTTGAAACTCAGAACCTGAAGTCTTAATCACTGTATTATACAGCCTCTCCCTTATGGCAACCAGGGGATTTGCAAAAATAAGTGTTCCTCTTCCTCCTAGATTCCATGTGAGGATAATAAGTGATTTTGATTTTTAAGAAAGCCTCTTGTATTTTTGAGATGGAGAACCCAAGAAGATAGATTTAACAAAACAGAAATACCTGTTTTTAGATGTACATGACTAAATTGAACTAATAGACTGGGAACCAGTGTTCAGAGATGGGCTGTCTTGCCCCAAAGTGACTGCTTATGAATGATGCTGCTAAAATGCAAAATGCGCCATCAGGATTAAGCATCAAAACCTGTAGAGACTCTAATTGACATTTTGATCTGCTTATAACTCTTGTCTGTCTGTTGATCAGCCTGTGAGAGACAGAAGCAATCCCCTACACCTCTGAAGTAAGAGGCTTCCATGCGTTGAAAGACAGACAGAAGGACACAGAGAACATTGGAGAACCAGAGACAGACTCCCTGAAGCCAAGACAAACACAGCTGAATTCCAGAGGGACTTGGAAGTAAAATGGAAAAATAAAATGCTGAAAGAATCAGAGGAATATCTAAATGACGATTTAGCTGCTGTTGGCATGGAAAGGGCCTTTCTAAGCATAACACCAAAGATAGATTATCAAAGAGAAATTAAACATTTAAAAATTGGTGACATAGAAATTAAAACCGCTGCACATCAAAAGGAAACTCATAAAACTCATAGCCTTAATATGCAAAACCACTTACAAAAAGGATAAGAAAAAAATACTAACACCCGAGAAGAAAAGTAGGCAGAGACAGGGACAGGCAATTTACAAAATGATCTACAAAAGGCCGGAAAGTGATGACAGGTGCTCAACCTTCCCTATCATCAGAGAGACGCAAATTATAACCACAAATGTGATCTCATCACACCTATTTTAATCAATGAACATAAGTTAAAACTCCCCAACATGCAATGTAGGTAAAGAGCAGGGATGGGCCCTCTTACATCCTGGTAAGATCTTCCTACAGATACCATGGGATTATGTATTAAAATGGAAGATCGACACACTCTTTGACCCGGCAATTGCACTTCGAAGAATTTATCCTAAGATAATTAGACAAGGGTTTAAGTTGTATGTACACGGATGTTCTGCACTTAAAAGTCCCCAGAAGATGACTGGTTAAATAGCTGGGGTACAGGCAAACCACCATGGCTCCTTCACTGATATTCATTAGGAAGAACAAAGCAGGGCTATTTTATTAACACAGAAAAGTGTCAGCCTCATTAACCAGACTGCAGAACTACACACACAGTGTAACCCCAAGTGCACACGGATCCGCATCCATGCACACATGCGTGGAGGTGCAGAGAGCTGTCAAATGAACACTCACAAGAAGGGAGGAAGGGAAGCTACATCCCCTGCAGTAAGTGGGCGGCCCGTGCTGGGCAGAGGGGGACGTGGGCAGGTCTGGGCAGGAAGAAGAGGGGGAGGAGGAGATGAGTGGGGTTAGAACTCCCGGGGATCAGTGCTGGGAATGCGGCTGCCAGATGGCAGCTAAAATACAGGACACTGGGGCTTCCCTGGTGGCCCAGGGGTTGAGAATGCCCCTTGCAGTGCCAGGGCTTCCCTGGTGGCGCAGAGGTTAGAGCATCTGCCCCCAGTGCGGGAGACCCGGGTCAATCCCTGAGTCGGGAGATCCCCTGGAGAAGGAAATGGCAACCCACTCCAGTACTCTTGCCTGGAGAATCCCATGGAGGGAGGCGCCTGGTAGGCTACAGTCCATGGGGTCACAAAGAGTCGGACACGACTGAGTGACTTCACTTTTGCAGTGCAAGGGACATGGGGTCAATCCCCAGTCAGGAAACTAGGATCCCACATGTCTCAGGGTTACTGAGCCCGAGTTAGATTATCAAAGAGAAATTAAACATTTAAAAATTGGTGACATAGAAATTAAAACCGCTGCACATCAAAAGGAAACTCATAAAACTCATAGCCTTAATATGCAAAACCACTTACAAAAAGGATAAGAAAAAAATACTAACACCCGAGAAGAAAAGTAGGCAGAGACAGGGACAGGCAATTTACAAAATGATCTACAAAAGGCCGGAAAGTGATGACAGGTGCTCAACCTTCCCTATCATCAGAGAGACGCAAATTATAACCACAAATGTGATCTCATCACACCTATTTTAATCAATGAACATAAGTTAAAACTCCCCAACATGCAATGTAGGTAAAGAGCAGGGATGGGCCCTCTTACATCCTGGTAAGATCTTCCTACAGATACCATGGGATTATGTATTAAAATGGAAGATCGACACACTCTTTGACCCGGCAATTGCACTTCGAAGAATTTATCCTAAGATAATTAGACGAGGGTTTAAGTTGTATGTACACGGATGTTCTGCACTTAAAAGTCCCCAGAAGATGACTGGTTAAATAGCTGGGGTACAGGCAAACCACCATGGCTCCTTCACTGATATTCATTAGGAAGAACAAAGCAGGGCTATTTTATTAACACAGAAAAGTGTCAGCCTCATTAACCAGACTGCAGAACTACACACACAGTGTAACCCCAAGTGCACACGGATCCGCATCCATGCACACATGCGTGGAGGTGCAGAGAGCTGTCAAATGAACACTCACAAGAAGGGAGGAAGGGAAGCTACATCCCCTGCAGTAAGTGGGCGGCCCGTGCTGGGCAGAGGGGGACGTGGGCAGGTCTGGGCAGGAAGAAGAGGGGGAGGAGGAGATGAGTGGGGTTAGAACTCCCGGGGATCAGTGCTGGGAATGCGGCTGCCAGATGGCAGCTAAAATACAGGACACTGGGGCTTCCCTGGTGGCCCAGGGGTTGAGAATGCCCCTTGCAGTGCCAGGGCTTCCCTGGTGGCGCAGAGGTTAGAGCATCTGCCCCCAGTGCGGGAGACCCGGGTCAATCCCTGAGTCGGGAGATCCCCTGGAGAAGGAAATGGCAACCCACTCCAGTACTCTTGCCTGGAGAATCCCATGGAGGGAGGCGCCTGGTAGGCTACAGTCCATGGGGTCACAAAGAGTCGGACACGACTGAGTGACTTCACTTTTGCAGTGCAAGGGACATGGGGTCAATCCCCAGTCAGGAAACTAGGATCCCACATGTCTCAGGGTTACTGAGCCCGAGTGCCACAACAAAAGATACCACAGCCCACAGCTAAGGCCTGATGCAGCCAAAAAAAATATTTTTAAAAAATACAGGACACTCCATTATATTTGAATTTTAGACAAAGAATAAGCAACTTTTTTAGTATAACCATGTTCCATGACCCGGTGCTCTGGGACAGCTTAGAGGGGTGGAATGGGATGGGAGGTGGCAGGGACGTTCAAGAGGGAGGGGACATATTAATATGTATACGTATGGTTGATTCATGTTGGTGTATGGCAGAAACTAACACAATATTGTAAAGCAATTATCCTCCAATTTTTAAAAAGTATGTCCCATGAAATACTTGGGATATACTTATGCTAAAAAATTTTTTTTCAAAATTTAAAAAATTTGAATAATATAAAATACAGATTAATTGGGCATCTTGTATTTTATCTGAAACTTTAGCTGAGTCTGGACATATCTCTTATTGCCTCTCTGAGATGACCCAAGCCAGACAGCAGGAAGCTGAATCCAAGGCAGGCTTCCTGCGTCCACTCTGCTTCTGACTTAGTTCCAATCCACTTGCCCATGAGAGAGTGTCACCCATCTCTGCTTTCCTTCAGGAGTTTTGTGGGGAGTACAGTATAGGAGATGATCATAGTCTTTAGAGCCAGAGAAGTTACTTTAAAACTCCTGGTCATCAAGTAGCCTTAAGTGGAACACAAAACTCCTGAGTCCCAGCTCCAACATCTGTAAGATGGAGATAGCGAGGTCTGTCCACGGGGCTGTCTCAGGGATTAAATGAGATAATGTATGTAAAGTGCCTGGCATACAGTCAGCGCTTAACACAAGTTGATCCCCTTCCCTCCTGTCTGCGGCCACAGCCCACACTCTTGCCCCCGGGGATTACGAATCAAGCATCTCCTGTCATCTCGGGCTTTGACGATTGGCCTTTTTGATCTTTTCTTTGAAGCTGCAGCAGCTCTGAGCTGACACCCTTCACCTGACTTCACCTTTCTCCCAAATCTCTAGCAACAGTTGAGTTCCTTATCTGTACTTTTCACTCTCCCGAGGAGGGTGGAGGAGGAGGAGACTGCTTTTGATAGCAGACTTTCAGGGATGTCAGCCAGGGGAGCTACTGAGAGTGGGGCCCTGATGGCATTTAGAAAGGGCCAGCGATGTCCAAAAGAGTGCAAGTGAGGAGGCTGCCCGGGCTGGGGGCAGCCTGGGCTGATGTGGGGGAGGCGAGGGGGTCTCTAGAGCCAGTCTGTCTGCCTGCTTGTTGTCTAGCACAAGTGATTAAGGTGGGCTCTGCGTGGGGAGGAGGGCTCACTTCTTCCCCAGAGAGCCAAATCTTCAATGTCTTTTGGATCACTGGATCGCCCCCTCCCTCCAACGAGGCTCAGAGAGTTTAAAAATCTGCCTAGCATCACCCAGTTACTCACTTCCAGGGCCAAGCAGCTAGTATTTATCAGCAAATCCCTAAACAGGGGGTTGTCTTATGTCTTGTTGAGAAGTCCAGTGATAGAGTGGACCCCTGACCACTGTGGATGTAACATGTCACGTGGTTCATCCGCAGCTGTGGCTGTCACTACTGGTCTCTGCCACCTGCCCTCCTGACCCCTCCACTTTGGGTATCTCAAAAGTCAGTGCAACTCACACTTTCCTGGATGCACAAATTGCCCCGTGGTCCAGTCCCGAGCCAGATCAGTGAGATCAAGCCACAGCCTCGGCTTCCCTGCCCTTGCCTCTCCTGTTAGCACAGACGCCTGCATGCGAGTCACTCTTCCAGGCACAAAGACAGAGCCACACAGACCGTGGAGTTGGCGGAAACCCTGCCCAGGCGACTGCAGAGTCAGTCAACCACAGCAACCTGTTTGCATTGTCCAGGGTCTGCCCGGGCCTCACCTGGAAGCTTTGTCTACTCAATGCCAGTGACTTAGCGATCTGGTATCATTATGCAAGGGCTGCCCTGCTGGCTCAGTGGTTAAGAATCTGCCTGCAATGCAGGAGCCACAGGAGATAAGGGTTTAGTCCTGGGGTTCAGAAGATCCCCTGGAGGAGGGCATGGCAACCCACCCCAGCATTCTTGCCTGGAGAATCCCCATGGATAGAGGAGCCTGGCAGGGTACATACAGTCAATGGGACTGCAAAGAGCTGGACACGACTGAAGTGACCTAGCACAGCATAGCACAGTACCATGATGCAGCTGAGATAGGGCGGGCCCCTCCTTCTGTACCATTTATCCTTCATGTGTCTGGCTGCTACCCGCCAGGCCAGGCAGGTGGGAGGAGGGACCCGCTGGCCTCCACTTTACCTTAAAGTGTAATCTCACTGAATCACAGACACTTTGTGAATCTGATGGAAGTCCGGCTCGCCCTGTCTAGGAATCTAGAAGCATTCTCTGCAGTGATACAAATGTTCTTGTATTGCCCAGTTATGGGAGCCACAAGCCACACATGGCTACCCAACACTTGAAAGGAGGCTGGTGCAACTGGTAAAAGGAATTTTAAATTTTATTTAATTTTATTAATGTAAATATGAAAGTACCACGTGATTAAAGGCTACTGTACAGGATAGCATAGTTCTAGATGGCTGCGGCTGCTGCTGCTGCTGAGTCACTTCCGACTCTGTGCGACCCCACAGACTAGGGGTCATCAAACATTTTCTGTAAAGGGCCAGATAGTAAATATTTTCAATTTCGCAAGCCATGTGGTCTTTGTGGCAATAACTCAAGTTTGGAGTTGTAGTACATACAGACAGTCATAGACAACAACAGCAAAAGGGCTTGGCTGAGTTCTAATAAAACTTTATTTACAAAGACAAGCCAGAAGCTGGATTTAGCCAGGTGGGCCATAGTTTACTGATCCCTCTTCTGGACACTTCCAAGGAAAAAAAAAAAATGCACACACCCTTATATTTTCAGAATGTGGCTTCTAATTATAAGGGGTTTTCACACCTTTGATGCCCCTGTAGACCTTCCCATGAATTCCTGGCTAAAACCTCTGATTTTTAAAGGGCTCTGGGAATGTACCTTCAGCTCTGCTCTGGCTGATGGAGAAGCACTTTGGCATTGTTTCCCAGAGCAGGTAGTATGGTCAGGGATCAATAGGACACTTTTTCCCTAAAACCTCATGAAAGTCCAGGCGTCAGACACAGATCCACTAGCACTGCTGAAGGAGGACGCCTCGCACAGGTCACCCCGTGCGTCAGCCCCTCCTGGGATCCCGGCAGCAACCAGCTCTAGCGCCCATGACTCATTCCCTGCACCATCCCCAGGCCCCGCCAGCCTCCCCATAGCTGAAAGACTGTGGACGAAGCTTCCGAAGACACCTCTCTTCATCAAGAGGTTATAACTGACTCACAGATACTTAGTTTGGGTTAACAGCCAAAGGATCAGGCTGAGGACACAACCAGGATGACCAAGATCACAGTCTTGCTTTGGGGAGGAACCGAGTATTTGTCTCAAAGAAATCGGGATATCCCAGGACACTTCACTTTAAAGACAGGTAGGTCTTTTCAGGAGCTCTCAGTTAAAGCAATCTGGAGTTATGTCAGAAGCCCTCAGCTAAAGGCATGTGAAACTTTCTCTGGAGCCTTTTTAGTATCATTAGTTAAAAGTAATTGATACCCCTCCTCAGGTTCCTTCTCAGCGGCCCTAAATCACTTAAATTAAAGCACCAAACCGTGTCCCCTCCACCCGATACCATCAGGCATGAATTTTGCCAAGGGAGGTAGGATTTGCTTCTTTCTGTCGTGTATTCCTAGCCAAGACAAAGGTGGTATCTATTTCTATATTCCTATAATTCCATTCAGGAGAAGGCGATGTCAGCCCACTCCAGCACTCTTGCCTGGCAACTCCCATGGACGGAGGAGCCTTGTAGGCTGCAGTCCATGGGGTCGCTGAGTCAGACACGACTGAGCAACTTCACTTTCACTTTTCACTTTCATGCATTGGAGAAAGAAATGGCAACTCACTCCAGTGTTCTTGGCTGGAGAATCCCAGGGATGGGGGAGCCCAATGGGCTGCCATCTGTGGGGTCGCACAGAGTCGGACACGACTGAAGCGACTTAGCAGCAGCAGCAGCATAATTCCATTCAAGAAAGCATCACTTATTAATTTCTTAGAGGCGAGAGGAAGAAAGTCTTCGCATAACTGGCATGCTTTACTAGGGTGTTATGTCATTACTATTATTAATTATCATTAACAGTCTTAAAATATGCCTATTAATGATTTCAACACAAAATAGCAGTGTGGGTCTTAGCCAAGAGCAGCCTAATTACCTATTAATGAGATGTAAATTTCACAGGGAAATGACAGCGATCTCGATGTACCACCTTCTGAACTAATATAATAAAGTTAATAATAATAATAGTGTATAATCTGAGGATATTAGTGTTAATTTGAATGCTAACATCATAGTTAAACAGGCTGAGAGAAATGGAAATTATTTGCATAACTCAAACCAAGAAATTCTAATCTCTGCTATTAAAGAAAAATTGATTGTTCTCCCCTGAATGATATAAAGCTGACTCTTTGTAGTCACCATAGTGAGCAAAAAAAAAAAAAATTTCAAGCTACTTCTTTTATGACTTCTACTTAGGGTTTATATCTCCCTTATTTCTAAAACCAAGTTAAGGTACGTGGTAATACAGCAAAGCCCAGGAGAAAACAGAATTTAAAAAAATAGAAACACAACAAAACCCAGTTAAGGGGAGAGAGCAGATGTTACCAGACCCTCAAGATAAAGGACTGCAGCTCAGGTCTGATTTCAAGTCTCCTAGAAACACGGCAGGAATAATTTAAGTAACTGAGTTACTGGTTAGTAAGCAGCGGCCTTAGGACAGGCACCGGCTTTGAATCTGAAGAAGCCCTTCTCGGCCGGTGAGAACCATGCAGCCCTGCCTGTGGCTATTCGACACTCACACCCCAGGCTCCCGCAGGCCAGGCCGAGACACCTACCCTCATAGCTGGCGTGGAATCCCTGTGCGCTGACCGCGTAGTCACTGATGAGGCGCAGCGAGAGGGTGGTGGCCGCACTGACGATGGTGGCTGGCAGCTGAAAGCCTGTGAGCCTGAAAGACAGAGAGGTGAGCTGGAGGGAGGATGGATCCCCCGGGAACCGCACATCCCTAACGCATTTATTGAGCACATGCTGGATGCATGATGCTGATCCAGGCACAGGGAAGGATATGAAAGCTGAACACCAGGCACATGCAAGGTGTTCCAAGATAAAGTAATTCCCAGCAAGAGTGATGGAGGCCAGTCACAGAAATGTGGAGGCCTGCTCCCCCACGCCATGGGCCACCCTAATCTGCAGGCCTGCCTCATTTATGGCTCTTCTCTTCCTCCTCCTCCGTTTCTTCTCCTGATGTACTCAAACGGGATCCTATGTGGCCTTCCTAGAACAGACTCCCTCCACCCATGTCCTCCGCCTGCATCTTATCTATAGATAAACTGTAGCCTCCTAGGCCTTCCCAAAGTTCCAAAGGGTAAATTTAGTTAGTGAAGTGAGAAAATGCAGAAAGAAAGGAAAACAGTCAAGCAAGACAAAATAATAAAAGTTTAGCCATTAAACAAAGTCAAGGACCTTTAATTGCTCTTCAAGGGCTATAATATTCTGCTGCTGCTGCTGCTAAGCCACGTCAGTCGTGTCTGACTCTTGTGCGACCCCAGAAACGGCAGCCCACCAGGCCCCTCTGTCCACGGGATTCTCCAGGAAAGAATACTGGAGTGGGTTGCCATTTCCTTCTCCAATGGATGTATGTATGCATGCATGCTAAGTCGTTTCAGTCGTGTCTGACTCTGTGCGACCCTATGGACAGCAGCCCACCAGGCTCCTCTGTCCACGGGACACTCCAGGCAAGAATACTGGAGTGGGTTGCCATTTCCTTCTCCAAAGTAATATTCTGAGCCATGTCTTTTGAGCTCTTTTGCAGATACTGAAACACCCGCCAGGTGGAAGAAGTTAACTGCATGCAGCCTATAGCACATAGATCCCCAGACTGATTACAAACAGAAGCTTGGTGATGCTGAGTCCCAGTGACCTCACCACCAACCAATCAGAAGAATGTTCACTGATCACTTACTCACAACCCGTCTCCATCACCCTGTCTTTAAAAGCCTTTTGCTGAAAGCTTTTGGGGGTTTGGGGCTTTTTAAGCACTAGCAGCCTGGGCTCCTTGCTTGGTGTCTTACAATAAACCACAGCCTGGTGTCAGTGGCATTACTACATGTGGGCACCAGACCCAAGTTTGCTTCGGTGACACTGACTTCTCCCTTTCTGGCTGGGGTCCTTTGAGGCTCTGGGTAGACTTTGCCACAAATTTACAATGAATGATTGCCAACAGACAGTATTTATTTATTCACATACAGAGGAAAATATATCCAACTCTAAGTAGCAGAATGTGGATCCTTCTTTCCATAGACTTTATCTTTTAAAAGGAATAGGTCTACTGCTTTTATAGAAATGATAAGTGCTGATTATTTTTAAAAGATGAAAGCAAAATATAAAAACCCAAAGCAATCTAGAAATAATCATTTTTGACAGTTGACACACAAAGAGATGGAAGGATCAGTAGTTCAGATCATATTCAATGAAATAATTTCATACAAATGGGATCATATTGTGCATGCTTTCAAAATGAAAATGCATAATTTTTTCCCCACTAGTTAAGTGAAGAAAAAGAAACAGGGGTGAAACGAAAGGAATTGTTGAATCTGAAATAACATGCTTTCAGCACAAGGGAGTCATCTTTGAAAGTCTTCTAATGTTAAAAAGATAAAACAATGAAGCCTTCACTGAACACTTGGGGACACATTTTAGGAAAGGAGTCTGCTTCCAGGCCCCCAGAGGTGATGAGATTGTGCACAAACGTGGTGGTGGGGTGGCCAGGCTCCTGTCCACCTCTGTCTTTTATTCCCTATCTGAGGCTCATCTGCACACCCAGAAGGGCTCAGGGAGGAATTCAAGGTATAGCTTTACTTTCATTTTCAAGTAGTAAGGGATATCTGCGGTGCCCCCTGGTTCACCTCTGTTCCTCCCATTGCTATAATATCTGGACGCCCAGATGTCCCCTGAAGGGCATGGGTATTGGGTTCAACCAAATTAAATCAGATGTTTGTAACACCCACCATGAAAAGCCCTGTGCAGGGTGAAGCCCTTGTCTTTCCCACCATCCTAATCTTACAGGATTCAGGTTAACACAGAATAAATTGAAGGAAAAGAGAAGGCAAAGTCATCAAACTAAAATGGGAGGCCAAATACGTTTCAAGGTCATCTTATTTTCAGGTATACAAACACCCAGCAAAGAGTCTCTCCATCATCCCATATTCTCTCCCCATCCCTGCCCCTGTCTTTCTGTCTCTATCTCCCCCATTTTCTCACAAGGGCAAAAAATTCATATGTCAAATAATGAAGCCATACACATTAGAAGAAAACAAACTATTGCTTAATCTACTTACTGAGGAAGGTCTTTCTGAGTATGGTTAGAGAAGTCCTTTGGCTTCTACCCGCCCATCATTCTTTGAGAGAGCTGTCACTGCGTTGGGTTCTGACAGGTACCCTATCCACTCACTAGCCACAGAACCGGGCAAATGACCAATCACGGCAAATCCTTCATCTTTATGGAGTGGTTCAAGGCATAGGGAAGAAGGAGGAGGACACCTAATTCAAGCAGAGTCGATCTGAGTCCTTCCATGGGATGTGATATACAGACTTCAAGTCTTTTATCTGGGGGTTCTAAATCATTAGATTGTTAGCTCAAGACTGTCATCGGTCCTTTGTATCATTACACAGACACTATCTGCTGTAGAGAAAATGATGTCTCATACAGATGTGGACAAAGCTGAACAGTAAGAAGAGGGTCAGAGTCCTGGCAATGCATCGTGGAGACACTTCATGCAGCCATGCAGAATGACCCACTTCTACATGAGCCAGCATTCTCTATTCCTTCCTTTTCTTTTCCCTTTTTTTTCTTTTTATTTCTTCTTTTTTTTTTTTTTTTGTTCAAGTTAGTTTGATTTGGGTTTTATCTCTTGAAATTTATTGAATACTGCTGGATATAGCATGAAACCTCACATGCCTTAAAGGAAAATACTGATGGATTTAATTACATGAAAATTCAAAGCATGCATGTGGAGCAAAAAAAAAAAAAAAAAAAAAACCCTGTAAAAAAAAACATAAGAAATGCAAATTTGGAAGACTATATATAATATATATGACAGGAATTAGTGTAGCATTCAGAATCTATAAAGAATACTAGCAACTCAATATGAAAAAGAAACAGGGAAGGAAGGAAAGAGCAAAGGACATACACAGAAACAGAAAGAAGCTCCACCTAAATAATATAAAAAAATAAGAAAACTCACTCCAAAAGCCTCATTTTTCATCTACCACGTTAGCAAATGTTGAGGAAAACAGAGCCTACAGTTATCAAAATGATAATAAGAAAATACCACAAATTACACACATACAATTGACAAATTGGATGAAATGGACCAGTTCCTTGAAAAGCACAAACTACCACAACTTTTCAACATGAAATAAATCATTTCAATAGCCCTATGGCTATAAAGGAAATTGAATTAGTCATTTAAAAATTCCCCCAAAGGAAATACCCAGACCCAGAAGGTTTCAATAGAGAATTCTACCAAATGCGTAAAGAACTTACACCAATTTTATACAATGTCTTCCAGAAAAGAGAAAGAAGGAGCACTTCTAAACTCATTTTATGAGGCAAATATTATCCCCTGATACCAAAACCAAAGGTAGTACAAATAAAAAAGGCTAAAGACTAATATCCCACAGAATATAAACACAAAATGACTTAACAAAATATTAGTAAAGAGAATTCAGCAACACAGAAAATAATTATACACCGTAACCAAGTGGGGTTTAATTCCTAGGACACAAGGCTGGTTCAGTTTCTGAAAATCAATGCAATTCACTATATTAACAGGCCAAAAGTAGAAAAATCATGTGATCATATCAACAATGAAGAGAAAGCACTTGGCAAAATTCAACACTCATCCATAGTTAAAAAAAATATATTTTATAGACTCACAGAGTGCAGTCATGTGGTTGCCAAGGGGAGAAGGTATAAATTCGAGGTTGAGGTTAACACATGGACACTACCATTTGTAAAATAGATAATCAAAAAGGACCTAGTGTAGAGCACACAGAGCTCCACTGCATGCTCTGTAATAACCTATATGGGAAAAGAATATGAAAAAGAATGGGTACATGACTGGCGGCGGTGCTTTAGTCACTAAGTGGTGTCGGGCTTTTGAGATCACATGGACTGCAGTCTACTAGGCACCTCTGTCCATGGGATTTCATAGGCAAGAATACTGGAGTGAGTTGCCATTTCCTTCTCCAGAGAATCTTCTCAACCCAATGACTGAACCCAGGTCTCCTGCATTACCGACTCTTTACCACTGAGCCGTAAGGGAAGCCCCCAGACACATAAGTATGTGTAACTAAATCACTCCCTGTACACCTGGAACTAACACAACACTGCGGATCAATTATCCAGTTCAGTCCAGTCGCTCAGTCACGCCCAACTCCTTGTGACCCCATGGACTGCAGCACGCCAGGCCTCCCTGTCCATCACCAATTCCCGGAGTTCACTCAAACTGGTCCATTGAGTCGGTGATGCCATCCAACCGTCTCATCCTCTGTCGTCCCCTTCTCCTCCCGCCTTTAATCATTCCCAGCATCAGGGTCTTTTCTAATGAGTCAGTTCTTTGCAACAGGTGGTCAAAGTATTGGAGTTTCAGCTTCAGTGTCAGTCCTTCCAATGAATATTCAGGACTGCTTTCCTTTAGGATGGACTGGTTGGATCTCCTTGCAGTCCAAGGGACTCTCAAGAGTCTTCTCCAACACCACAGTTTAAAACTGTCAATTCTTTGGCACTCAGCTTTCTTTACAGTCCAACTCTCACATCCATAAATGACTACTGGAAAACTCATAGTCTTGACCAGACCTTTGTTGGCAAAGTAATGTCTCTGCTTTTGAATATGCTGTCTAGGTTGGTCATAACTTATCTCCCAAGGACCAAGCATCTTTTAATTTCATGGCTGCAGTCACCATCTGCAGTCATTTTGGAGCACCCCCCAAATATAAAGTCTGTCACTGTTTGCCCATCTATTTGCCATGAAGTGATGGGACCAGATGCCATGATCTTAGTTTTCTGAATGTTGAGCTTTAAGCCAACTTTTTTACTTTCCTCTTTCACTTTCATCAAGAGGCTCTTTAGTTCCTCTTCACTTTCTGCCATAAAAGTGGTGTCATCCGCATATCTGAGGTTATTGATATTTCTCCTGGCAATCTTGATTCCAGCTTGTGCTTCTTCCAGCCCAGCGTTTCTCATGATGTACTCTGCATAGAAGTTAAATAAGCAGGGTGACAATATACAGCCTTGACGGACTCCTTGTCCTATTTGGAACCAGTCTGTTGTTCCATGTCCAGTTCTAACTGTTGCTTCCTGACCTGCATACAGGTTTCTCAAGAGGCAGGTCAGGTGGTCTGGTATTCCCATCTCTTTCAGAATTTTCCACAGCTTGTGGTGATCCACACAGTCAAAGGCTTTGGCATAGTCACTCCACTATAAAATTTTTTTAAAAAGAAACTTTCATAAAACTAAGGATAGAAGGACACTTTCTGACTTGATAAAGAGCATCTCCAAAATCCCTATAGCTAACAGCACACTTAATGGTGAAAGACTGAACGTTTTTCTCCTGAGACTGAGAACCAGGCAAGGATCTAACAATCCAGTTGGAAAACTGGCAAAAGACATGAAAAGACATTTCACTAAGAGAGGACACATGGATGGGAAATAAGCACATGAGAAATGTTCAGCATCATTAGCCATCAGGGAAAGGGAAATTAAGCCCATGATGAGATAGTACTATACACCATTAGAACAGGTAAAAATAAGAACAGCAACAACACCAAAGGCTAACAATGATGCAAAGCAGCTGGATCTTTCATACATTGCTGGCAGAATGTAAAATGGTGCTAATATTCTGGAAAACAGACAATTTCTGTTTTAAAAATACTACAGATATACTAGTCATACAACTCAGCAATCACAACCGTGGGCATTTACCCCAGAGAAATGAAAACTGGTATCCACATGAAAACCTGCAAGTGATTTTTCAGAGCAGCTTTGCTTGTTTGTTTTTGTAATAGCCCCAACAGAAAACAACCAAATATGTCCCATAAAGTGAAAGTGAAGTCATTCAGGTGTGTCCAACTGTGCAACCCCATGGACTGTAGTCTGCCAGGCTCTTCCATCCATGGGATTTTCCAGGCAAGAATACTGGAGTGGGTTGCCATTTCCTTCTCCAGGGAATCTTCCCAACCCAGGGACTGAACCCAGGTCTCCTGTACTGCAGGTAGACTTTACCATCTGAGCCACCAGGGAAGCCCAAAAATGTCCTATAATAGGTGAATAATTAAACCAACTGCAGTACATCCATGCCATAGAATACTTGTTCAGTTGCTCAGTCATGTCCAACTCTTTGTGACCCCAGGGACTGCAGGACGCCAGGCTTCCCTGTCCCTCACTATCTCCTGGAGTTTGTCCAAGTTCATGTCCACTGAATCAATGATGCTATCACACCATGGAATACTACTCACTGATAGAAACAAATGGACTATTGATACATATGACTGGGATGGATCTCTGGGGCATTATGCTTAGTGAAAAAAGAAACACTTATCTCAAAAGATGGTGTAGCAGATGATCCCATTTATATCAACATAACATTTTGGAAATGATAACATTAAAGATATGGAAAATGGATGAGTGGTTGCCAGGGGTTAGGGATGGGGAGCGGGGTGGTTATAAAGAACAGCACAAGGGAGATCTTTGTGGCAACAATTGTGCATCTTGATTGCACTGGTGGTGACAAGCATGATAAAATGACACACAAGGACACACACACATTACACCAACATCTGTTTCCCAGTTCTGAGATTGTACTACCCACACTTTAGATGTATCTGTTGGGAGAACCTGAGTGAAGGGTCCATGGGACATCTCTGTATCATCTTTGCCACTTCCTATGACTCTATAATTGCCTCACATTTTATTTGTGTTAGCCAGTCTACTTAGCTTGAACCTTGGCCTGCTACTCAGTCCTCGGTGGGATCCTCCCTTCAGCGACCTCCTGTTCATTCCAACCCTTACACTGTCTCTGCCCACCCCTGACCACCAGCAAACACACACACTTGCACCCCTGGCTGGGTCCTCGCTGGAAATGGGCTGACCACCAGAACCGCGGCCCCCCAGGCCGCCACTCTCTTGTTCACTGGCTTCCCACGGACTTGCCCACGCACCTTCTCCACCCCCAGATGGTCATATATGATGTTGCCAGACTGCTGCTCCCAAAGGACCCCGCTATCAAAACACCAAAGCATCCCACAAGAGGTCAGACCTCTGTCTGGATCTGACCCTCAGGCCTCATCTCAGCTGGCCCTCTTTATCTCTGCCTCCAAGTGGGCCCAGTTCACAGCATCTGCAACTTGCCTCCCACCGTGTGCACCAGAATTATGCCTCAGGCGCTCTTCCCAGACCCTCGGCGACACTCAGCTTCACAGAGAAGTCTCACACCTCACCACGGCTTCTCCCCTGAAGTCATCTCTGGAAACGGCATCCTCCCCACCGAGCAGAACGTGTTGATTTTATTCCCCTAGCTCATTCCATGTTTTTTGAGCTGCCGTTAAAGATTCCTAGACCCTAGTTTCTTAGTATTATATTGACACAAGCTGTGGAGAGCTAATGTACACTGTCAACAAACAATTACAGTTTTATCACTTGCAATATATGGAATTGCAGCTTTCTAGGCATTTTCTCTAATCAGATATTTACCACTGTTCTGCTCTTTCCCAGGCTTGGGAGATAAATTCTAAGATGGAGAGTTCCTCAGTGGCGCTAAAGTTGGAGGGGGTGGGAACTCAAGTCTCCCCACCTGGAGACCTGAATCATCGTGCTTCTGCCCCAGTGCCTGCTTCTCCCTCACCTGCTTCTTATCACTGAATCGATTTCAGATGAGCTGACGACCCCGTAAGTCAGGAGGAGTTAACACGTTGCATGTCGGAATAAGCAAATAAAACTTTCAGATTTGCGCATCTTTTATCTGACAAGTCTAAATACTATATTGAAAGGAGTGAGGTATTATTGTTCAATAGTGCAATCCAGACTTATCAGAGAAATGGGATACAATGATGGCAAGAAGGGCAACAGGCTCCTGCTACTGCCGCTGCTGCTAAGTAGCTTCAGTTGTGTCCGACTGTGCAATCCCATAGATGGCAGCCCACCAGGCTCCCCCGTTCCTGGGATTCTCCAGGCAAGAACACTGGAGTGGGGTGCCATTGCCTTCTCCGGCAACAGGCTCCTACTGTTATTGATTGTCTTCTTGTTGACTATCGAATGTGCAGAGAACAGCTTTTGCAAACAGGTGGCATGGCCATAGATGTAAACGAATACTCTTCTTTCACTTTACCAAGGCTTCTTATCTTTCCCACTTCTTCATGAACCTTCTCTGGGCTTTTTTCTCCCTGCTCTGAGGAACCCAGAGTCTTGGAGAATGGTGATGCCATGACCGCAAATTTCTCACTGTCACAATTCAGAATCCATCCGTGGCTTCCAACTGTCCTTACGACTGAGACCTCCACAAGGAGGTTCACAAGGCCTGTACCACTCGGCCCCTGCCCACTCTGCCCTATATCCTGCCTGGCTCCAGTCTACTTTGGTCAAGGGAAGTGGCAGCCGTACACAGAGGGCAGGCAATAAGGGGTACATTTCCTGCTGAGAACTTGAAAACAGCAACAAAGCAGACTTGAAAAGCCCATGTACGATCCCATGAGTCCGCACTCCCGTGCCAGTGGTAAGATCCTTTTCCACACCTCTCTGCCTGATACACTGCCGGCTTCCATCCCACCATATTGGCCAACCCATCATCTTTAGGCCTTTGCACATGTTATTTCCTTTTTAGAACACTTCCTCACATCCCCTCCACCTATTTGTCTGATTAACCCCTTCTCATTATTCGAATCTCATCTCAACTGCCAACATTATTTTCAGAAAGGTACTCTCTATCTCCCAGACTAGTCTATCTATTTCGCATTCTTGAAGGTCCCCAGGCAGGTCACTGCTGCTCTTCATATGTCTCCAGCTTTCCTTCCAGACACTAGTGGAAAGGCCCTCCCCACCGCTGCTGAGCTCATGATTGGCCACGGCACTGACGTTGCCAAAGATGCGTTGGTAGCAGGGGAGTGTGCTGTTTCATGGAAGGAGTCTCGAGGACCCCGGGTTCCTTTGTCCAAGTTCCCCTTCCTTTTCCCCTGCTGCAGTGAACTTGGGTCCCAGTCAGCCAGGGTCTCTGAGTGACTCCCCCACGCAGGGAGCTTCTGCAAATTTTTTTTGGGTGCATTGGGTTGGCCAAAAAGTTCATTCCAATTTTGCCATAAGAGCTTGTGGAAGGAATGAACTTTTTGGCCAACCCAATAGAAGAGCAAGAAAGAAACTTTTAGTGAGTTAAGCCTTTGAGATTGCAGGGTTGTTGGTTACCCTCAATGTTTCAAAATGTAGAGTTTTATTACTCTGCAGATATGGTGAGGGCAACAAATGAGGAGGCAATTGTCACTGGAAAGTTAGTTTGTCACAGTTCCCAAAGTTGGGGGAGGAAGTATGCCTTTTGCAACACAGGGCCAAGCCAGGAAGTGCCAGCGTGGGTGGGGCTATAGAAGGGACAGGAGCCAATCGTGAGCAAGGGCTGACTGAGGTTTTCATGGGGGAAGGAATGGGTGAGGCAGAGGAGCGAGGGGGTGGCCGCCCTTAGTTGTCTGATGCCTGACCCTGGGGTGATTAGCACAGGGGATGGCGACTGAAAGGGTGAGAGCCTAGTCGAGCACGTGGGTGGGCTATGGATTGGCTGATTTGCATATAAAAGGCTCACTCCCAGAAGAATAGTTCTCTACATCTTAGAATTAGCTAACCCCAAGAGGGGCCACCTCTCTTGGGTCAGCAAAGCCCCAAATCGTCAAAGCGTCAAAAATATAGAAAATATTTGTATTATTTGTGTGATTAATACACATAGCCATACATGGTCCATCCTATTACCTTTTTTATTTTCTTTGCTAGCATTCATCACAGTTCCAGGATTTCCCAGGTGGCGTAGTTGGTAAAGAGTCCACCTGCCATTTCAGGAGATGCAAGAGACATGGGTTCGATCCATGGGTCAGGAAGATCCCCTGGACTAGGAAATGGCAACCCATTCCGGTATTCCTGCCTGGTTCCATAGAGAGAGGGGCCTGGTGGGCTACAGTCCATGAGGTCACAAAGAGTCAGACCCGACTGAGCACATACACAGCACCCAGCACAGTGCTGTTATTAAAAAGCAGTTTCTAAGTAGATGTTTATCAAGGGAGATTTTTTTTTATTTTTTGTGTTTGACTATTCTGTTCAGATCTCCAAGAAGACAGTGGCTATGTTTGCTTTGCCCATCCATGCCCAATCCCCTGCATATTTATTTTTGAATGAGTGAATGAAGGGTTATCTGTCATTTCCAGGGGCAGCTGCACGGTGTCACAGTTCATCCTGCAGCTGCCAGGATGGGCAACAGGACCGGGAGAGAATAGGACTTAGTTAAGAAACACTGATTTTGGTGACCTCCCTACATAGCCACAAACTGGAGTGCAACACAAGGAAAAACCAGCCTGTTCTGAACATCTTCTGGAAGCAGAGAGGCTTTTAAAGGGGCTGTCAGTAAGAGGGGACAAAGGAAGGTACGAGGAAGGTGGAGAGGAAGCGGGGGGGCCGGAGGGAGGGCAGACGGCGCCCCCCCCCCCCCCGCTTGGACCCACACCCTCTGTACTCTGTGGAGGCTGAGGAGGGGGTGGACCCTGAGAAGGGAATGGCTCCATGGGGTACCGAGCAAGGCTGGACTGCCCACCAAAGGGCTGGTACTCCCCTATGCAGGTCAGCACAGATTCAGCTGAAGGGTGCTGTCCACCTGCAAGAAGCTCTGAGGCTTTGAGCAGATCAGCAGTGGCCAGTATGGCCTGAAGACCGGGGGCCCTTGTGGAATATTGGGATCTGTGCATGACTTTGCTTAACATGGGCTTAAATGGAACTTTTCACCTTCCTGAGTGGGGACTCTAGGTCGATTTTTTTTTAATGCAATGATATGATACTTCTTTCACCTAAGAGAAGCATTTGCATATTCCTTTCTGTAAAAATAAATGATAGTCTTCTAACTCCAGAAGGTGGTACCTGTGTTTGAGAAGGCTCTTAGTTAACCGACGACCCACTACTTAGGCTAGAGCCTCTGGGCTCTGAAATGCCTCTGAAAAGACCATGAACGGAACCCTATCAGGTGAGGAACAGTTGAAGGAAGCGGGCACAAAAAGTGCAAGAGAACTGGTCAGAATGAGAATAGCCTTCAAATCCTGGAAAGGCCATGCCCGATGCGTCACGTCCTCATGAAATGATGAAACACAACCAGAACCACCAGGTCAGAGGCTCAGGGGTGGGGGTGACTTGGGTCCACAAACAGAAAAACGTGGGCGATCACATATGCTTAGGGAAGGAACGGGCTGCCTCTCAAGGTCAATCCAATTTTAATTTCTCAGTTACTTACTGAGTGCCAATGGGTCTCAGATGCTGAACGTCAAAGGCAGGCCAGAGCCGTAGGCCAAGCTCACCAGGACATGGCTTTGCTTCTGCTGGTCAGAGGACCCATGGGGAAGATCAGAATGAAATTCTTATCTTTACAAACTCCAGGCTAAAGCCTTGGAATCCATTATTACAGAGAAGTGACTCCATTACTGGCATATGTGTAAATCCTGATCCCCAATGTCTAGAGAAACAGGTCACTCCTAAAGGAAATCAACCCTGAATACTCATTAGAAGGTCTGTTGCTAAAGCTGAAGCTCCAACATTTTGGCTACCTGATGCAAAGAGCTGACTCACTGAAAAAGACCCGACTCACTGAAAAAGACCCTGATGCTGGGAAATATTGAGGACAGGAAGAGAAGTGGGCAACAGAGGATGAGATGGTGGGATGGCATCATCAGCTCAATGGACATGAGTCTGAGCAAACTCTGGGAGATAGTGAAGGACAGGGAAGCCTGGCGTGCTGCAGACCATGGGGTCACAAAGAATTGGGAAATGACCTAGCAACTGAATGACAAGAGAAACAGGAGGATGGGAGACATGGAAGAGGAAGGATTTGTGCAAATGTCTTCCAAGCACACAGTGGCTTTCTGAGGACAGGGGACAATACAAGGAGTTGCCCCTGATGCATATTGCTATGGCAGGACCTCTAAACCTCAAGTGAAACCAGAGATCTGGTCACCTCCCAGGGCATGATGACTGGGAGTGACAGAGACAGACCATCCCTTAGGTGCTGGAGCTCAAGGCTGTGCCTTTGTAGTACTTGGTCTGCAGCCACACTGGCCTTTACACATCCCTTGAATGTGCCCCATCTCTTTCAGAATTTTCCACAGTTTATTGTGATCCACACAGTCAAAGGCTTTGGCATAGTCAATAAAGCAGATGTTTTTCTGGAACTCTCTTGCTTTTTCCATGATCCAGCGGATGTTGGCAATTTGATCCCTGGTTCCTCTGCCTTTTCTAAAGCCAGCTTGAACATCAGGGAGTTCACGGTTCACGTATTGCTGAAGCCTGGCTTGGAGGATTTTGAGCATTACTTTACTAGCATGTGAGATGAGTGCAATTGTGCGGTAATTGGAGCATTCTTTTGCATTGCCTTTCTTTGGAATTGGAATGAAAACTGACCTTTTCCAGTCCTGTGGCCACTGCTGAGTTTTCCAAATTTGCTGGCAGATTGAGTGCAGCACTTTCACAGCATCATCTTTCAGGATTTGAAACAGCTCAACTGGAATTCCATCACCTCCACTAGCTTTGTTCGTAGTGATGCTTTCTAAGGCCCACTTGACTTCACATTCCAAGATGTCTGGCTCTAGATTAGTGATCACATCATCATGATTATCTGGGTCGTGAAGATCTTTTTTGTACAGTTCTTCTGTGTATTCTTGCCACCTCTTCTTAATATCTTCTGCTTCTGTTATATAAAGCAGAAGTAGATGTTTTTCTGGAACTCTCTTGCTTTTTCCATGATCCAGCAGATGTTGGCAATTTGATCTCTGGTTCCTCTGCCTTTTCTAAAGCCAGCTTGAACATCAGGGAGTTCATGGTTCACGTATTGCTGAAGCCTGGCTTGGAGGATTTTGAGCATTACTTTACTAGCATGTGAGATGAGTGCAATTGTGCGGTAGTTGGAGCATTCTTTGGCATTGCCTTTCTTTGAGATTGGAATGAAAACTGACCTTTTCCAGTCCTGTGGCCACTGCTGAGTTTTCCAAATTTGCTGGCAGATTGAGTGCAGCACTTTCACAGCATCATCTTTCAGGATTATAAAATGAGAGCCTTTGGAGGGTTGTGAGAAGAGGAGTGCAGTGAGTTTATAGGCATAGGGGACTGGATGTAGAAGCATGGAAACTAGTTAGGGGGGTTTTGAAATATTCCAGGTGAGAGATGATGGTGACTTGGACAAGAGTGTGATGGGCAGTGTCAGAGAAAAGTGATTAGATCTTTCAGGAAAGATACATTCACCAAGTATAGAAATCTATACTTATTTTCTTGGGCTCCAAAATCACTGTGGACAGTAACTGCAGCCATGAAATTATAAGATGCTTGCTCCCTGGAAGAAAAGCTATGACAAACCTAGAGAGAGTATTAAAAAGCAGAGACATTACTTTGCTGACAAAGGTCCATATAGTCAAAGCTGTGGTTTCTTCAGTAGTCATGTATGGATGTGAGAGTTGGACTATAAAGAAAGCTGAGCACTGAAGAATTGATGCTTTTGAACTGTGGTGTTGGAGAAAACTCTTGAGAGTCCGTTGGAGTGCAAGGAGATCCAACAAGTCCATCCTAAAGGAAATCAGTCCTGAATATTCATTGGAAAGACTGATGCTGAAGCTGAAACTCCAATACTTTGGCCACCTCATGTGAAGAGTTGACTCATTGGAAAAGACCCTGATGCTGGGAAAGATTGAAGGTGGGAGGAGAAGGAGACGAGAGAGGATGAGATAGTTGGATGGCATCACTGACTCTATGGACATGAGTTTGAGCAAGCTCCAAGACATGTTGAAGGACAGGGAAGCCTGTTGTGCTGCAGTCCATGGGGTTGCAAAGAGTCAGACACGACTGAGTGACTGAACAACAGCAACAACATAGAAATCTAGGTTAAAGGGCTGTTTTGTTTTTTGCTTTTTTAATTTCAGCATTTAGAAGGTTGTTTCTTCACTTGCATAGTTTCTGACAAGAAATCTGTAATTTTTATTTTGTTTATGTTTAACTAATGTGCCCTTTTCCCCTCTGGCTGTTTTTAAGATTTTCTCTTCATTCTTGATTTTCAGCAACTTGACTTTTAAAAATTGTTCACTTATTTATTTGGCCACACAGCCTGTGTGATGTTAATTCCCCGGCCAGGGATTCCCCAAACCCATGGCCCCTGCAGTGAAAGTATGGAGGCCTAACCACTGGACTGCCAGAAAATTCCCTTGAGAGTTTGATTTTGATATGCCTCAGCATAGTTGTCTGTATGTGTTTATCCTACTGTGGGCCTATTAAACTTCTTGGATCTGTGTGTTTATAAGTTTTACTAACTTTTAAAATATTTTGACAAAAGTTTGTCAAAGTCTTGTTTTTTACTCCCATTATCTCTTTTTTTGGACTCCAATTACACATATATTAGGACTACCAGATATGGTTTCACAGGTAACTGAGAGTCTCGCTTTCTTGTTTTTTCAGTCTTTTTTTTCCCCCTCACTGCTTCATTTTGGATAATTTTTATTGCTATGTCCAAGTTAAGTCCTTTTTTTCTGCAGTGTCTAACCTAGTATTAATCCTATCCAATGGAAATTTTCTTTCAAATATTATATTGTTTATCTCTAGAAGTTCCGCTTAGTTCTTTTCAATTTTTTTTCCCATTTCTCTCCTCATTAAGTTCATCTTTTCCTTCAAATCCTTGAGCATATTCAATATATTAATAATAGCTGTTTAAATGTCTTTGCTCATTCCCTAATCTCTGCCATTCTTGGGTCTGTTTATGTTGACAGATTTTTCTCTTGGTGGATTAGATGTTCCTTCTTCTTCTCCTGATCCTTTTTTATTAGAGACTAGAATATTGTGAGCTTTACGTTTTTGGTGGTTGATTATGCTGTCCTCCTTTAAACAGGGGTAGACTCTGTTATAGAAGACAGTTAAGCTGTTTATGGGTAAGTCTGATCTTTTCTAGGCTTGTTTTTAAGCTTTTTAAAGTGAGGTCTAGAAGAGCCTTTTCTCTGGGACTAATTTAGCCACAGTGTTAGGGCATACCCTTTCTAGGGCTCAATGGAATTCCTCATGTGTTTATTGAAGCCTCTTCACCCTAACTGATGGGAACGCAGGTGATTCCTGGCTCTCTGAGAGCTCTGGGAATTCTTTGGCTTACAGCTCTGGCAACTGTTCTTTCCTGAAAGTCGCTCGCTGCCACCCCCATCTTGGTCTTGAGGAGCTTCACCCTGTACCTGCACTGGCTGTTACTCAGCTGAAGACTCGGGGACCCTGCACAGATTTCTGGAGCTCCTTCTCTTGGTAGTTCCTTCCTCTCTGGTCTGCTACCCTGTAAGTCTGCCTTTTTTGGAAGCTGCTTTGTCCTTCAGTGAGACCGCTAGGTTCTGGATCCCTGTTCCCTCTATTGCTATCTGCACACTGCATCCAAGCAGAATACCAGGGCAAGCAAAGGTTTCACCCTGTTTGTTTCCCTCTCTCAGGGACCATAATCTTGTACTACCCATCTTCCAGGGCCTGAAAATAATTACTTCATAAAATTTGTCCAGTTTCCTAGTGCTTTATTTTGGGAAAGAAATCTGGATCCAGTTATTCCCTCATGGCCTGAAGAAAAAGCCAGTGGTTAGATTCTGGATCTATTTTGAAGGTATATTTGCTCATGGATCAGATACAGAGTATGAGATAAAGGAAAGAATCAAAAAGGACTCTAAGATTTTTGAACTGAACAACTGGAAGGATGGACTTGTCATTTACTGAGATAAGGAAAGATTTAATAGAACAAAGGAGAGGGAGGTTGGGAGAGGAAATAATGAGCTCAGTTTTCAAAATATTTATTTTGAGATGTCTCTTGACTTCAAATTGGATGTCAGTCAGGCAGTTGGAACCACAATGCAGATTTAGAATTTGTGAGTCTCTGGACCACTGGTTCTTAACCCTGTCTGCAGCAATATTAACATCACTTAAGGGGCTTCCCTGGTGGTCCAGTGGCTAAGACTCCAGGCTCCCAATTACAGGGGGCCTCAGATTGCATCCCTGGTCAGGGAACTAGATCCTACATGCTGCAACAAAGAGTTTGCATTTTGCAACTAAAGATCCTGCACGCCACAAAGTGAAAGTGAAGTTGCTCAGTTGTGTCCAACTCTTTGCGACCCCATGGACACCAGGCTCCTCCGTCCGTGGGATTTTCTAGACAAGAGTGCTGGAGTGGGTTGCCATTTCCTTCTCCAGGGATTCTTCCCTACCCAGGGATCGAACCCAGGTCTCTTGCATTGTAGACAGACGCTTTACTGTCTGAGCCACCAGGGAAGTCCCAAAGAAAGATTAAAGATGCCACATGCCGCAAGTAAGACTGGCATGGCCAAATAAATAAATATTTTTTAAATCACTTAAGAAACTTCAAAAAAAGAAATCAGTATTCAGACCTGACCTTAGGCCAATTCAATCAGAATCACTGGGGATCAGGCCTGGGAATCGAAACTTTTAAAAGTTCACCAGATGATTCCAATGTACAGGCAGGGATGAGAACCACTCTTCTATAGTATTATTTAAAGCCCTACCAAATATCAACAAGGGCGGTGTTCTCAACCCTGGCTGCATATTAGAATTATCTAGGGAGGACCTCCCTGGTGGTACGATGGATAAGAATCCATCTGGGACACGGGTTCAATCCCTGGTCTGAGAAGATTCCACACGCCATGGAGCAGCTAAGCCCATGGGCCACAACTGCTGAGCCCACGTGCTTCTAGAGCCCATACCCCGCAACAAGGGAAGCCACCACAATGAGAAGCCTGCATACTGCAACGAAGAGGAACCCCTACTCACAGGGGTCTTAACCCCTACCCCCAACAACTGGAGGAAGTCCGAGTGCAGCAACAAAGACCCAGTGCAGACAAACACATTTTTAGAAAATTACCTGGGGAATTTTTGAAAGTCTTGATACCCTTCCCCCCATCCCACCCTCCACTGCCAATCCAACTGCATCATACTCCTCAGGGGTGGGACTTAGAAATTCATATTTTGTTAAATTCCTCAGGTAATTTCAATATATAGCCAAGATCCTACAGTGTGCTCACTGATACCCAGAGAGAAGTGATCTGAAGACAAAGCCTTAGTGTTCTAGAAGATAAAGGTGGGACTGAGCTAGAGGGAGAAGTCCCAGGCTCATCTCAGATGTCTGAACTGTGGCTGCCTGCTCACACTTAGGAGTTAGAATCAACTCTGACTGGTAGCTCAGTGGGCACAGGTGGGGCTTGTGGACTCAGGCTTCTCTTTAGGTGAGCAGGCAAGCAGCCAGTGTTATCTGTGCGGTGCTGCCCAGACCCACGTCTCCCCAGGGCTCTATGGGATGGTTCATCTTCTCCCCTCCTTGGCTGTCGTCCTCTCTGAGCAGCACCCACCTTTGCCAGTCACCCCTCGCTCCTGCTGGCCACCTTCCCAAAGTCTGTTGAAATTCCTCATCCACAGGAAATCTCTCTGCCCCCTCTCAGTGTTTGAGCCTTTATATCCCTTTACCATCGTTTTAAGAGATTCTTAGGAGGGAAAGTAGATAAGATCAGGTGACGAGATGATCATTTAAAATCAGAAGTCTGCCATGTTTTTTTAAGTGTGAGGACCACTTTAAAAGCTAGAGATATTTTTACAGAACCCGTCTGACAGAAGTCACATGTACTTCCAATATCTATTCATTAATAGGGAAAATGGGCTTCCCTGGTGGTTCAGATGGGAAAGAATCTGCCTGCAAGGTGGGAGACCCTGCAAGGTTGGGAAGATCCCCTGGAGAAGGAAATGGCAACCCACTCCAGTATTCTTGCCTGCAAGATTCCATGGACAGAGGGTAAGAGATTCTTAGGAGGGAAAGTAGATAAGATCAGGTGACGAGATGATCATTTAAAATCAGAAGTCTGCCATGTTTTTTTTAAGTGTGAGGACCACTTTAAAAGCTAGAGATATTTTTACAGAACCCGTCTGACAGAAGTCACATATACTTCCAATATCTATTCATTAATAGGGAAAATGGGCTTCCCTGGAGGTTTAGATGGTAAAGAATCTGCCTGCAAGGCGGGAGACCCAGGTTTGATCCCTGGGTTGGGAAGATCCCCTGGAGAAGGAAATGGCAACCCACTCCAGTATTCTTGCCTGCAAGATTCCATGGACAGAGGGACCTGGCGGGCTACAGTCCATGTGGTAGCAAAGAGTAGGACACGATTGAGCGACTACACTTTCAATATGGAAAATACATACTGACACACAAAGGCCTCTGCACTAATTCAATACCACTTTTAAACGCATCTTTTCACCATCATAAAATCAGCTGGTATGTTTGGAAACCAATAGCACAGATGCAGGAGCACTCATGCAGCTGAGCTGCCTCTGCAGTGACTGCAGTCACAGGCGTCCGAGCCCGCTGACTGGGCCCGGGGCTCTAGGCCCTGGAAGGCGCTGGAGGTTTTTGAATGAGGGGAAGGGCTGTTCCTGGAACCCTCAAGTGCTGCTAGCTTTACAGCTTTTCCCTGTCTGGTCTTGTCCATAGTTATCTCTTTCTCTTTCTGTCAGGTGGATTCCTCCCCCCAAAAGAGCACACAGAAAATGTGGGCTGGCCTCCTGAGCAAATTATTTCCCCAAAGAAAACAAAAGGAGCTTAGAGAAATTGAAATTTCTGGGTTTTTTACTCATTCTCCCACCTTTCTCTTCTCCATCCTTCCTTATACCCTATCTTTAGAAACTCTGTTCCTTGTTCTCTAATAGTACAACTGGTCAACATTTCAAAGCCCCGTGCTAAGTGCTTTTCACACTTTATCTCACACAATCCACATCACCTGCTGTGGAAGTGGGTACCATTCATACCCTCACTTTTCAGATGAGGAAATAGAGGCAAAGAGAAGTTCAATGGCTTTCTCAGATCAAAGAGCCAGTGAGTGACAGAACTGAGATTCTAAGCCAGGTGGCCCTGTGGCTTCTGCCATTTCACCCACCTCCCATCCTATTCCCGTGGACGGCAAAGTTGGTGCTCCTTGAATGATGAGGAATTTAGAGATCAGTCAGATCAGTTCAGTTCAGTTGCTCAGTCGTGTCCGACTCTTTCCAACCCCATGAATCACAGCATGCCAGGCCTCCCTGTCCATCACCAACTCCCAGAGTTCACTCAGACTCATGTCCATTAAGTCAGTGATGCCATCCAGCCATCTCATCCTCTGTTGTCCCCTTCTCCTCCTGCCCCCAATCCCTCCCAGCATCAGGGTCTTTTCCAATGAGTCAACTCTTCACATGAAGTGACCAAAGTATTGGAGTTTCAGCTTCAGCATCAGTCTTCCAGTGAACACCCAGGACTGATCTCCTTCAGAATGGACTGGTTGGATCTCCTTGCCGTCCAAGGGACTCTCAAGAGTCTTCTCCAACACCACAGTTCAAAAGCATCAATTCTTAGGCTCTCAGCTTTTATCACCGGAGAAGGCAATGGCACTCCACTCCAGTACTCTTGCCTGGAAAATCCCATGGATGGAGGAGCCTGGTAGGCTGCAGTCCATGGGGTCGCTAAGACTCGGACATGACTGAGCGACTTCACTTTCACTTTTCACTTTCATGCACTGGAGAAGGAAATGGCAACCCACTCCAGTGTTCTTGCCTGGAGAATCCCAGGGACAGGGGAGCCTGGTGGGCTGCTGTCTATGGGGTCACACAGAGTTGAACACAACTGAAGTGACTTAGCAGCAGCTTTCTTCACAGTCCAACTCTCACATCCATACATGACCACTGGAAAAACCATAGCCTTGTCTGGACAGACCTTTGTTGGCAAAGTAATATCTCTGCTCTTCAATATGCTATCTAGGTTGGTCATAACTTTCCTTCTAAGGAGTAAGCGGCTTTTAATTTCATGGCTGCAATCACCATCTGCAGTGATTTGGGAGCATCCAAAAATAAAGTCTGACACTGTTTCCACTGTTTCCCCATCTATTTCCCATGNCTTCTAAGGAGTAAGTGTCTTTTAATTTCATGGCTGCAATCACCATCTGCAATGATTTTGGAGCCCCCCAAAATAAAGTCTGTCACTGTTTCCATTGTTGCCCCATCTATTTCCCATGAAGTGATGGGACCAGATGCCGTGATCTTTGTTTTCTGAATGTTGAGCTTTAAGCCAACTTTTTCACTCTCCACTTTCACTTTCATCAAGAGGCTTTTTAGTTCCTCTTCACTTGCTGCCATAAGGGTGGTGTCATCTGCATATCTGAGGTGATTGATATTTCTCTCGGCAATCTTGATTCCAGCTTGTTCTTCTTCCAGCCCAGCGTTTCTCATGATGTACTCTGCATAGAAGTTAAATAAGCAGGGGGACAATATACAGGCTTGACGTACTCCTTTTCCTATTTGGAACCAGTCTGTTGTTCCATGTCCAGTTCTAACTGTTGCTTCCTGACCTGCATATAGGTTTCTCAAGAAGCAGGTCAGGTGGTCTGGTATTCCCATCTCTTTCAGAATTTTCCACAGTTTATTGTGATCCACACAGTCAAAGGCTTTGACATAGTCAATAAAGCAGAAATAGATGTTTTTCTGGAACTCTCTTGCTTTTTCCATGATCCAGCAGATGTTGGCAATTTGATCTCTGGTTCCTCTGCCTTTTCTAAAATCAGCTTGAACATCTGGAAGTTCACAGTTCACGTACTGCTGAAGTTTGATCATCCTAAAAAGGTTTTTGGGCCCACCATCTATCTGGACTCCAGCCTTATAGACCCCCTAGTCCCCACCCAACTTGTGATCTCCCCTTGGTTGCCTGGATCTTGCTGCCCTGTCAGTGGCCCCTCCTGGTTGGAAGGCTCAGGCTCCCCTTCTTCCAGCAGAATCTCCTCACTAAGCTCCCTCCTTGGGTGGGGGCCAGACTCCCTGGGTGCCCTTCCGTTCCCTCTGGGCTCTGGGCCCTTCCTTTCCTTCTGGGTCCCTAGGGCCCATGCTGAGAGCAACATCCATGCCTGAGCCATTGGTGGAAAACACTGATCTTGGGAAAAAAGGCTCTTTGTGACTCTTGGGCATTGTTGTGGCTCCTATCAGCTGTGAAAAAATCAAAGCACCTGCATGCCTAGCCTAGAATTAGCCAATTCCCCCTAATTGCCTAAAGAACTCAGCTGAGCAGAAAGGGTACTGTCACCATAGATGAGCAGAGTGTGAACTAGGTGTATAGACAGGGAAGAATGCAGCCAAGTGTGTTTGTTAGAATTCCTCTCTGTGTCCCATTGTCTCTGCAGGCCCAGCAAACATTTGTTTACCAGTAACTCTCTTTTCGTTGGTTGCCTTCCTCCCTTTGGAGGTTTCAAATCACTACCCCAAACATCCTCTCTTGTCTTTAGGTGAAGATGTTATTTAATGTGAGGGTTCAGCAAGTTACTCAGTTTCCCTTGATCTCTCCTATGAATACACATTATTAAAAATTTGTTTGATTTTCTCCTGTTAATCTGTCTCATATCAAGTTCATTCTTAGACCAGCCAGAACTTACAAGGGTAGAGGAAAATGTCTTCCTCCCCAACATTTACCTTGGGGTAAATGAAACATCAGACCTGCCTGGAAGTGATGGCAGTCTAGTGAGGAAAGACAGATGCTCAGCAGCCAAAGATGTCCTTACCAGATGACAGTGAGGGGATCCTCTCCAGCATAAGGATCAGCAGCCTAATTCCCCAGGCGAATCACCAGGAACCCTTGGAATAGAACATGGGGGTCCCAAAATGCTACCAGGATGGAGCATCTCCTGGGGAGGGTGCTAGAGGGCAGAGGGCAGACCTCCCAGAGGGTGGGGAAACGGTACCTAAAGGAAGACAGACTGAGTGTCACCTCTCACCTAGGTCTCTGGGCTTTTGTGGTATAAATGGATGCAAAGAAGAAATGAACACGTTAAGAGTGGCTGGATTTGATTTATATTGCAAAGGACAGGAAGTGAGCTGGTTGAGAGTGTGAGGAGGAGGACTGAGCCGTGGTGGACACAGTCATCAAGCTGTCCTCTGTGCTATCGTATAATCCTCCTCTGGTGTCTTATTGGATGGCTATAGTAAAGCTTTCTCCTGTTTTTCAGTTCCTTCTGGATGCCAGACTGAGGATTCCTTCAGTGCTGACACTGACGTCAAGGCGAGGACAAACCAGCTGCTCCTGGAGGTACAGTTGAGTGGAACCTGCTTATATTGGAGACGTGGGGACCTCAGATGGGGAACTGTGGAGCAAAGGCAAAGAGATGGGCAAGCACTTTGTGTTCTGGACTGAGAAAGAGCCATTTGGGCAAAGGTGCTTGTTTGGGGGGAAGAGGCGAGGAGGGCAGGGTGGGGCTGGCTTGCGGGCTACCTTTTGGCACCATTCAGTGCCAGGCTAGGGGTGTCTCCTTGGATTTTAAGCACGAGGAGACAGCGCATGTGGGGGCACATGATGTCATCAGTGTTGCAGAAGGTTTTTCAGGTTTGTCTGCTCTTTCAATCCTTCTCCCTCCTTTCTTTGCTTTTTTCCACCGAGAATGAAACCGCACTTTTTGGCTGGGACTCGAACCCAGACACACCTCTGGTTGGGACTTGAGCCCAAGTGATGAGACTGGAACCCACTGTCTTTTAAATTAAAACTACCCACCTGATCTGAAATTGCAGAACTCATCTCAGGACTTAATGAAGCTCAAGTTCTTTCATTCTGGTGCAGAAAGAATTCAGGGAGAGGCAAAGTGACGTATTAGTATAGGATACTTGTGAGAGAGACAAGAAAGGGAGTACCACCCTGAGAACTTAGTGGGCTCCAGTTTTAAAATCAAAGGAAAATGTGGAGGGGGAGAAGATCCCCTTCTTCCTCATTCTTTGAGTTTTTCATCATAACTCCTCCTACATGTTGGGTGGGGGAGCTTTTGATCCTATATGGTTCTGTCATGATGCTATGGAAATGAACAAAAAGACAGTGATGTATACTAAAATATGATAAATCATCTCAGATTTCAGTATAATTTCATATTTTCCTTATATTTTAATTTTGAGTGCACACAGAGAAGCATGTCCTAGGAACTGTTAACTTACTGACCTCACTGGGCAGGATGTGGGTCTCATTCCACCGTTGCTTTGAGGCATGTCTCATGCTTCTATTGCATGGTTTTGTTGCTAAGCAAGTCTGCCTTCTTGAGTGATCATTAACTTACGGGGCAGGGAGGGTCTCCCATACTTTTTTCTCTACTTATAATCCCTTAATGGGATTAACTATTTAATCACCTACATTGTCCCTTCATTCTGTTACTATCAAGAATACCTACTGGAAATCAGTCTTGTTGGAGGTTGCAGGAATTACAGTGAGACACAGACCCACCTTCTAGGAGCTCATCTCTGGCTGGAGAGACCGATAGATTAAGAAACACCCTTCAATGTGGTCTAATGGGCACATATAAGTTGCCTGGGAGCACATAGGAGGACCCCCAAACTCAGCCTGGCTTCTCAGAGCTAGAGTCGCTTGAGCTGAGTCTTAAAGAATAAGTCATTATTCCAGGCACAGAAAGGAACAGAAAATACGTGTGATATGGGGAATGGTCATTGCTGCGGTTGGGACTCTGAGGTATGTTTTTGTATGTTGGGAGAAAGGAGGGTAGAGGTGAGCCTAGAAATACAGAGCGTGACCAGATGGAAAAGGCGTTGAGTGTCCTACAGAGGACTCTACCCTTATCTTAAAGCCCAGGTAAAGGTCACACCAGCTTCCCTGGTGGCTAAGTGGTAAAGAATCCGCCTGCCAATGCAGGAGATGTGGGTTCGATCCCCGGGTTGGGAAGATCCCCTGAAGGAGGGCATGGAAACCCACTCTGGTATTCTTGTCTGGAGAATCCCATGGACAGAGGAGTCTGATGGGCTACAGTCCAAGGGGTCACAAAGAGTCAGACACGACTGAAGTGACTGAGCAAAGCGCACAACCCGAAAGTCACACATAGACCTTTTCTCTTTCTCCTCTCGCCAGCTTCCAAGCTCTGTGTCTCAAAATGATTAGCTAAGATTAGAACTGTTTGTCCCCCTGAAACTAGCTAGACACTGACAAGCATCACCTGTTCAGCTAAATGATACTTCTCCTGGTTGCAAACACAAGCTAAGTATAAGTCACCCGGGCAATAGCTCACAGTTACAACTTGTAACACCTCACTTCTAACTCCTCCCTGTAAAAGTCTAAGGCAAACCATTGAGACATTCTGATCTTTACATCTGGGGGGATTCTTATCTGATTGAAATATACTGAATAAATTAATCTCCTCAAATGTGCAGTTTCTACCTTTGACACTATGATACACTTGCTTTTTCCAACTTCCTGGAGGGCCGAGTGATGAAATATGGCTTTGCTAAATAATTCTATACCCAACATTTCTAAAGGACTCTACTGTCTCTGTGTACTTTCCCATGTATGGTCTAATTTAATTGACACTGTTGTCCTGGAAGACAGGCAGAAATCAATGTCACCATTTAGAGACGGGGAGATTGAGATTCACAGAAACCGCATGGCGTACGTGGGTCACACAACCTGTAAGTGTCAAAATTCTGCACTGGAAAATGGGAGTTTTTTTCTTTCTACCCCATTGTGCTCCTTCATCAAGTTAACAACTATTTAAAAAAATATTTGCTGATTTATTTGGCAGTGTTGGGTCTTAGTTGTGGTACTTGGGATCTTTAATCTTTGTTATGGCGTGTGAGATCCAGTTACCTGAACAGGGATCAAACCTGGGCCCCTTGCATTGGGAGCTCAGAGTCTTAGCCACTGGACCACCAGGGAAGTTCCTAACAACTTTTAAAAACAGTACCAATACCCCTTCAAAAAAGAGCCCGCTCTCTACTTTTCTTTCCATTTTGAAAGCTCAGGCTCCATTTGCATACAACCTTGAGCAGTAAATAACACAGTATCAGAATGATGCATCAGGATAATTTCCTTGGGCTTCAGGGCAGGGTTCCTGGGATTCAGGATTCACATTCACCAGTCATCTTGAGCTTGTCCTTCCTGAAAAGGACTCTGGTTCAGATAACTGTTGTACATGCATCTTGAAGGCCACTTTTATATAAACACAGAGCTTGAAGGCCCAGCTCTCACTATTCTTACTAACACTGCTCCTTTCAAAGAAAGAAAAGCAGCCTTTGACTAGCTTCTGCCCCAGCTGAGAGAGAGGCCAGTCCAATCAAAAACTGCTTCGGCTAAGGGAGAAATGGATGTAACAGTACTGCATTCTATCAATCCTAATTGACTTTTCAATTTCTCTTTTATTTAATAACCTCTTCTTCTGAAATGACTGATGTCACTGTTCTGTATCCAGAGACTTTCTCAGCAAATGTATCCAAGGCTTGGAGTGAAGGGCAGCTGTCCATCTATCACAAGGCATGCTGCCTCTTCCCACAAGAACTGAATTGAGCACTTCCTGGGTACCCACGGCATGCCTCAAGCCTATCTTGCTACCAGGGAAAGCCAAGACAAGGTCCCTGCCCTTGAGGAGCTCACAGCCGTGGGGAGGAACGGGGAGCTAACACACAGGAAGAAATGCAAGGAAAACCAATGTCTGGGGCTCCAAAGCAATCCAGGGAAATAGCAGTGAATGGGCAGATGAAAATTCCTGCCAACCTGGAGGGAAGACAGAAGTAAACCATAGAGTCAACCAGAAAGCTATGAGCATCAGGCAGGAGGATGGGGAATCAAGCAGGGAGCAGGGTAAGGAAAGGACTTTTAAAGTTTAAATGGGATGCTTGAGTCAAGGTCCAACGGAGGTGAAGGACCAAGCCCTGAAAAACGTCTTGAGAAGACAATGTGGGGAAAGGGAAGGGAAGGGAAGCATCTCTGAACCTCCATTTCAGTTCTCTGTGCAGTTGCAGTGTGGCTGGAAGCGTGGTATTGAGGGAGGAAGTGGGAGTTCCCAGAGGTGAGGAGGGTCACCTCTGATCTGATCCACAGATCACCTGGGGGTCTCGGCAGCTTTCTTCAGGGTACACCAGTGAAAGGTTGGGTACAGAGGAGAAATGTGATCAGATGTTGATTCTAAAGGGATTGCTCTGTTTTAAGAACAGTGTAGACAGAGGGATCCCAGAGGTGAGGAGGGTCACCTCTGATCTGATCCACAGATCACCTGGGGGTCTCGGCAGCTTTCTTCAGGGTACACCAGTGAAAGGTTGGGTACAGAGGAGAAATGTGATCAGATGTTGATTCTAAAGGGATTGCTCTGTTTTAAGAACAGTGTAGACAGAGGGGTAGAAGCTGGGGGAGAAGTTAGTGCAACAGAGTTGATAAGTACATGCTTGAAGTTTCCAGCTTCCAAAGTATCTGTGCATTTTGCATTCTCACCAATGTATGAGAGTTCACTTGTCAACACTTGGTGTTATCAGTCTTTAACTGTAGCCTTTTGAGTGCGTATATAGTAGTATCTCATCATGATTTTAATTTTTTTCCCTAGATGACTAATGATGTTGAGCATCTTTTCATGAGTTTGCAGTAGAGAGCTGATGGTGGTTTGGAGCAGGGTGGTGGTAGCACAGATGATGAGAAGGGTCTGAGTCTGGATATTAGAAATCTCTAGAGTGGGCATCCTTCCTGAACCCTGTGGGAGAGGGAACCACATCCAAACAAATTGAATCTCTGTCAGAATTGTTGTTCCCAATACTCCTCTTCCCCTTCTTCTAAGAGGCTAGAGCCCTGATTTTGGCCAGGCATATGGCTTTCCAGAATGTACTTCCTGCTTCCCTTGCAGCTAGTAGAGGCCAGGTGATTAAGTTTTCAGTTCAGTTCAGTTCAGTCGCTCAGTTGTGTCCGACTCTTTGCGACCCCATGAATCGCAGCACACCAGGCCTCCCTGTTCATTACCATCTCTCAGAGTTCACTCAGACCCACGTCCATCGAGTCCGTGATGCCATCCAGCCATCTCATCCTCCGTCGTCCCCTTCTCCTCCTGCCCCCAATCCCTCCCAGCATCAGAGTCCTTTCCAATGAGTGAACTCTTCGCATGAGGTGGCCAAAGTACTGGAGTTTCAGCTTTAGCATCATTCCTTCCAAAGAAATCGCAGGGCTGATCTCCTTCAGAATGGACTGGTTGGATCTCCTTGCAGTCCAAGGGACTCTCAAGAGTCTTCTCCAACACCACACTTCAAAAGCATCAATTCTTCGGCACTCAGCCTTCTTCACAGTCCAACTCTCACATCCATACATGACCACAGGAAAAACCATAGCCTTGACTAGATGGACCTTAGTCAGCAAAGTAATGTCTCTGCTTTTGAAAATACTATCTAGGTTGGACATAACTTTTCTTCCAAGGAGGAAGCGTCTTCTAATTTCATGGCTGCAGTCACCATCTGCATAAGTAGATGTTTTTCTGGGACTCTCTTGCTTTTTCCATGATCCAGCAGATGTTGGCAATTTGATCTCTGGTTCCTCTGCCTTTTCTAAAGCCAGCTTGAACATCAGGGAGTTCACGGTTCACGTATTGCTGAAGCCTGGCTTGGAGGATTTTGAGCATTACTTTACTAGCATGTGAGATGAGTGCAATTGTGCGGTAGTTGGAGCATTCTTTTGCATTAAGTTTTGGTCAATACTATATGAACAGAGGAGTTGAAGGTAGGTTGCAACACCTTCTTTAAAGGGCAGCTGGCACATACTCTTCACCTCTCCTTTTTCTGTTTAATACTTATTAATTAACTTACTTAGTCAGCAGCGCCAGGTCTTAGTTGTGGCATGTAGGGTCTAGTTCCCTGACCAGGAATCAAACCCAGTTCCCCAGCATTGAAAACTCAGAGTCTTAGCCTCTGGACCACCAGGGAAGTCCCTCTTCATTCCTTAACATCCTCTCCCTCTAGCCCTTTCCTTTGAACATAAAAACCATTGCAGGCTCCACCTTCAAGATGGTATGTGCCAGAGCTAGAAGTTCCTGAGCCCCAGGCACCATGGAGAGCTCTGTCAGCCCTAGACTGCCACCTCCTGATGTCTTGAATGAGAGAAAGAAGATACATTTCTAATCAGTTTCAACCATCATTATTTTGTTTTCCCTGGTGGCTCAAATGGTAAAGAATCTGCCTGCAATGCAGGAGACCCAGGTTCAATCCTGAGGTTGGAAAGATCCTCTGGAGGAAATCGCATACTCCAGTATTCTTGCCTGGAGAATCCCATGGACAGAGGAGCGTGGCAGTCTACAGTCCATGGGGTCACAGAGTCAGACACAACTGAATGACTAACACTACTACACTATCATTATTTTGTTGGTGGTAATGTTCTCAGTGAACTTAATCTAAACCCATTTGACAGGCAACCAACAGCGTCTGCTGTCAGACAGCTTCTTGGAGGAAGGGATACATACAATTATTAATAGCTTCCAGATGAATAGGGCTCAGGGAATCAGAGACCAAAATGGTGAGCACTCTAGTCTGAGGCAGGATAGTGAGCCTGGCTTTAGGGTGAGACTACAGAGGGAGTGAGTGCAGAAGGCTCGGATCACCCCAGGGCTGGTGCTTTTAAGCCCAGAGAATCCACACTGTGTTTAATGGCCCCTGGAGAAAGGTTACCCGCTTCTCCCAGGGCCCCCTCCCATGTTTAACTTAAATGTATCACATTGCAGTTGAAACCCTCTTCCCTGGTAGTGAAGCAGTTTGGGATGGACACGTACACACTGCTGTATTTAAAATGGATAACCGACAAGGTCCTACTGTATAGCACAGGGAACTCTGCTCAATGTTATGTGGCAGCCTGGACGAGAAGGGAACTTGGGGGAGAATGGGTACATGCATATGTATGGCTGAGTCCCTTCGCCATGCACCTGGAACTATCACAACATTGTTAATCAGGCATACAAAATATAAAGTTTTTTAAATTAATTTTTTAAAAATGAGGCAACGTAATGAAATAAAGCCTCTTCCCTTATTCACAGGGAATAATCCTGGCTTCAGCGTTGGAAAGCTGAGCCTCTATGTACCCTCAGATGTGATTAAATGCCACTCCATCTCTCCACACAGCCAGCCAGGCAAGCAGAGCTGAGTCCTAACCTTCCTCGGTCCCAACCATCTGTTTCTCTAAATATGTTAGTTTCATCCCCAAAGACCAATTCTCAGACCAGACGGAGTGAGCTGGCCAGGGCAGGAAGCCCATCTCCTCCCTCAGCCTCCGCCCAGGCCTGGCCTCCCGGGCTTTCACTCGTAGACGATCTCCATCCTCCTCTGAGTCACCTCCCAGACACTCACCCTTTTAGTCTGCGCCAAAGGAGCCGAGCCCCAGGCATGAGACCCCTGGCAGCCAGCTGGGCTGGCTGTGTGGCAGAGCTGCCTGGAGGGGCCCTCTGCCTTCCAGAAGCCACCGTGATGCCAGTCAGCTGAGATGCAGGACGACACGCCATCGGAACACCCAGGCCCAGAGCCCAGAGCACATCTCTGATTAACGAGACGCCCAGGCTGCCGAGGCCAGCTGCTGAGGATTTTCTACACCTAGACGTGCAAAACAAAAAGCGTTCTTATTTTCACTTGGATTCCATCACGGCACTGTGCAGGTATGGCACTGGGAAGAGAGAGCGAGCTTTTTGGTCAAGGTCATTTGAGGTGCCTTGGACCCTGGCCAGGGGCGCCCAAGTGCTGGTTCTGTTCAGTGTGGAGACAGTGGGAGGCAGGCTGAGAGGGAAGGAGGAAGAGGAAGCGGGAGGCCCTGCCCTCCGCCCTGGGTCCGCGGGTTCCTGCGGTGAATTCAGTGCTTTTCTTCCACCAAGGATGCCTCAGGAAGCCAGACGGGATATTTTTCTAAAAATCAAATTTTGATTACCCATAAGTCAGCCTAGCCTCCTGTCCAAGCTTCTGGAGAGTATGAGATGAACAAGAGTGTTACACAGATGATGTAATTCCAGAGGAAAATGAAGAAACCGGGGCTTTAGTGAGCCTTACAGCCTCATCTCAGAGACTTTTAAGCTTTGGTTTTGGCTTTTTGTGATATTGTCAGTATCCCAGTAACACCCTCAGCCCCTGTTCTCACACTGACTCTTGCCTAGGGCCCAGCTAGAGAACCGTCATCAAGTCCAAGAAATGCCTCTTGAACTGCAGCTCCTTGAGCAGGTGTTTCAGGCCCTCAGTCGGGGTGTCCTAAGGTCCCCCACCATCTGCAGTGCTTCAGGGTGAGTCCTGACCTGGGGCGCTGCATTGCTAGAAATTCCAGCCAAGTTCTTCATATGAAGAACATCATGGGAAATGTAGGTGTATATGCAGTGGAGGGTGAGAGGAGGAACCTGGGCTTCTTGAGGAAGCTAATTTTATGACTAATTAAATCTGAGAAGATGTGGAAAATTCCAGCACTGATTTACGACACTCCTCACAATAGTCTTCACACCTTCAGTCTTCCCAAAGGGTTGTCTTCTTAGGAAGAGGAGCAAAGCGGGCATCTCAAGGTTTTCTCCTTTGGTGAGAGGGATTCACGGTGCTTGGGTGTCCAGTCTCTGTCCCTTTCTCTTACTTTGTGACCTTGGGCGTAATGCATTAACCTCTCAGAGCCTCATTTCCTTACTTGAAAAACTGCACTGTTATGAAAATCACACAGAAATTCACACCGAGCATTTAATGTCTCTGACATATAGTAAGCACTCAGGCTAGGGTAGTAGCCATTACTGCATTGTTCATTACATGTGATGTTCTTTGCCTTTTGAATCCCCGCCACCTCCATCTTCTCCTAAAAAGAGGCTGACCTGTGACTCCTGGGTCTGGCCAGGACCTTTCTCAGTGTGGAGACAGCACCTTTCCCACTGAAGTGGGGGCTCCTGGATGGCTGGGGGGTGTCCTCTTCTTCCTCTGGGCCAACTATCCCCATTCCTACCACTCCAGGCCCTGTGCCAGTCTCAGCTTGATCATGAAAGATCCTGAAGGTGCCACTGTTGGAGAAGAAAGAAAAAAATGTTTCCTCTATCCATCTGAGTTCTTGGTTGAGACTCTTGAAAGAAAAGATAGATTAACCAGAGAGAAACAAACAGAAGTGTATGAACATGTATACCTCATGAATACATGGAGATACCCAGGCCCCCCAAGGTGGCTTTGAATTCAATCTTAAATATCATCTTAATAGGGAAACTGGGGCTTCCCTGATAGCTCAGTCAGTAAAGAATCCATCTGCAATGCAGGAGACCCCAATTTGGTTCCTGGGTTGGGAAGATCTGCTGCAGAAGGGAAAGGCTACCCTCTCCAGTATTCTAGCCTAGAGAATTCCATGGACTATATAGTCCATGGGGTCGCAAAGAGTTGGAAATGATTGAGCAACTTTCACTTTCACTTTTTTAATAGGGAAAGGGAAGAGGCATTGTACCTCTACTTATTAGGGTAGAATCAATTTTAGAAAAAATGAATGGGCGCTCAGAAGAATAAATGGGAGGTATAATAGTTTGTGAGGGCTTCCCAGGTGGCTCAGTAGGTAAGGAATCCACCTGCAATGCAGAAAATTGCCTGCAGTGCAGGAGACCTGAGTTTGATCCCTGGATCAGGAAGATGCCCTGAAGAAGGAAATGGCTGCCTGGGAAATCCCATGGACAGAGAAGCCTGGCGGATACAGTCCATGGGGTCGCAAAAAGACAGGCGTGACTGAGTGACTAAATCACTACCGCTGCATGGTAGTTTGTGATGAAGTTCATCTGTGTGTGTGGTTAACTTCTAGTTTCCTCTCCTATGATGTCTGATGAAATTCCTTGGGAGGGGATTTGTGACAATTGAGTTCCTTCTGGAGGATCTATATTTATGTAGACAAGGGGAGTTCAGAGAAAGCTTCTCCCTGGCTTTTCTGGTTTTCAAGTGCCTACAATTCACAATAATCATTATAACAACATCATTGCAGGCGCCTCTTGGGAAGCAAAGAATCAAGAATCTGACCCCTTTCACTTTAAGAATGAATTTCCTTTAACAAGATCTGTGGCCGGGGGCACCCTGCCTGAGATGAGAAGATGACCCAGGAGACCCCAGGGAACTCCCTGGAAGGGAACTGGGAGGCTAGGCCACAAACCCAGGCACAACACCAGCATGGAGGGGACCAGTTCTAGGTATTACATGACCCAGAGGCTGCAAACCTCCCCCAGCACCCCAGCCCCACTGGCTCTGTATGCTAGCGTGGCCACGCTACACACTTCCATTCATTCAATCAGGCATGTTTACAGCACTTGTTCTGTTACTGCTAGGCTCTGATCTAGCTGTGGGAAACAGCGATGAAAAATAAATACCCGATCTTATGAGAGCTTGTTCATTAGGGGTCCCTGTGGAATCCTCTGTCTTAGCAATGAGCTGCTCTTTCCTCTGGTACAGGGAGTGCAACTCACATGAGGGTCTTATGAGCTGCTTCAGGACAGAGGGGTGGGGGAAGGTCAGAGTGAACTTCCTGCTTCTGCCATTTTCTCAGCTTCCTTCAGCTTAACATATTCCATATACCAACATGCTGTATTTGGGGCTAGCCTGTTCTGAACCCTGCCAGTGCTTAGGAGAAATTTGAGTACAGAAATCATATAATCTAACCTTTGTTTTATTTAAAATTGTAATTAAAACATTTATTTAGATTTCAAAGTACTTCAAAAGTAGAGCAAATAGTCAAATGAACTCTCATAGATATTAGTACTTGTTACAGCAGCACCCTACTACTCTGGACCAAAGCTTGGGCTGCCGTTACAATATACCACAGACTAGGCAGCTCAATTGACAGAAATGCATTTTCTTACAGTTCTGGAGGCTGCAAGTCCCAGATCCAGGTGCCAGCCAATTCTGTTTCTGGCGTGAGCTCTCTTCCTTGCTTACAGACAGCTGCCTTCTTGCTTAGCCTCACATAGCCTTCCCCTAGTATGTGTCTGAGGAGAGATCTCTTCTTCCTCTTCTTATAAAACCACCAGTCCTATCAGATTAGGGCCCCACCTTCATTTAATTACCTTCTAAAGACCCTTTCTCCAAGTATAGTCCTGTTGGGGGTTAGGGCTTCAGGGTATAAATTTTAGGGAGGCTTTAATTCAATCTATAGCATAGGGAATCTGGAATAAATTTTTCAGGGGCTGCTGGGGGTGACATGGATGCCAGGAACCTAGAAAGGCCCCTTCCTGGTTCTCCTCCCACAACCCTTCATTCCCATTCATTAACTTAGTATTTGTAGAGTAGATCCCAGGCACTTGTCTTGTTTGCATTGCTCTGCTTGGCTCAGGAAATTGCCTAGAAACATGCACACAGGGACCTAGAAGAAGTACCTTGAGAAATGAGGTGGTCTCATTCTGCAAAATTTGGACTGTGAGGGTCAGGGCTCTGGGAGGCCCCCTTCCACCAGCCTTAGCCCTGTGTGGGTCAACCCCAAAAGTACTAGAGGCATTCACAGGCACATCATTTGCCACCAGAGATGCTGCCTGTGTTGGGAGAGAAGAGCAAGTGCTGGAATAACAGCTTTTATTCCTTGAACAAAGAGTTAAGTGACTGAGTCTAGAGAGTGGAAGGGACTTCCAGCTCAGTGATGAAACACTAGGATTTTGGAGACAGGTTTTTAATTCAAGATGTGTCATGGGATTCAATATCAAAGTAAAACCATAGAACTTGGATCTAGGGCCAGGCAAACAGTTCTTTAGACATAATACTAAAAGCATGATCCATAAAGGAAAAATTGATAAATTGGACCTCATTAAAATTTAAAAGTTCTTCTCTGTGAAAAAATTTGTTTAGCAGAAAAACCTGTTAAAAAGACAAGTTACAAAGAGAAAATATGTCGCATGTCCAACAAAGGGCTAGTATCTAGAATATATTAAAATAACTTTTGAAACTCAGTTATAAAAAAATAAAAAATACACAATCCAACTAGAAAATAAGCAATGGGACTTCCCCAGAGGTCCAATAGGTAAGACTCTGAGCTCCCACTGCCAGGGGCACTGGTTCAGTCCCTGGTCAGGGAACTAGATCTCACATGCTGCAATGAAGATTCAGAGCAGCCAAAATAAATAAAAATTTAAATTAAAAAAGATGAGCAAAAATATAGAGACATTTCACCAAAGAGAACAGACAGATGGTAAATAAGTACATGAAAAGAAGTTCATCAGTATTAGTTCTTAGGGAAATGCAAACTAAGACCACAGTGAAACAGCACTGCTCACCCCTCTGAATGGCTAGAATAAAAAATAGTGATAACACCAAATGCTAGCAAGAAAGAGGCAAAAGCAAAGAACTGATACAACATGGCTGGTGGGAATGCAAGATGGCACCAGCACTCTGGGAAAACAGTTTGGCAGTTTCTTACAGAATTAAATATACAACTACCATTCAAGGCAGTGTTTGTATTTTATTTCAAAGAAATGAAAACTTATATTCATGCTAAAACATGTACAAACTTTTATAGCAACTTTATCTGTAGTAGCCAAAAGCAACTCAGATAACCTTTAAGATGTGAGTGGTTAAACAAACTTGGTATATGCATCAGTTCAGTTCAGTTGTCCCTCAGTCGTGTCTAACTCTTTGTGACCCCATGAACCACAACACGCCAGGCCTCCCTGTCCATCACCAACTCCTGGAGTTCACCCACACTCATGTCCATTAGGTCTGTGATGCCATCCAACCATTTCATCCTCTGTCATCCCCTTCTCCTCCTGCCCCCAACCCCTCCCAGCATCAATCTTTTCCAGTGAGTCATCTCTTCGCATGAGGTGGCCAAAGTACTGGAGTTTCAGCTTTAGCATCAGTCCTTCCAATGAACACCCAGGACTGATCTCCTTTAGGACGATGGACTAATACTCTGTGATAAAAGGAAGAGGCTATTAAGACACCCAACAACTTGGACAAATCTCCAGGGAATGATGCTCATTGAAAAACGCCAATCCCCAAACGCTATGTACTATAATACTTCAGATAACATTCAAAATGACAAAGTGATATAGACAGAGATTATTGGTTACCAGGAGACAAGGGTGTGGATGGGTGTGGGTGTGGCTATGGAAGGGCAACAAGTAAGATTTATGTAGTGATGGATAGAAATATTCTGCATCTTTTTAAAATATGTTTATTTGGCTGCTTTGGTTGAGGCACATGGGCTCTCTAGTTGTGGCGAGCAGGCTAGGTTGCTCCGTGACATGTGGAATCTTAATGCCCTGACCAGGAATTGATCCAGCATCCCCTGCATTACAAGGTGGATTTTAAACCACTGGACCACCAGGGAAGTCCCTATTCTGCTTCTTGACTGTATCAGTATCCTGGTTGTGATAGTGTACCATAGCTTGGCAAAATTTTACCACTGGTGGACACTGGATAAAGTACACATGGATATCCCATGGGATCGCTCCATATTATTTATGACTATGCATAAAACTATTTAAAAATAAGAAATTTTTAAAATTTTGCAAAAAATTATTTTAGAAAAAAAATTTTTACTACACTACCTGGCATGTGGGATCTTAGTTCCCTGACTAGAGATCGAACCTGCACCCCCCTGCAGTGGAAATGCAGAGTCTTAACCACTGGAAAATTCTGAAAGAGATGGGAATACCAGACCACCTAACCTGCCTCTTGAGAAATCTGTATGCAGGTCAGGAAGCCACAGTTAGGACTGGACATGGAACAACAGACTGGTTCCAAATAGGAAAAGGAGTTCATGCAGCAAAGTAATGCTCAAAATTCTCTAAGCCAGGCTTCAGCAATATGCAAACTGTGAACTTCCAGATGTTCAAGCTGAATTTAGCAAAGGCAGAGGAACCAGAGATCAAATTGCCAACATCCAGTGGATCATCAAAAAAGCAAGAGAGTTCCAGAAAAACATCTATTTCTGCTTTATTGACTATGCCAAGCCTATGACTATGTGGATCACAATAAACTCTGCAAAATTCTGAAAGAGATGGGAATGCCAGAGCACCTGACCTGCCTCCTGAGAAGTCTGTATGCAGATCAGGAAGCAACAGTTAGAATTGGACATGGCACAACAGACTGGTTCCAAATAGGAAAAGGAGTACGTCAAGGCTGTATATTGTCACCCTGCTTATTTAACTTCTGTGCAGAGTACATCATGAGAAACGGTGGGCTGGATGAAGCCCAGAATCAAGATTGCCAGGAGAAACGTCAATTACCTCAGATATGGAGATGATATCACCCTATGGCAGAAAGTGAAGAAGAACTAAAGAGCCTCTTGATGAAAGTGAAAGTGGAGAGTGAAAAAGTTGGCTTAAAGCTCAACATTCAGAAAACTAAGATCATGACATCTGGTCCCATCATTTCATGGCAAATAGATGAAGAAACAGTGTCAGACTTTATTTTGGGGGCTCCAAAATCACTGCAGATGGTTATTGCAGCCATGAAATTAAAAGATGCTTACTCTTTGGAAGAAAAGTTAAGACCAACTTAGACAGCACATTAAAAAGCAGAGATATTACTTTGCCAACAAAGGTCTGTCTAGTCAAGGCTGTGGTTTTTCCAGTGGTCACGTATGGATGTGAGAGTTGGACTGTGAAGAAGGCTGAGAGCCGAAGAATTAATGCTTTTGAACTGTGGTGTTGGAGAAGACTCTTGAGAGTCCCTTGGACTGCAAGGAGATCCAACCAGTCCATCCTAAAGGAGATCAGCCCTGGGTGTTCTTTGGAAGGAATGATGCTAAAGCTGAAACTCCAGTGCTTTGGCCACCTCATGCGAAGAGTTGACTCATTGGAAAAGACTCATGCTGGGAGGGATTGGGGGCAGGCAGAGAAGGGGACCACAGAGGATGAGATTGTTGGATGATATCACCAACTCAATGGACATGGGTTTGGGTGAACTCCGGGAGTTGGTGATGGACAGGGAGGCCTGGTGTACTGTGGTTCATGGGGTCGCAAAGAGTCGGACACGACTAAGGGACTGAACTGAACTGATACTATATAAATCTTTTTCCTGCCTAAAAGTAATTTTTAACTCTAGAATGCTTTTCTTTTGACATCATATATTTCACCAGTAATGCATTTTGGGAGTCACCTAAAACAAAAAGCATTTCTTAACAGCAGACAGCATTTTCATCTAATATGTTCAACCTGCCTGATATTAATAAGCATTTAAGAAAAAAATCCCATGGACAGAGGAGCCTGGCAGGCTGCAGTCTATGGGGTTGCAAAGAGTCAGACACGACTGAGTGACTTAACTTCACTAAGAATTAATGGAGAATTTTGAGCATTACTTTACTAGCGTGTGAGATGAGTGCAGTTGTGCAGTAGTTTGAGCATTCTTTGGCATTGCAAGTTACAACTGACCTGTGACATTTCTTAAAAAAAAAAAAATTATTTCAAACTTACACACTATTTCAGAGAATAGAAAAAAAAGAAATACCCCCAACCTCAGCAGATATATCTTTATCAAAATCTTAATATCCAAACCAAAGGCAGCAAGAGAAAATAAAAGTGCAATTCATTCTCACTCATAAATGTTAATATCAAATCTTAAAACATTAGTAAACTGAATACAACAATGTATAAAAACAAAAATTCCATCAGGACTAAGAAGGATATCAAAAGAATGTGAGTATGGTTTAACATTAGAGGGAAAAATCTGTGTGTGTCATTTAGCATATTAACTGATTAAAGGAGAAAAAAACATAGTCATCTCAATAGATTTTTTAAAATTTTAGTTGACTCATTCACCTAAATTACGGGAGAAAAAAAAAACCCTCTTCATGAAATTGGAAAAAAAGGGAAGATTCCCTAACTTGATAAAGTGTGAAAAAGTGTTAGTTGCTCAGTCTTTGCGATCCTATGGACTGTAGCCCACAAGGCTCCTCTGTCCGTGGAATTTTGTTGATAAAGGGTGTCTATCAAAAATATGCAGCAAATTTTACTCTTACCAATGTAATACAGACATTTTCTTTAAAATTAGACCAAGAGAAACTAAATTGTAGTGGAGGTCAGAGTCCGCGCAGCAAGAACAGAAAAGAAGTATCAAGTACAAGCAAGCATTTAAAATGGAGAAATAAAACTGTGCTCATTTGTAGATGACATGATTGTCTACATGGAAAACTCAAAATAATTAACAGGCAAGCTGTTAAAAATAACATGAGAGTTTAGCAAGGAGACTGACTATAAAATCACTATACAAAAATAAATTGAGTTTCTAACATTAAAAGAAAAAGTTTAAAAACATGCTATTTACTACAACCACAAAGACTAAAAGTACACAGAAATAAAATGAACAAAGTACATAAGATCTCTGTGAAAAAATTGTAAACTTTATTGACAACAGTAAAGATCTCATTTTCACATACATCAATGTGATTCCAGGGAAGAACTATAACAGCGTTTTAAAGAATTTGGGGAATATCTACTTATATTAACCCCTCTTAGAATTCCTTTTTATATTTCTCTAATAAAGCATTTGAATGCAGAGTTGCAAAGAATAGCAAGGAGAGATAAGAGCCTTCCTCAGTGATCAGTGCAAAGAAATAGAGGAAAACAATAGAATGGGAAAGACTAGAGATCTCTTCAAGAAAATTAGAGATACCAAGGGAATATTTCATGCAGAGATGGGCTCGATAAAGGACAGAAATGGCATGGACTTAACAGAAGCAGAAGATATTAAGAAGAGGTGGCAAGACTACATAGAAGAACTGTACAAAAAAAGATCTTCACAACCCAGATAATCACAATGGTGATTACTCACCTAGAGCCAGACATCCTGGAATGTGAAGTCAAGTGGGCCTTAGAAAGCATCACTATGAACAAAGCTAGTGGAGGTGATGGAATTCCAGTTGAGCTATTTCAGATCCTAAAACATGATGCTGTGAAAATGTTGCACTCAATATGCCAGCAAATTTGGAAAACTCAGCAGTGGCCACAGGACTGGAAGAGGTTAGTTTTCATTCCAATCCCAAAGAAAGGTAATGCCAAAGAATGCTCAAACTACCACACAATTGCACTCATTTCACATGCAGCAAAGTAATGCTCAAAATTCTCTAAGCCAGGCTTCAGCAATATGCAAACTGTGAACTTCCAGATGTTCAAGCTGAATTTAGCAAAGGCAGAGGAACCAGAGATCAAATTGCCAACATCCAGTGGATCATCAAAAAAGCAAGAGAGTTCCAGAAAAACATCTATTTCTGCTTTATTGACTATGCCAAGCCTATGACTATGTGGATCACAATAAACTCTGCAAAATTCTGAAAGAGATGGGAATGCCAGAGCACCTGACCTGCCTCCTGAGAAGTCTGTATGCAGATCAGGAAGCAACAGTTAGAATTGGACATGGCACAACAGACTGGTTCCAAATAGGAAAAGGAGTACGTCAAGGCTGTATATTGTCACCCTGCTTATTTAACTTCTGTGCAGAGTACATCATGAGAAACGGTGGGCTGGATGAAGCCCAGAATCAAGATTGCCAGGAGAAACGTCAATTACCTCAGATATGGAGATGATATCACCCTATGGCAGAAAGTGAAGAAGAACTAAAGAGCCTCTTGATGAAAGTGAAAGTGGAGAGTGAAAAAGTTGGCTTAAAGCTCAACATTCAGAAAACTAAGATCATGACATCTGGTCCCATCATTTCATGGCAAATAGATGAAGAAACAGTGTCAGACTTTATTTTGGGGGCTCCAAAATCACTGCAGATGGTTATTGCAGCCATGAAATTAAAAGATGCTTACTCTTTGGAAGAAAAGTTAAGACCAACTTAGACAGCACATTAAAAAGCAGAGATATTACTTTGCCAACAAAGGTCTGTCTAGTCAAGGCTGTGGTTTTTCCAGTGGTCACGTATGGATGTGAGAGTTGGACTGTGAAGAAGGCTGAGAGCCGAAGAATTAATGCTTTTGAACTGTGGTGTTGGAGAAGACTCTTGAGAGTCCCTTGGACTGCAAGGAGATCCAACCAGTCCATCCTAAAGGAGATCAGCCCTGGGTGTTCTTTGGAAGGAATGATGCTAAAGCTGAAACTCCAGTGCTTTGGCCACCTCATGCGAAGAGTTGACTCATTGGAAAAGACTCATGCTGGGAGGGATTGGGGGCAGGCAGAGAAGGGGACCACAGAGGATGAGATTGTTGGATGATATCACCAACTCAATGGACATGGGTTTGGGTGAACTCCGGGAGTTGGTGATGGACAGGGAGGCCTGGTGTACTGTGGTTCATGGGGTCGCAAAGAGTCGGACACGACTAAGGGACTGAACTGAACTGATACTATATAAATCTTTTTCCTGCCTAAAAGTAATTTTTAACTCTAGAATGCTTTTCTTTTGACATCATATATTTCACCAGTAATGCATTTTGGGAGTCACCTAAAACAAAAAGCATTTCTTAACAGCAGACAGCATTTTCATCTAATATGTTCAACCTGCCTGATATTAATAAGCATTTAAGAAAAAAATCCCATGGACAGAGGAGCCTGGCAGGCTGCAGTCTATGGGGTTGCAAAGAGTCAGACACGACTGAGTGACTTAACTTCACTAAGAATTAATGGAGAATTTTGAGCATTACTTTACTAGCGTGTGAGATGAGTGCAGTTGTGCAGTAGTTTGAGCATTCTTTGGCATTGCCTTTCTTTGGGATTGGAATGAAAACTGACCTTTTCCAGTCCTGTGGCCACTGCTGAGTTTTCCAAATTTGCTGGCAAATTGAGTGCAGCACATTGGAAAAGACTCTGATGCTGGGAGGGATTGGGGGCAGGAGGAGAAGGGACGACAGAGGATGAGATGGCTGGATGGCATCACCGACTCGATGGACGTGAGCTTGAGTGAACTCCGGGAGATGGTGATGGACAGGGAGGCCTGGCGTGCTGCGATTCATGGGGTTGCAAAGAGTCGGACACGACTGAGTGACTGAACTGAACTGAACTGAAGACAGAGATGGCCATTAGACATTCAAAGTGGACAGGTTGAATAGGCTGGCATTCAAGAGAGAGGACAAGACTAGAAAGACAAATTGGGGAGTGGTCTGTTTTCAGTTGATATTTGGAAACATAAGAATGGATGAAATCAACGAGGGCATAAATATTTCAGAGAAGAATTTCCAAGATCAGTCCGAGGGCAGCAACAATCTCCAATCTAGAGGAGGAGGAATGGTCAGAGAGGAGAAAAACTAGGGAAATGTGGAGTCAGGGAAGCCAGAAGATATGGTGATCTGTGCAAAGATTATAAAGGGATTGTAAAATTAGGTCTGAGAATTGGTGACTAGATGTAGCAAACAATTTACTGGTGACTGACAAGAACAATCTCAGATGTGAGAAGAAAAGCCCAGTGGCAGTTAAAAACGGGTGGGGGGCAGGTGAGGGGATTTCCAGTTAAACATATCAGACTGAGCACAGGCATTAAGTATCATTTCCTACTTAAACCCTACTTACATAAAGTAATAAGAAATAAAAATGCATACTAAAAGCATTGGAGAGGAAGCACCAATAAACAAGTTCAGTTCAGTCNCCCTTAGTCTGATATATATGTTATATAAGTTTCTGTTTAATTTTTGCTCACAAAGTAGAAATTTCTTTGTTGGTTTTCTTCTGAATATAAAAAAATATTGTGAATATCTATTATAGTAATATGGAGAAAATTTTGTATTACCAAGGTTTTCTGGTTTTCTGAAAAACATGATATATAGCATTTTATTATTACCATAGCTATTTCTATAATAAGAGCAATGTAGGCAGTACACAGTAACATAACATAATTCCAAACTCCAAATCTTAGTTATGGGATTTGATTGGTTTTTATTAACAAAATCAACTGGGGAACTGCCAAATAGGATTATTTCCCTTTTTTTATATTTTAGACCAGTGTTTTTCAGTATGTTGCATTTAGACTTCCACTTGGAAGTGGAAATGCTTGTTAAAAAATGCAGATGCCTAAATGCTACCCTATAGTTCTCAGTCAGAGTACTGTCGAATCTGGCCTGCACATCTGCATTTTGACAAGTATCACTGGTGATTCTTAAGCACTCTACAGCACCGGAACCACTAATGTACACCATAGCCTGAGAACTGAAAAAACTTTTGTTCTCTGCCTTTTTTGGTATGTTTCATCTTCCAAATTATTACTTTGTTATTGACATATAATTAATATGTAATCGTATATTAGTTTCAGGTATACAGCATTATTCAGTATTTATTTATATTGCAAAATTGTCATTTTGATAATACCCATTCTAACAGATATGAGGTGATTTCTCATTGTGCTTTTGATTTGCATTTCTTTGATGACAGAGATGTTGAACATCTTTTCAAGTAACTGCTTAATGGTGTTATATTACATTTGCATTACAGCACTTTTACACCTTGGTTTAAATCAGACAGCATCTTAAACCAAGGCAAAGTAGCCTCAGCTCTGGCTCTGAGCTAAATGGTCTTCTCTATACTAGTTTACCCAAGGAAGTTCTTTTCATCCTTTACAGCCAATGGCTGCCGTTTGTCAGGTCTAGAGTATAGATAGCGTTTGTAAAAATCTGTCCCTTTCTTTCTCGTTACAATGAGTGTAGGAAGTACTATTGATTTATTTAAAGAAATATTTAAGTTCAGTATTAACTTGCAGGATAATGTTTTACAATGAAAGATTCACTTTCATTCTTTCATTCAGTGTAACTGCACATTAAAGTCCTTTTTAACTAAGTTCAGAAAAATTCACTTCCTTTCAACCTCTTAAGTACAGCCTGTAATTCTCGACTAGGAGTTATGGTATATTTCTAAATTTAATTTTAACTCTGCATTACTGGAATTTAGTTAGTTCCAGAAACCTAATAGGCTACAAGCCTTTTGATATCCTTTTTGTTAGATAGAGATGAAGGGAGGTAAAGATAAAGACCTTCTTGCAAATTATTCAGCTCTCACTCTGTAAGAGTTTCTGGAAAAAAGAAAAAGCAAACCATCAGCATGTTTTAGAGCATTAAGAAGTTTGACAATCCGTGAAGAATATTCCTATGTAATCTTTTTAAAAGTATGTCCACCTAATCTGTTTTCCATAGTTTTTAGAATCTCCTCTTCAATCCCTATGATACTAACATAAAGAAATAAATCACCTCCAGGGAGTTTGGGGAAGAGTCGTTGTGAAGTCACTCAGTTGTGTCCGACTCTTCGTGACCCCATGGACTGTAGCCCACCAGGCTCCTCCATCCATGGAATTTTCTAGGCAAGAGTACTGGACTGGGTTGCCATATATGTATGCCATTATATGTATGAATGAGTCCCTTCACTGTTCACATGAAACTATCACAACATTGCTAACTGGCTATACCACAATGCAAAGTAAAAAGGTTTTGGAAAAAAGAAAGAAATCCCCACCTTGAGAGTCAAAATTCTGCAATTAAGGAAAGTACAGTACCCAAACTTTTTCTTCCCCTAACCAGTTAAAATAACAAAATAGAAAAGCAATGTGGTCTGTGGTTTACATCTCCTTAATCTAAAGGCATTACTAGCCCTTATGTCCTCTTCACAGATTAGCAGGGAGTAGATGCTGACGCCATGAAAAACAGATTGTGCACCCCCAGCAGTCAAAACAACAAACTGCTCATTTCATTGATTCCTATGCATTATAAACCAGTGCTTCTAAGTTATCCTAACAGGTTAACCAGATGTACCAGATTTGGAGCACCAATGGCAGAGATGTCTTTTTGTCCAGGATTATGATTTCTTCTCACTTTCATCCCAATTTGGGAAATCTGATTTTCTTAGTCTCAGAAGTTCACCGGCTTTAAAAGAAAAAGTTCAGCCTCCTCCGAGATGAACTACAAATGCAACAGATGTTCTAAAGTTCGTGTTCAACCTGACACACATGAGGGATTAGTAGAAGTAATGGCAGAGGAGGAGAGGCTGGCAGATTGAAAGTAAGAAAAGGAGTTGTTGAGGATGCTGAGGATCCACTGAGGATGCACTGTAGTTTTGAATTGGAAGGAGAAGGTTGTGCTTCTAACTTTTAGGCAGGCATTTAGGCAATGTTAACTAATAACTGTCTAGTATATTATTTATACTTTTTACTGCTGCATGTTAAAAATCTTTTACAAAATAACAAATGCATTTTTGCATTAACAAACATGTGAGGTCATATTTTTGGTTTTACTTCATACTAAATACATCAAGCAGCTAGATTGTTTTTTGCAGTGTGCTTTTATCTTGTTAGCTAAAATTATATTAGCTTCATAAATAACAAGGGTAGCCTTTGCTCTTTTTATATTTTCTGGATACAACTATATGAAATAAAGTTCTATATGTCTTAAAATGTGTTTGAACCTATCAGCATAGCCTTCTGGTCCTGGGGTTAAAATAACCCCAGAGGGATTTCTTCAGAGGGGTGCTCTTTGACTGTTACTTTAATTTCTGTATTACTTATTCAGGCTCTTTATTTCTTCTTGTAACAGTTACAATATTTTATATTTTCCTGGAAATTTATTTCATCTCTTTTCAAATATTTTAATATATATTTGTTCATAGTAGTCCTTTATAAATCTCCTGTCTGTAGTTATTTCCTCTTTTTCATTCTGTGTTTTCTTTGCACATTCTCTTTTGTCTTTTTTCTGTCTTGTCCAAAGTCTGCTTATTGAAGTAATCTTTTCAGATAATCAGCTTTCAGTTTGCTGTTCTTGTTTGTTACTGTTACGGAGGTTGTTGATGTTGTTTTCTGCATCACCTGCCCCTGTATTTATATTTCCTTCCTTCGTGTTTCCCTGAGCTTTCTCTGGGCTCTTTTCAAACTTCTTTAGCTGGATGCTTAACTCATTTAATTTTAATCTTTATTGTTTTTGAAAAAATGTCTAAACTATGGACTTCCTTCCAACTCCTGCATCAACCTGTGTCCTTTCTTTCTTTGGATCACTGAGCATTGGATTTTCACCTACTGTGCAAAGCAACCCTTTTCACTTCTCTTATCTCCTCCATTCCTTTGCTTTTAGTCCTTGTCTTAGTATTGGAGTTTGAAATTCAAGGAACAGAAACCCATTCATATTAAGAGAAAAGATGAGTTACTGTAAGATATCAGTGAGCCATAACTGGAAATCTATCAGATACCAAACCAGCGCTCTTTGTCACTCCTTTAGAGGGACATGGCCTCTCTTGGAACCTCTGCCTCTCCCATACATCTCTGTTCTCTTCTGTATCTCTAACGTCTAACTTCCTCATGCTCTACCTAATAAATGCTTCCATTATCTACTCATAGTTTTATTTTTATCTAACTTATTACTGCTGTGCTATTCCTTCTGGGTTTTTTTTAATCATTACTCTTTCATCTGAGTTTCCACTACTAATCAACCAATTATTTCCATATTTCTTCTTTCATCCTCCTGACAAAGAGAATCCAATTGGTTCAAGTCATTTTTTCTTAATGCTGCTACTACTGCTGCTAAGTCGCTTCAGTCATGTCCGACTCTGTGCGACCCCATAGACAGCAGCCCACCAGGCTCCCCCATCCCTGGGATTCTCCAGGCAAGAACACTGGAGTGGGTTGCCATTTCCTTCTCCAATGTGTGAAAGTGAAGTCACTCAGTCGTGTCCGACTCTAGCGACCCTATGGACTGCAGCCTACCAGACTCCTCCGTCCATGGGATTTTCCAGGCAAGAGTACTGGAGTGGGATCATTAACAAATCATATGCCTGCTATATAGCTAGTCACCTGTATCAAGAGCTGTGGGCAAAACATTTTCCCTAAGGATGTACTGGTAGAATAGTCTTCAGCTATCTCTAGTAGTTCTCTCATTCTTATTCCATTTCACTCCATTAGCTTCTTCTCCTCATAGTTTAATTTTGTTTGGTCATTAAAAAAATTCTCACTTGATCCTATTTTTGTTCTAGCTATATCAACTCATTCTCCTTTTCACCTCATCCATTGTATTCAGAAGAGCAATATTTGCAATGTTCACATCATTACCGCCCATTAACTTCTCATCCCACTGAAACTGGGCTTCCTCTTTTATTAAGTTCCTGGAAGTGCTCTCACCAAGGAGACCAGTAATCTTCTAATTGTCATATGAGTGAAAATTTTTCAGTCCATGTTTCAGTGCCCTTTCTTCAACATTTGACATTCATGGCAACTGTCTTCTATGAACATTCTACTCCCTTGGTTTCTATGAGTTTATATCCCATGGTGCTGCTTGTAACCTTCTCCCTATTCTGGCTGTCTTTCTTTTTGCAGGTTTTTTCTGTGCCCTTCACTTAAAATGTTGAGATTCCCCATATTTCATACTTATCCATGACTCCCTTTTCTCTGTGTTCTCTCCACTTTTATGGTTTCAACTATCATGTATAAACAACTGTTCCAGAACTCTGATTTCTAGTCTAGACTTTCCCACTGAACTTCAGATTCATTTATCCATGAATGATCTTTGGGCATTTCAAAGTCACCATAACCTAAACTGAATGTATCATCCCTGCTCCCTAATATGTTTCTCTTATATATTTTGTTTCATTTGTTAGTATAGGTATTTATCATTCAGACAAACTAGAAGTGTGAAAGTCTTCATAGTCTAGGGTTGGGAAGCATAAGATACACAGGGTGCTGTTGCTCCATTACATGCTTATTCCAGGCGTAGGATTCATGAGCACATGCTGATATTGCCTCATTCGATTCTCACAAAAGTCATATGGCTCTCATGGTTATTCATCCTGATGAGGTTGGATGACATCACAGAATCCTTTTCTACGTGATGTCAACAACTACCGTCAATCAGAATTACTATCCTTATGACTCTTCACCCAGCTCTTTGTGCAGTCACCTTGAGGAATATATCAAGACCTTTCTTGTTCTCTTATCTTCTGGGTGGGTTTGCTGAGAGGCATGTACAGGAGATCAGAAAGTGGGAGAAGACTGATACTGAGATATTTATTTTTACAGGAGTTGCCACAGATTGGCTGCACTGAAGGACAAACTTCTGTCAATACCCACTTCAATGCCAGAAACTGCTCTTTTCTCACTTAGGGGTGATAATGGGTCCCTGGTTTTGCCAGCCCCAGAGTCATATACTATCCCTTGCCATTTCACCTAAATCTTGCCCACATCTTTGCAGGTAAAGTTTTTCACCAATTACCAAATTTGAGTACACTCTGTTTCTGCTGAGATATGTGCTATATCAGATAACATGTGAATTAAAACTCATTTGCCATCCCTTTCCTACACTCCTTACATTATCCTCAGACCCCACACATCCATGTAATAACTAAGATTTGCTTATTTCAGATCACTCAGTTATATTTCTTCTCTCTATTCTCACTCTTAAAATCCCAGTTCAGTCCCTCAGTATCTCGCTATAAGATAAAAATGTATGAAATGAAAAAGGATTGATATTGAAACAAACTGTTTAACAAAGTTTGCCAATCCCTGGCAAACTGATTACATGGCCTACTGGGTTATATTTGGTTTTATTAGTATTATTCTCTGATTAATTCATCAGTGAGTAGCCTGTGACCCTGATACTTTTGTCTTCTGATCCTTATATGTTTTAAAAGGTCATTGATTTGGGAGGTGTTGCTTTATTTGTAAATATAAGAAGCTTTTATCTAATGGAATCTCAGATGGAATCCTTTTATATAATATGAAAGTGGAACTGGCTTTCATTAAAGTAAGGCTAGTACCTCAGACACAATAGGAAAATTACTGCTCAGCATCTGTTACCAGAACTTAGTAAGTATTTGTCTTCTGTTTATTTCCTCCAGCTCCAATGCTACTGCCATCGTGGTACTGTGCCAAATTAGCATGTATAAATATTCTCACCCAGCCTTAGCCATGGTACATTAATAAACAGGCTGGTCCATTATACTAACCTAGAGTTAGTTCTCCCCATATTCACCAAGACAATCAGAAACTGGTTAAAATGAAATCCTGGCTCTCATTCTGTTTGTACAGGATGATTTTTTAAGAAAGATTCTTATGATAGAATTTCCTTATTCTCATTTTTCTATGAGAGAAATTTGATGAATGAAATATGGCAACGTTTACAGTTTGTCAAAATTCCCCATTCTAATATAGGCTGAATATTACTCTCTGATAAGTATGATCCCATTGGTCCAATACCATCTGTGCTGCTGCTGCTGCTGCTAAGTCACTTCAGTTGTGTCCGACTCTGTGCGACCGCATGGATGACAGTCCACCAGGCTCCCCCATCCCTGGGATTCTCTAGGCAAGAATACTGGAGTGGGTTGCCATTTCCTTCTCCAATGCATGAAAGTGAAAAGTCAAAGTGAAGTCGCTTAGTCTTGTCGACTCTTAGCGACCCCATGGACTGCAGCCTACCAGACTCCTCCGTCCATGGGATTTTCCAGGCAAGAGTACTGGAGTGGGGTGCCATTGCCTTCTCCTAATACCATCTGTATTGTAGAGCAAAACTTACTGAACTTGAAGTTAACCAAAGGAAAAACTTCCATCTTCCATTTGATCTTATTTTTTTTTTATTATTTTTAATTGGAGGAAAATTGCTTTACAATGCTGTGTTGGTTTCTGCTGTATAACACAAATCAGCCATAATTATACATATATCCTCTTCATCTTGAGCCTCCCTCCCTTTCCTCATTCTACCCCTTTAGGTCATCACAGAGCACTAGACTGGGTTCCCTGAGTTATACAGCAACTTATCACTAGCTATCTATTTTACACGTGGTTGTATATATGTATATGTGTCAATGATACTTTCTCCATTCATCCCACTCTCCACTTTCCTCACTGTGTCCGTAAGTCCGTTCCATACATCTGCATCTCCATTCCTTCCCTGTAAATAGGTTCATCAACACCTGATCTGATTTTTTAAATTCCTTTAAGGATATTAAGATCCTAATTTTGTTCTGCAACCATCAACCATCCTTCCATCTAAGTGTTTCCTCATCCTAGTTAATGGAAAATGTTTATTTGGATAGGACTGCAGAGAAGAAGCCTTTTGATCTGCCAGTAGAGAATTCTAATAGGAGATAGATCTTGGACATTGAGTCATAAAATCTGTAGTCATTCTATCAATAATAAATGTATATTACTTTTGAAATGTCATCTAGTTCTCATTTTATACATTTGGCCCACAAACTTTTAATGACTCTGCCAAATACCTTATTAAAATCAAATTTACTAGGTTTATAGTATTTTTCAGATCTGCCAAGCAAGCAATGCTTTCAGGAAATGACTGAGGTTAGCCTAACATGACTTGTTCTAGGTGAAACTGACCTAACTCATATTCATCCCTGTTTTCCTTTCTAACCATGTATAAAACTATATGTTCACTAATTCTTTCTAGAAATTTTGCAGAGCTTAAAAAGCACAATTTAAAGCCTGGCCGGTTTGTAATTTGAGTTATCTACATTCTTTTCCTTTTCAAAAAAATTAAAAAGTTTCATTCATTATCTAGTTTCTCATCATCTCTTCTAGTTTCTGTAGTTCTTCAAACACTACCATCATCCATTCAGTCATTTCATCTCCAGATTCTCTCATTCATCTCTTTCAGGCAGTCATGTAGGTCATGATGCCAAAGAGAGATCGGTCAAAGCAGGTAAGATTTCTGCTACTTCATCTGTTTGAATCTATGATTGATTTTTATTTTTAATTTTTTTGTTTTGAAATAGACTAACAAAAGGGTAATAAAAATAGTACAGAATATTTCCATGTAGTTTTACCTGTCTCCCATAATGTTAACACCTTCAGTTCAGTTCAGTCGCTCAGTCATGTCCAACTCTTTGCGACCCCATGAATTGCAGCACGCCAGGCCTCCCTGTCCATCACCAACTCCCGGAGTTCACTGAAACTCACATCCACATAAGTATAATACTGTTATCAAAACTAAGAAATTAATATTGATGCAATATTATTAATTAAACTATATATTTTATTGTGATTTCACCAGTTTTTCCATTATTACACTTTTTCTTTTCAAGATGCAGTCCAGGATCCCACATTACACTTATTTTCATGTCCTCTTAGTCTAGTCTCTTCCAATCTGTTAGAGTTCCTTAATCTCTCCATACCCTTCATAACCTTGACACTTTGAATACCAGCTAGTCAGGCATTTTTCTTAATGTCCCTCAGCTTGAATTTATCTGATGTTTTATCTAATTAGGTTGAGATTATGAATTTAGGGGTCAGATATTTGAAAGTGATTTTCCCTTCTCAGTGCATTATACCTGAGGGTGCATGATTTTGATATGTCTTACTACTGATGATATTAACCTTGATAACTTGATTTAGTGGGTGTCTATCAGGATTCTCCACTTTGAAATTGCTATTTTCCTCCTTTGCAATTAATAAATATTTGAAAGGAAATATTTTATAATATGCAAATAATCTTGTTTCTTCTATACCTTCATCTATTGTTTTTAACATTCATTGATCACACCTGCTACAGCTATTAATGTTTCTATAATGATATAGTTGACATAACAATAAATAACACACGTTAGAGTACAGTTTGATGTTTTAACATATGTGAAACCATCTCCACAATTAATTTAATTAACATACCCATGTCCACCAGAAGTTTTCTTATATTCCTTTCTAATCTCTACCTCCTTTTCCTCATCTCCTTGATGTCCCCAGTTCAGTTCAGTTCAGTTCAGCGGCTCAGTCATGTCCAGCTCTTTGCGAACCCATGAATCGCAGCACACCAGGCCTCCCTGTTCCATCACCAACTCCCAGAGTCCACTCAGACTCACGTCCATTGAGTCCGTGATGCCATCTAGCCATCTCATCCTCGGTCATCCCCTTCTCCTCCTGCCCCCAATCCCTCCCAGCATCAGAGTCTTTCTAATGAGTCAACTCTTTGCATGAGGTGGCCAAAGTACTGGAGTTTCAGCTTTAGCATCATTCTTTCCAAAGAAATCCCAGGGTTGATCTCCTTCAGAATGGACTGGTTGGATCTCCTTGCAATCACTAACCTGTTTTCTGTCATTCAGTTCAGTTCAGTTCGTTCAGTCATTCAGTTGTGTCCGACTCTTTGTGACCCCATAAATCGCAGCACGCCAGGGCTCCCTGTCCCCCACCAACTCCCAGAGTTCACTCAAACTCACATCCATCGAATCGGTGATGCCATTCAGCTATCTCATCCTCTGTCGTCCCCTTCTCCTCCTGCCCCCAATCCCTCCCAGCATCAGAGTCTTTTCCAATGAGTCAACTCTTCGCATGAGGTAGCCAAAGTATTGGAGTTTCCGCTTTAGCATCATTCCTTCAAAAGAAAACCCAGGACTGATCTCCTTTAGAATGGACTGGTTGGATCTCCTTGCAGTCCAAGGGACTCTCAAAAGTCTTCTCTAACACCACAGTTCAAAAGCATCAGTTCTTCGGCGCCCAGCCTTCTTCACAGTCCAACTCTGACATCCACACATGACTATTGGAAAAACCATAGCCTTGACTAGATGGACCTTTGCAGGCAAAGTAATGTCTTTGCTTTTTGATATGCTATCGAGGTTGGTGATAACTTTTCTTCCAAGGAGTAAGCATCTTCTAATTTCATGGCTGCAATCACCATCTGCAGTGATTTTGGAGCCCAAAAAAATAAAGTCAGCCACGGTTTCCACTGTTTCCCTATATATTTCACATGAAGTGATGGGACTAGATGCCATGATCTTTGTTTTCTGAATGTTGAGCTTTAAGCCAACTTTTTCACTCTCCTCTTTCACTTTCATCAAGAGGCTTTTTACTTCCTCTTCACTTTCTGCCATCAGGGTGGTGTCATCTGCATATCTGAGATTACAATGTCACGAACCTCATTCCATAGTTCTTCAGGCACTCTATCTATCAGATCTAGGCCCTTAAATCTATTCCTCACTTCCACTGTATAATCATAAGGGATTTGATTTAGGTCATACCTGAATGGTCTAGTGGTTTTCCCTACTTTCTTCAATTTAAGTCTGAATTTGGCAGTAAGGAGTTCATGATCTGAGCCACAGTCAGCTCCTGGTCTTCTTTTTGCTGATTGTATAGAGCTTCTCCAACTTTGGCTGCAAAGAATATAATCAGTCTGATTTTGGTGTTGACCCATCTGGTGATGTCCATGTATAGAGTCTTCTCTTGTGTTGTTGGAAGAGGGTGTTTGCTATGACCAGCATGTTCTCTTGGCAAAACTCTATTAACCTTTGCCCTGCTTCATTCCGTACTCCAAGGCCAAATTTGCCTGTTGCTCCAGATGTTTCTTGACTTCCTACTTTTGCATTCCAGTCCCCTATAATGGAAAGGACATCTTTTTTGGGTGTTAGTTCTAAAAGGTCTTATAGGTCTTCACAGAACTGTTCAACTTCAGCTTCTTCAGTGTTACTGGTTGGGGCATAGACTTGGATTACCGTGATATTGAATGGTTTGCCTTGGAAACGAACAGAGATCATTCTGTCGTTTTTGAGATTGTATCCAAGTACTGCATTTCGGACTCTTGTTGACTATAATGGCTACTCCATTTCTTCTAAGGGATTCCTGCCCATAGTAGTAGATATAATGATCATCTGAGTTAAATTCACCCATTCCAGTCCATTTTAGTTCACTGATTCCTAGAATGTCGACGTTCATCCTTGCCATCTCCTGTTTGACCACTTCCAATTTGCCTCGATTCATGGACCTGACATACCAGGTTCCTATGCAATATTGCTCTTTACAACATCGGACCTTGCTTCTATCACCAGTCACATCCACGACTGGGTTTTGTTTTTGCTTTGGCTCCATCCCTTCATTCTTTCTGGAGTTATTTCTCCACTGATCTCCAGTAGCATATTGGGCACCTACTGACCTGGGGAGTTCCTCTTTCAGTATCCTATCATTTTGCCTTTTCATACTGTTCATGGGGTTCTCAAGGCAAGAATACTGAAGTGGTTTGCCATTCCCTTCTCCAGTGGACCACATTCTGTCAGACCTCTCCACCATGACCCGCCCATCTTGGGTGGCCCCACATGGCATGGCTTAGTTTCATTGAATTAGACAAGGCTGTGGTCTGTGTGATTAGATTGACTAGTTTTCTGTGATTATGGTTTCAGTGCGTTTGTCCTCTGATGCCCTCTCGCAACACCTACTGTCTTACTTGGGTTTCTCTTGACTTGGACGTAGGGTATCTCTTCACAGCTGCTCCAGCAAAGCACAGCCACTGCTCCTTACCTTAGATGAGGGGTATCTCCTCACAGCCGCCCCTCCTGACCTTGAATGTGGAGCTTCTCTCAGCCCTCCTTATGGATTAGTTTATATTTTCTAGAATTTTATATGAATGAGGTAATGCAGTATATACTCTTTTTTCCTTAGACTCTTTTCACTCAAGATGATAGCACTGGGATTTATTCTTGGTGTTACATGAGTCAATAATTTTGTTTTTTGTCAGAGTTGTTTTCCACTATATGGATGTACCACAATCAGGTTATCTGTCTTTTCACCTGTTATGGATATTTGGGTTTCTTTCAGTTTGGGCTATAACAAATGCCTGGTCTGTCTTTCTTTTGATTAGTGTTAATGGAATTTATCTTTGTCATTTTGCCATTATATTTAAAATGATTTTTTAGGCAGCTTTGCTGTTTTTTAATGAAGTCTGATAACCTTTTCCTTTTAATTGCAGTATTTAGACCATTTATGTTTAATATGGTTATTGATTTGATTAGGGTTAACTGTATAATTTTGCTATTTGTCCATTTGATCTTTGTTCTTTTCCCCTTTGCTTTCTATGTTCCCTTTATGTGTGCTATAAACCTCACAATACATTTTTTTAATTGTTAACTATCTTTAAAGAAATTTGAACACAGTAAAAACATTTTCTATGTTTAGCCATAATTACTATTTCTGGTACTCTGCATTCCCTTTGTCTTAGATCCAGATTTCAATGTGGTGTTATTTTGCATCTTCCTGAAGGCCTTTTGTTTTTAATCATTACTTAAATTCTTTCAACTTAGTATATCTGAAAAAGTCTTTATATCACCTACATTTTTGAAAAATATTTTTGCTGAATATAGAATTCTAGGTTGACAGGTTTAGGGAAATTTTTTGGAACTTCAAAGATGAGAGCTTACAGTGTTCTCACATGCATTGTTTTCAGTGAGGAATTTGCTGTTATCTTTAACTTTGGTCTTTTGTACATAACACAGCCCCTCCACCCTTCAGCTGCTTTTCAGACTTTATGTCTGATTTTAAACAATTTGATTATAATGTACTTCAAGGTAGTTTACTTCATACTTTGTGTTTGAGATTCATTGTGTTTCTTGGGTCTCTGGGCTTACAGTTTTCATCAAATCCAAGAAAATTTTAGCCATTGTTTCTTCAAGTTTTGTTGTTGTTCCTTCTTTCTTCTCTCCTTATGGGTTCCAGGTACACTTGAATTACACTTGAATCATCCCACAGATCAATGACACTGTCCTTCTTTCTTTCAGTCTCTACTTTCTCCATTTCATTTTGAATCGTTTCTATCATCATGTCTTCAAGTTTACTGATCTTTTCTGCTGTTTCTAATCTGCTGTTAATCGTATGCAGTGTGTTTTTCACATCGTAGTTTTTGTCTCTAGAAGTTCAATTAGGGTCTCTTTTTTTTTCTATCTTGAATATCTCTTTATATGTTTTAACATATGGAATACAGTTACAATAACTGTGTCAATATTCTTATCTGCTGATTCTAAAATCTATCAGTCTGGTACTGAAGAATTTATTTACAGGACAGCAATGGAGAAACAGACATAGAGAAATAAACTTACGGACATGGGGAGAGGAGACGAGAGGGTGAGATGTATGGAAAGAGTAACATGGAAACTTACATTACTATATGTAAAATAAATAGCCAACAGGAATTTGCTGTATGGCTCAGGAAACTCAAACAGGGGCTCTGTATCAATCTGGAGGGGTGGGATAGGGCAGGAGATGGGAGGGAGGTGCAAAAGGGAGGGGATATATGGATACCTATGCCTGATTCATGTTGAGGTTTGACAGAAAACAACAAAATTCTGTAAATCAATTATCCTTCAATAAAAAAATTTTAAAGTAACAAATAAAATCTATTGCTCTGGATCAGTTTCAATTGATTGATTTTTTTAATTGAAATTTTCATTCATTTAATTATAGATTCACATGCAAGTGTAAGAAATAATACAGAGAAATTTCATGTACCCTTTACCCATTTTACTCCAATAGTAACATTTTGTAGAACCAGTGTAATATCATAACCAGCATATACTTATACAAAGCATTGATTTTATTCAGAGTTCCCTGATTTTACTTGTATTCATTCATGTGCATGTATATGTGTTTCAGTTCAGTTCAGTCGCTCAGTCGTGTCCGACTCTTTGTGACCCCATGAATCACAGCATGCCAGGCCTCCCTGTCCATCACCAACTCCCGGAGGTCACTCAGACTCACATCCATCGAGTCAGTGATGCCATCTAGCCATCTCATCCTCGGTCATCCCCTTCTCCTCCTGCCCCCAATCCCTCCCAGCATCAGAGCTTTTCCAGTGGGTCAATTCTTCACATGAGGTGGCCAAATACTGGAGTTTCAGCTTTAGCAAATTCTATTCCATGTGTAAGTTTGTATGTCTACCACTATGGTCAAGGTAGTTACATAACCACAAGAATCCCTCGCATTGCCCTTTTATAACCATACCACTTCTGTGTTGGGCCCACCTTACATTTCTAATTCCTGCAACAACTAATCTGGTCTCCATTTCTAGAATTTTGTCACTTCAAAAATGTTAAATAAATGAAATCATGTAGTATATAACCTTTGGGGATTGACTTTTTTCACTCAGCATAATTCCCTAGGATATCATTCAAGATTAACTGATTTTATTCCTCACTTTGTGTTTTATTTTCCTGCTTTATTCCATGTCTGATCATTTTTATTTCATGTTACACACTGAATTTTTCCTTGTGGGGTCCTGGGCATTTGTGAATGTTTTTAAATATTCTTCAGTATTGCTCTGGAATGCAATTAAGCTACTTGGAAATAGCAGTTTGATCCTTTAAGATCTAGCTTTTGAAACTCAGTAGGTGATACTAGAACAGTGTTTAATCTAAGTCTACATATTCCCCATTACTGGGTAAGACACTGTTGAGTATGTACTCTATACCTCATGAATTATGAAGTATTCTAGTTTCTAGCCCAGTGTGAATTCCAAGTGCTATTCTCTCTCCCCATTCAGGGGATTATCTCTTTAGTTGAGTTCAGTCAGTTCAGTCGCTCAGGCATGCCCGACTCTTTCCTGACCTTTACCAACTCCCAGAGCTTGCTCAAACTCATATCCATTGAATCAGTGATGCCATCCAATGATCTCAACGTCTGTCGTCCCCTTCTCCTCCTGACTTCAATCTTTCCCAGCATCAGGGTCTCTTCCAAAGAAAGGCAATGCCAAAGAATGCTCAAACTACTGCACAATTGCACTCATCTCACATGCTAGTAAAGTAATGCTCAAAATTCTCCAAGCCAGGCTTCAGCAATACGTGAACCATGAACTTCCTGATGTTCAAGCTGGTTTTAGAAAAGGCAGAGGAACCAGAGATCAAATTGCCAGCATCCACTGGATCATCAAAAAAGCAAGAGAGTTCCAGAAAAACATCTACTTCTGCTTTATTGACTATGCCAAAGCCTTTGACTGTGTGGATCACAAGAAACTGTGGAAAATTCTGAAAGAGATGGGAATACCAGACCACCTGACCTGCCTCTTGAGAAATCTGTATGCAGGTCAGGAAGCAACAGTTAGAACAGAGGGATTGGGGGCAGGAGGAGAAGGGGATGACAGAGGATGAGATGGCTTGATGGCATCACGGACTCGATCGACTTGAGTCTGAGTGAACTCCAGGGGTTGGTGATGAACAGGGAGGCCTGGCATGCTGCGATTCATGGGGTCACAAGGAGTCGGACACGACTGAGTGACTGAACTGAGGGTCTCTTCCAATGAGTCAGTTCTTCGCATCAGGTGGCCAAAGTATTGGAGTTTCAGCTTCACCATCAGTCCTTCCAATGAATATTCAGGACTGATTTCCTTTAGGATGGACTGGTTGGATCTCCTTGCAGTCCAAGGAACTCTTGAGAGTCTTCTATAACACCATAGTTCAAAAGCATGAATTCTTTGGNGGTGGCCAAAGTATTGGAGTTTCAGCTTCACCATCAGTCCTTCCAATGAATATTCAGGACTGATTTCCTTTAGGATGGACTGGTTGGATCTCCTTGCAGTGCAAGGAACTCAAGAGTGTTCTCAAGCACCACAGTTCAAAAGCATCAATTCTTTGGCGCTCAGTTTTCTTCATAGTCCACCTCTCACATCTATACATGACCACTGGAAAATCCGTAGCCTTGACTAGACGGATCTTTGTCAGCAAAGTAATGTCTCTGCTTTTAATATGCTATCTATGTTGGTCATAGCTTTTCTTCCAAGGAGCAGACGTCTTTTAATTTCATGGCTGCAGTCACCATCTGCAGTGATTTTGGAGCTCAAAAATACAAAGTCTCTCACTGTTTCCATTGTTTCTCCATCTATTTGCCATGGAGTGATGGGACTGGAGCTGAAACTCCAATACTTTGGCCAGCTCATGTGAAGAGTTGACTCTTTGGAAAAGACTCTGATGCTGGGAGGGATTGGGGGCAGGAGGAGAAGGGGACGACAGAGGATGAGATGGTTGGATGGCATCACCGACTTGATGGGCAAGAGGTTGAGTAAACTCCAGGAGTTGGTGATGGACAGGGAGGCCTGGCGTGCTGCAATTCATGGGGTCGCAAAGTGTCAGACATGACTGAGCAACTGAATTGAACTGAACTGAACTGAACTGATGGGACTGGATGCCACAATCTTTGTTTTCTGAATGTTGAGTTTTAAGCCAACATTTTCTCTCTCTTCATCAAGAAGCTCTTTAGTTATTCTTCGCTTTCTGCCATAAGAGTGGTATCATCTCCATATCTGAGGTTATTGATATTTCTCCCGGCAGTCTTGATTCCAGCTCATGCTTCATCCAGCCTGGCATTTTGCATGATGTACTCTGCATAGAAGTTAAATAAGCAGGGTGACAATATACAGATTTGACGTACTCCTTTCCTAATTTGGAACCAGTCTGCTGTTCCATGTTCGTTTCTAACTGTTGCTTCTTTACCTGCATACAGATTTCTCAGAAGGCAGTTAAGGTGGTCTGGTATTCCCATCCTTTAAGAATTTTCCAATTTTTTATAATCCACACAAAGACTTTGGCATAGTCAATAAAGCAGAAGTAGATGTTTTTCTGGAACTCTCTTGCTTTTTTGATGATCCAGTGGATGCTGGCAATTTGATCTCTGTTTCCTCTTCCCTGATAGCTCAGTTGGTAAAGAATCTGCCTGCAATTCATGAGACCCTGGTTTGACTCCTGGGTTGGGAAGATCACTAGAGAAGGGATAGGCTACCTACTCCATTATTCTTGAGCTCCCCTTGTGGCTCAGCTGGTAAGGAATCCACCTGCAATGCAGGAGACCTGGGTTCAATCCCTGGGTTGGAAAGATCCCCTAGAGAAGGGAAAGGCTACCCACTCCAGTATTCTAGCCTAGAGAATTCCATAGACTGTATAGGCAATGGGGTCACAAAGTGTCAGACACTACTGAGCAACTTTCATTTTCCTCAGCCTTTTCTAAATCCAGCTTGAACATCTGGAAGTTCGCAGTTCACATTGCTGTTGAAGACTGGCTTGCAGAATTTTCCAAGCCAGGCTTCTTTCCTCAGCCTCTGTTATTTTCCTCATATGCATGCACTGATTAATATACTCTGATTGATATTCAAAGGGAATTCTCCCCAGATTTCTTCATTTCTCTCTCTGCAGCTCTTCTTTCTCTCGCATTCTGCTCTGTAGATTCACATTGCCTCGATTGTCATTGACTCTTCGGCTACATCTCCTCAACTTAGTCTGCTGGGCTCCAACTGGGTTCACCATCTTTCCACACAGACTGGAACCTCACCCACGGCAATAAGCTAGGACAGTTTTTAGGGCTCATTTCCTTTGCTTCCTATTTCTGAAAAGTCACTGTCCTTGATTGGCTGATATCTAATGTCTTAAAAACCCTTCCTTCATATATTTTACCTGTTTTTTGTTGTTGTTATTTCAGGCATGAGAGCAAATATGACCCCTGTTGTTCCATCTTGGCTAGAAGCCAGAGTTCTCTCTGATTTATTCTTAATCAAATTAGTTTTTCATTTTGACATAAGATTTGTTCTCTTTGATGAAAACAAAATAGAAATTTAATTCTCTTTTAATTTCATTTTATTATTCTTGTGTTTATCAAAGTAAAAGATTTTCTCTTAATCCTCTTCTTGTTCCAATCATAACTTTAAAAGTTCCTTTTGTATTTTTAGGATTTTTCTAAAGCTCAATTCATTCTGAACTTGATAAAAATTTTTGTATTCTTCTCTGATGCCTTTTCATTTTTCCCTTCGTTTCCTTCTACTTTTCTTCCTCCTTTGCACTCAGTAAGTATTTACTGAAAACCTATAATGTGCCAGAAGTTGTGTTAAGCACTGAGGATCATGTCATGAAAGGGTAGACAAAGGCCTTGTTCTATTGCTTAAATGCAGTTGATTAGAGAAAGACAGTAAACATAGAAACAGGTTATTTTAGTTAAGAATGTGGGCTGTGATTAAAATAAGCAAGATGGTGTTTTGAAGTGATAGTTGAACTCAAGTATTAGAAGAGTTTAGAAGATGGAACAGCAGCTACTAAAACCCAAAGAGTAAGTCTGGGCTTATATACGCAGTCAAGGAACTAGAAGAAGGACACAATCAGAGTCATTTACAAAGAAGAGAGTGGTACAAAATGCAGTCAGGGAAGTATTCAGAAGTCAATCACATAAGGTCTTAAAGGCTGAATGTTAGGTTTATATGACTTTTATTTTACTTTTGAAATATTACCTCTTTATACCTAAGCCACATGGAAAGCTCTCTGTGCAACTCCTTGAGCCTCTACATAACATTGGTTCCTTCAACTTTCTGCTTAGGCTAAATATGTGGTCATGGTCAGGGTGTCCTTTTATTTTTTAATTTCAAAACCTTCTTTGCATTCCTTATAATAGATGCTAAAAATGTGCATTTTTCTCTCTTTGAATACTTTGAAATATGCTTTCCCAAAGTCTAAGATACCTGTGTGACCATGCCCAGTGTACATTTCCTACTATTCTTACTATTACAGTCTCCAACATGACCCATTTCTCCAATCATAATTGTTGTTGTTGTTCATTTGCTAAGCGTATCCAACCCTTTGTGACCCCATGGACTGCAGCATGTCAGGTTTCCCTGTCTCCCACTGTCTCCCAGAGTTCAGTCAGATTTATGGTCATTGAGTCGGTGATGCTCTCTAACCATCTCATCCTCTGCCGCCTCCTTCTCCTTTGCCTTCAGTCTTTCCCTACATCAGGGTCTTTTCCAATGAGTCAGCTCTTTGCATCAGGTGACTAAAGTATTGGCACTTCAGCATCAGTCCTTCCAATGAGTATTGAGTTGATTTCCTTTAGGATTGACAGGTTTGAACTCCTTGCCGTCCAGGAGACTCTGAAGAGTCTTCTCCAGCACCACAGTTCAAAAACATGAATTCTTCAGCACTCAACCTTCCTTCTGGTACAACTCTCCCATCCGTACATGACTACTGGAAAATCCATAGCTTTGACCATATGGACCTTTGTTGGCAAAGTGATGTCTCTGCTTTTTAATACACTGTCTAGGTTTGTCATAGCTTTTCTTCCAAGAAGCAAGTATCTTTTAATTGCATGGCTGCAGTCACAGTCCACAGAGACTTTGAAGCCCAAGAAAATAAAATCTGTCACTATTTCCACTTTTTCCCCTTCTATTTGCCATGAAGTGGCCCCCCATACTTTTGTCTTCTGATCCTTATGTTTTAAAAAATCATTGATTTGGTGGGTTTTGACCACTTCCAATTTACCTTGATTCATGGACCTAAGATTCCAGGCTTCTATGCAGTGTTGTTCTTTACAGCATCAGACTTTACTTTCACCACTGGATGGATACATAGCTGAACATTGTTTCCATTTTGGCACAGGCGCTTCATTCTTTCTGGAGCTATTAGTAACTGTTCTCCACTCTTCTCCAGTAGCATATTGGACACCTTCCAAGCAGGGGGGACTCATCTTCCCATGTCATATGTTTTTGCCTTTTTATACTGTTCATGGGGTTCTCAAGGCAAAAATATTGAAGTGGGTTGCCATTTCCTCCTCCAGTAGACCATGATTTTTCAGAACTCTCCACTATGACCCTAGCCCTTGGATGGACCTGCCTGGCATGGCTCATAGCTTCATTGATTTATGCAAGCTCCTTTGCCATGAGAAGGTTGTGGTCCATTAAGGGGAATCATAATTAAACCTGTTATTATTGTTATTGCTGTTCAGTCACTAAGTTATGTGCTACTCTTTTGCAACCCTGTCAACTGTAGCTCACCAGGCTTCTCTGTCCATGAGATTTCGCAGGCACAAGAATACTGGAGTGGGTTGCCATTTCCTTCTTCAGGGAATCTTTCCAACCCAGGTATCAAACCTGCATTGTAGGTGGAGTCTTCAGCCCTGAACAACCTAAGAAACCCACACCTGTTGTTATTAGTCACAGCTTAATACAGAGAAGTAGTTTTAAGAGGCAGTTATAAACAAGCATCCAAAATTTTATCAGGCTGTCAGCCTTTATCACAGACTTCTAGCCATTGCTTCTTCCAATCCATTCTTAACACAACAAAAAAGAGATACCTTCTTAAAATGCTATTAAAGTCATATTACTCCTATGCTTTTATTCTTGACAACTTCCCATTGCAATTAAAATAAAATTCACAACATGATTATGAAAAATAAAGCGCTACATCATTCCCTCCCTGCTTATTTCTCCAACATCATCTCATGCCACTCCCCACTTCACTCATTACATTCCACCACCATGGATCTTCCTTCAGTTTCTGGGACACAGCCAACTCATCCACCTCTGGAGTTTTGTTCATGCTGTTTCTGTTACCTAGAAAACTATTCCCCTTATTCCCTTCTCATGCAGTTTTTCTCTCATCTTTCAGGTCTCACTTAAATTTCGTCTCCTCAGAGAGGACTTCTTCAGGGATCCCTCTAAAGGAAATCTTTCCCACTCCTTACCCTTGTTCTCTCTTAGATCCTTCTTTATTTCTTTCATAGCACCTCACATGGCTGGTAGTTATTTTATTTATATATTCATTTATTGATTTTTGGTCTTAACCTCTATAGCATAAGCCTCCCAATTGTAGTATCCCTAGTACCTAGAACTATGTCTGGTGTATAGTAGGCCCTAATGAAGGATCTGATTTCATTTGATTTTATACCCCGTTCATATACTTTTGTACAAATGAATGAATAACCATATTATAAGCCAATCATGCTGCTGCTGCTGCTGCTAAGTCGCTTCAGTCATGTCCGACTCTGTGCGACCCCATAGACGGCAGCCCACCAGGCTCCCCCGTCCCTGGGATTCTCTAGGCAAGAATACTGGGAGTGGGTTGCCATTTCCTTCTCCAATGTATGAAAGTGAAAAGTCAAAGTGAAGTCGCTCAGTCGTGTCTGACTCTTCGTGACCCCATGGACTGCAGCCTACCAGGCTCCTCCGTCCATGGGATTTTCCAGGCAAGAGTACCGGAGTGGGGTGCCATTGCCTTCTCCAAGCCAATCATAAAACTTAGAAAAAGACTCTTTTCAACAAAGATTTTCTTTAATTCTGAAGTATTAAAAAGTCCAGTGAAAGAAAGGGATAAAAGTATTGTAAAATTCTCATTATCTGAATTACTAGTTCAGTTTGACCCAAGTACTCTCACATATCTATAGCTGAACAAATGAAAACGATTAAAAACAGTAACATCTCACAACATGCATTTTGACAACGTATAGTTTCACTTTTAATTGTTAATGACAAGTCTCCTTTGTACTTTGTGAGATTAATGAAGAGTTGGTAATATGAAATTTCCCAGTGGCTTTCTAGCATTTTATGTGTATGTATGTTTACTTATATACTTATATGTATGGTCATGTATGTATGAAGTAGATTGAGGCTTCCAAATTTTTTTCTAGGAAAATAGAATTTATATCGTCATGAGCTGTTGTGATGTCTGATAAAAAACAAGATTGAAAATATGAAATAGTATGGGATTTTATCTATCATTCAGCACTAATTTTATAATACAGTTAAATCAAAGTACTTGTATTACAATATCCTGCCTTTTTTTTTTTTTTTTTTTTTCCCAAAAATGAAAATGTCTG
>SJYT01064994.1:0-61427 GCA_006410635.1 Cephalophus harveyi | reverse complement strand
TTTTTTTTTTTTTTTTTTTCCCCAAAAATGACAATGTCTGTTGGAAAAAAAAAATTGGGGTTGGGGAAAGTTCCTTGTGGCCCAGTTGTTAGGACTCAGCGGTTTCACAGCCATGGCCCAGGTTTGATCCCTGGTCAGGGAACTGAGATCCTATCAGCCATGCAATGCAGAAAAAAAAAGAAAAGATATTGTCTGTTGAAGTGTTCACACTTAAAATATACAAATTATTGCTACAGTTGTCTTTTGAAGTGTTCATGCCATGCCAGAAACATTAGAATTATCATTGCAGTCACATCTTTGGATTTATTTATTAGTTGTTTATTACTAGTAAGAAATGACCTGGTAATTTAAATTTGAAATTTACTCAAAGCTTTCATGATTGTTTTTTTATAACCTAGGTAAATTCCTTTTATTTGTCTCTTGTTTTTATTGTAAAAATTCATAGGTATGTTTTCTTGTTGTCTGATGTGTTTAATTGATGGCATATATGTCAACATCTGCTTTCTAATTCAAATCTGAATATCTTTCTGACCAAAAAAATAGATCAATAAATAATATTACTGCTCAAGTATGAACTAGAATTAATAAAGTCTCCTAAAATTTATATAACTTATTCCAGTAACTTTGACTCTCTAGGTCAATAGAAACTAGTTTATTAGTTTACAGATTAATCTGGGTCATCAGTATCCTTGAAAACTATAAAAATAAAGATATTAAAACATATCTCAATTGAAGTTTAGAAGCAGAAAGCTTCAATAAAGTCTTCAAACAATACCCATAGTTAGAACTGAAAACATCTTTTATCTTTTTATTCTGCATCTTTGCCTCTGTATCAAGTTGCCATGGAAATTTTTTCATTAACATTAGATTGATTTTTCCAGAGATAAAATTGCTTGCATCATCTCATCTCCTAATATTCCTAAAGCCTCCTAAGCCAACTTTAGTGTTTTAACCTCTTAAGTTGCTTCAGATTCCCAGCATTTCTGCCATGCCAAGTGTTCCTGAAACTCAAATGTAACATACTCTGTGTTCAGTGTTAGTATCAAGGTTACTGCCATGTTTTCACTCTTGGTCCAAAAAGAATTTTAAATACTTTAAGTCATCAAGGAAAAACATTGAATTATAAGCTGAAGAATTCCAAGGACATTGATATAATAAAAATACAATGATTTTATAAAGGCTTATACTTAATATCCTAGGTTTCTTGCTATAAGACATTAAAATCAAGCTAATAGGCAATAAAAACAGTATTTTATTTGAGTGTTTGGACCATATACACCTCTGTATAATATGTTAAAATTCATACCTGATTCTGTTCTGGAAAGTAGAACTTCAGCTTTTGTAGAGTGCCACAAATAAACATAATTTTGTCCTAAGTACTTGATTGCTTCATGCCTCCTGAATAAAGCTCCCAAGTGGTTTCCAAAAGTTATTCCTCAGGTTTTGAGGGGGCATACCTGTGTTACTTGTTTCTGAGCACCTAGATATACAGTAGGTACTCAGTACATGTTTCTTTGAACTAACATGTAATTTTACTCTCTGAAGATAACATACTAAAGCCACCCAAGGAAGAAAGGTTGAAAATTCATGGCATTTGACATGAAAAGGAACCTAGTTTCACCATCAATAGATACAAAAAGTACTACATCGTTATGTATGATTTTAAATGTAGCTTAAATGTTTATATTTTTTTAGGAACATATGTTTATATTTTTTTAGGAACATTCTTCTAAAGAAAAAGAAATACAGTTTTTTTTTAATTCTACATCCTTTTTTCAAGGCCAGATGTTATTCTAAGATTCAGAAAACATAGCATGAGTCTGTAATATTGCTTGCACAGTTTCTCACGCTTTCACACACTATTCTTACAGACTGATGGTGTTTTCCAGACCTCACTTCAAATAGCAGTTATTAGTTAAGTGACCTTTTAAAATTAGGAGAAGGATACCTAACTTTGGAGCCTCGCTTTCTTTATCTGTATAATGGAATCCATAATACTTACCCTGGCATTGTCAGAATTAAATGAATCATTAAAGTGGCTTTCATTGCCTGGTAGATGCTGGATGTCTTTTAAATAGTAGTACATTAATTATCCTCCAATGGCTAGGAAAATTCATAGGAATTTGATTTTTTTTTTTTTTTTTTTCCTGCCTTAAGCAAGTCTGTGCATCATAGCCAACTGAAGGTCTGGTTTCTTTCAGTTGGATTCTGGTGGTTTTGTTTTTTTTTTTTTTTTTTCCCAAATTAATACTTTTTTTTTTCCTTAAATTTTATTTTTTCACTCTACAATACTGTATTGGTTTTGCCATACATTGTCATGAATCCACCACAGGTGTACATGAGTTCCCAACCCTGAACCCCCCTCCCACCACCCTCCCCATATCATCTCTCTGGGTCATCCCAGTGTACCAGCCCAAAGCATCCTGTATCCTGTATCAAACCTAGACTAGTGATTCGTTTCTTACATGATAGTGTACATGTTTCAATGCCATTCTTCCAAATCATTCCACCCTCTCCCTCTCCCACAGAGTCCAAAAGTCTGTTCTTTACATCTGTGTCTCTTTTGCTGTCTCGCATACAGGGTTATCATTACCATCTTTCTAAATTCCATATATATGTGTTAGTATACTGAATTGGTGTTTTTCTTTCTGGCTTACTTCACTCTGTATAATCGGCTCCAGTTTCATCCACCTCATTAGAATTGATTCAAATGTATTCTTTTTAATGGCTGAGTAATACTCCATAGTGTATATGTACCACAGCTTTCTTATCCATTCGTCTGCTGATGAATATCTAGGTTGCTTCCATGTCCTGGCTATTATAAACAGTGCTGCGATGAACATTGGGGTACACGTGTCTCTTTCAAGTCTGATTTCCTCCATGTGTATACCCAGCAGTGGGATTGCTGGGTCATAAGGCAGTTCTATTTCCAGTTTTTTTAAGGAATCTCCACACTGTTCTCCATAGTGGCTGTACTAGTTTGCATTCCCACCAACAGTGTAAGGAGGGTTCCCTTTTCTCCACACCCTCTCTAGCATTTATTGCTTGTGGACTTTTGGATCGCAGCCATTCTGACTGGTGTTTTAAATCTTTAGTCTTATGCTGGAAATGTTTGTTGTTAATGGTTTGTCTTTGCTTCTTGCCTTTTCAGTGAACAGCATTCTATCCTGTTGATCTCTCCTTAGCAGTACTTTAGTGATCCCCACTCTAAATGTTTTCACTTTTACAGTCTCAACTCACTTAACAGTATGTCTTAGAAATTTTTCCATATCACTGTAAGACCACCTCTCTTAAATGTTGTATGATCTTCCATATCATGAATTTTATTTGCCCATTCCCTACTTAATAGGCATTTAGGTTGTTTTGTATTTTTCACTCTAATGATCAGTGCTGGTGAATATCATTTTACATAATTTTTTGTGCTCATATTTGATTATTTTTCCAGGTATGATGAAGAAGAGGAGTTGCTATTTCAAAGGATATGTACATCTTAAGTTTGTATTGATACTATATGTTGCTTTCCTAAAAGGAGGTAACAGTTGGTCCTTCTAGCAGTAGTTTAACATTAGCTGTTTTCCCATACTCTTGAGGAAACTTGTTATTGCCAGTCTTTTTAACATGTGCATCTTAGAAGTGAAAAGTGGTACTTCTTTATTGCTTTATCTTGCATTTTCTGATTACTGCTAAGATTGAGCATCTTAAGCCCACAGGTCTTTCACATGTCCTCTTCTCAGCCAATCAGTATTTATTGTCAGTTTTGGGCTTTTTACCTTTTTTATTGCTTTTTGTAAGTTCTTTATGTATTCTAGATACTAATGCTTTAGACTGTTATTTATGTTGCACATGTTTTCCCCAGGCCATCAATTGTCTTTTCAGTTTTTTGGTGATCCTTTTGCTGAACAGAAGTTTTAAATTTTGATGTAGTCAGATTTAACAGTGTTTTTCATTATGGCATTCACTTTTTGTATCTCCTTTAGAAGATTTTCATAAATATGGTACAGATGCACATATTCTTTTGTATTATATTACTGCATTTATATTTTAATTTGATTTAGTTTTTGTTCTGACTTAAGTCTTGAATCATCTGAAATGCTTTTTCGTGAATCACATGAGTTATAAAAGTAAATCATCTTTTCCCCCTGTTGTAGCCACACGTTCCAGGAAACAAACTCACTCAGAAGGACAGTGCAGATAGTGGAGTGCAGTTTATTACACCGGCGGGCCCAAGGCAGAGTCTCCTCTTAGCCAAGGACCCCAACCAGCATTTGTGAAAATCTTTTATACCCCATGTGTATGTGTCTGAACCCACCACTACAAATTCCTTGAGACTTACATAAACCAAGGAAAATATAATCCCAGTAACCCCATCATTCACATGCTATGTGCTCATGTGCTCAAACAGTCAAACAATTAGCCAATAATCAATAAACCCGAGGTTACACTCTGATAGATACAGAAAAATTTATGGCCTGTCTGGAGGAAGGGATGATTAGTGTATGTTTTCTCTTAGGCGATGAGTAACCTAGATATGATCTTCAAGGTTCCCCTGTCTGGAGGGGGTCTTATCCTTCTGTTGTTGTTTTCATAGGCACTAAACACAGAGTTTTAGTGCCTATGGATCTCCCTTAAGATTGACTGGTTTGATGACACAGTCCATTGGAAAGGTGGCCGAGCATGAACAGGCCTAAGATGGAGTCCAGGCCCTATGAATTCCTTCTTCACCCCGTATTTAGTTGTCCCAGCACCATATATTGAATTGGCCATCCTTTCCCTACTGATTATAAAATGCCACCACAAAAAACAAAAATACCACCTCTATCATCAGCTGAATTTGCATATCTATGGGGTTTTTGGTGGCCAGTCTCTTCTATTATAAAGACTTCCCTGGTGGCTCAGACGGTAAATAAAAAATGCCACTTCTATCATCAACTGAATTTGCATATCTATGGGGGTTTTGGTGGCCCGTCTCTTCTGTTATACTACTTGCCTATTCTAACACCAATACTACAGCTAAGTAATATATTTAACTGATAGAGCATTTATCCCCTTCTTGATTTTGTCTTCTTGTTTTGTTTTGTTCCTGTTTTATACCCTCGTACCTTCTAAATTGCACTCATCTCCCATCCTAGTAAGGTCATGCTTAAAATCTTGCAAACTAGGCTTCAGCATTATGTGAACCAAGAACTTCCATATGTCCAAGCTAAGTTTAGAAAAGGATGAGGAACTAGAGATCAAATTGCCAACATTCGCTGGACTCTAGAGAGAGCAAGGGAATTTCAGAAAAACATCTCTCTGTTTCATCAACTACACTAAGGCCTTTGACTGTGTGGATCATGGCAAACTGTGGAAAGCTCTTAGAGAGATGAAATACTAAACCATCTTACCTGTCTCCTGAGAAACTTGTATGCAGGTCAAGAAGCAACAGTTAGAACCCTGTATGGAACAACTGATTGGTTCAAGATCAAGAAAGGAGTAGGACAGGGCTGTCTGCTGTCACGTTAGCTTAACAGGGTGAGCACATCATGAGAAATGCCAGGCTGGATAAGTTACAATCCAGAATCAAGATAGGCAGGAGAAATATCAACAACCTCAGATATATAAATGATACCACTCTAATGGCAGAAAATGAAGAGAAACTAAAGAGCCTCTTGATAAGGGTGAAGGAGGAGAGTGAAAAAGCTGGCTTAAGACTAAAGACTGAAAAAACTAAGATCATGGCATCCGGCCCTATTACTGCAAGGCAAATAGAAGGGGAAAGGTGGAAGTAGTGACAGATTTCCCCTTCTTGGGCTCCAAAATCACTGCAAATGGTGACTGCAGCTATGAAATCAGAAGACAATTGCTTCTTGGCAGGAAAGAGATGACAAACCTAGACAGTGTATTGAAAAGCAGAGACATTACTCTGCCGACAAAGATCTGTATAGTCAAGTGGTCATGTATGGTTGTGAGAGCTGTACTGTAAAGAAAGCAGAATGTCAAAAACTTGATGCCTTCGTACTGTGTTGCTTGAGAAGACTCCTGAAAGTCCCTTGGACAGCAAGGAGATCAAACCAGTCAATCTTAAGGGAGATCAATCCTGAATATTCACTGGAAGGACTGATACTGAAGCTGAAGCTCCAGTATTTTGGTCATCTGATGTGAACACATGACTCATTGGAAAAGTCCCTGATGCTAGGAAAGATTGAGAGTGGAATAAGAGGGTGTCAAAGGATGAGATGGCTGGACAGCATCATCAATGCAATGAACATGAACTTGGACAAACTCCGGGACATGGTAAGGGACAGGGATGCAAGCTGCAATCCATGGGGTCACAAAGAGTCAGAAAAGACTGGGCAACTGAACAACAACAACTACCTTCTAAATCCTTTCATCTTTGGTTCTAATAATTTTCCAGTTTGGGTTCTCTAGGAGAATGATCATGTTGTCTTTACTTTTATTAATCATACCTCATTTGTCTGACTAAATATTCAAGACCAAGCCAATTCCATATAAACACCTAGGAAAGGACACATTTTTATCAACTGCTCCAGGAGGTTTTCTCCTTCTCTACCTATCCCTGTCTCAAATTAATCCTCCATTCATGCAAAATGAACTGGAGTTTTCTTTCTTTCTTCCTCTTTTTTTTTTTTTTTTTTTTTTTTATAAACAATTCTTTAAGTTTGTTATTCCAACCAAGATGTGAGGCTAGGGTGGTTAGCAAGGTAGAAAAGAGATTCAAAAGTAAAATAGCCCATTATATTAACTTTCTGTGACCTGAAATGGAAGTTTTCTTTCTTCTTTATTTGTTTGAGCATTTGATCACTTTGCCTTATAATTTTTAAAAGTCTATGTTTTGTCTTCCTGGCATTTTAACTTCTTCAGTTAGACATTTCTCCTGCCTCTCATATACTCACAGTTCCTTTCCTCCTCGCCTGATACCTGTACTGCATGTTCTTTAACTTCATGTGTGTGTGTGTGTGTGTGTGTGTGCATGCGCACGCATGCGCTTGGTTATGTCCAACTCTTTGCAGCCCCCTGAACTGTGGCCCACCAGGCTCCTCTGTCCATGGGACTTCCCAGGCAAGAGTACAGGAGTGGATTGCCATTTCCTTCTCCAGAGGATCTTCCTGACCCAGGGATGGAACCTGTGTCTCTTGTGTCTCCTGCACCGGCAGGCAGATTCTTTACTGTGGCACTACCTGGGAAGCTCCTTTAACTTCAAATAAACTGTTATTCCAGCTTAGATTCTATGTTCCATATTTTAGTAACACATTTGCCATATCTCAGACTTTGCCCCTCTGTCTTTTGCTCACCTCACCCCTCCTCAAAACCATGGTCCTATTTTATTTTTGTTTGTGATTTTCATACATTTTTTTAAACTTATTAACTTGAGATTATTTCAAACTTACCAAGAAGCTGCAGTAGCACAAAGAACTCTATTCGCACAAATTCAGCAATTAACATTTTGCCGTATTTACTATATCATTCTCTCTTGCCCCACTCTATGTGAGTGTTTGTGTATGTTTTTTAGAATAGTTTGCTAGTAAATTGCAGAAATCATATAATCTGTTTTTGTTTTTCCTATGCCTGTATACTCAATAAGTCAGAGGTCTGGTTCCGTCCATTTTGCTGTCTTGTCTGATAACTCATGTTCTGGTGAATAAGGTCACATTTTGGATTCTGCCTTAAATTTATGATTGTTGAACTCAAACTGGCTTTCACCACTACCTATATATAGGTGACTCTTTTTTAAATTTATGAACACAGGGATGTTTGGGGATATCACATTCTTGTGATGTTCTATGGAAATTTGATCGAATGATACATTATGTGTGATTTCAGTTGTTTAGAGCCGTTGAGTTTTTTTTATGGCCAGCTATTTTTATTTATTTACCAAATATTTACATAGTGCTTACTATGGACTGGACAGTAAGTACTTTACAAATCTTTACTTATTCAATTTGTACAGCACTGTGTGGTAGCAGGTATGGGGTTGCACAGAGTCGGACGCGACTGAAGCGACTTAGCAGCAACAGTGTGGTAGGTATTAGTATTATGTTCATTTTGCACTTGAGAAAATTGAGGAACAGACATGTAACTTACCCTAAGTCATAAACCAAGTACTGAGCCGAAATTTTAATATCATCAGTCTAGGTACGGAATTGGTGCTCTTAATCATGATTTTTAGGGTTTTCCTCGCAAGATTCTGCTCTTTTCCATCTTATTCAAGCTCATTTTTTAAGAGGCTGGTATTAAAAGCTATGCTTTCAATTTAATTTACATGGAAATAGTCTTTCTCTTTTTTTATTTATATTTCCTTTGTTTACAAAACATTTTATTAAATGCCTAAATGACACCAGCAAATGTTATTGACTCAGACAGCTTTGGAAACAGCACAACTGATAGTCAACAGCATATGATTCAAGTGATCAGAGCACAAGTTAACATTTGTCTGTTTTCAAATGGAAATGCTGTTTCGATTAATTCAGTGATTTGTTTATGTGGAGGTCAGTTAAGAGACTTTCCTCTGTAGTTGAAATCATGCTATGTTCTTCAAGTAAATAAAAACAAAATCACTGAAAAGTTATTCTCCATCTGACAGATGTCACTATCAGTGAATTACTACATAGGAATGAAATTGCATTTATAAATTAAGATACTTGTACACCAGCAGTGCTCATGTTAGAAATGTGGATCTCTGACGCAAAAACTGTTTTCAGCTTTATGTGTGTAGAGATTCATCCAATACTAGGAAGACTGACATTTTTTTTAATTTGTTTATTTTTGGCTGTGCTGGGTCTTTGTTGCCGTGTGCACCTTTCTCTAGTTGGCGCAGGGTGGGAGGAACTCTCTAGTTGTGGAGGGCGGGCTCTAGGATGTGCCAGCGTTAGTAGTTGCTCCACACGGGCTCAGTAGTTGTGGCTCACAGGCTTATTTGCCTCACGGCATAAGGAATCTTCCCAGACCAAGGATCGAACCAGTGTCCCTTGCATTGCAAGGCAGATTCTTAACCACTGAACCACCAGGGAAGCCCTGACATGTTTTTTAAAGCTGTATTTCTGATACTCCCTAGCACAAGTTCTCCACTTCAATTCGGTCAACTCTGTTCCATGGGTATCTTATCTTGGTAAACATAGATACATTGAGTTGAAGACATTGAAGTCATCTTTATAGTCTTTCTTGCTTTTCTAGCTTATGTAGAAATGACAGCATTAGGAGGATCAGAAGAACATCTAACTCGGAGGAGGTTCTTCAGAGTTTCCCAATGTTGGACACAAATATAAATTTTAAAATTATATGAAGTATTTTAACACTGATAAAAACAGCATGCCCACTCAGATGTATACCAAATTATAACACATAAACACATCATGAAACAAAAACTGTGCTGCTTGTTTATATTTTATGAACTGCTGACTAAAGCCTTACCTCCAATTTCCATGTAGATATTTAGACTTCTTAAGAGGATTATTTTTATTTTTAAGTGTTTAGCCGGCCTTTAAAAAAAATTGAGTCCATTGTTATATGTGTGATTAGTTGTTCAGTTATGTCCAACTCTTTGCAACCCCACAGACTGTAGCCTGCCAGGTTCCTCTGTTCGTGGAATTCACCAGGCAAGCATACTAGAGTGGGTAACCATTCCCTTCTCTTGGAGATCTGGAGTGGGTAACCATTCCCTTCTCCTGGGGATCAGACCCAGGGATTGAACCTGGGTCTCCTAATTGCAGGCAGATTCTTTAAGGTCTGAGCCACCAGGGAAGCCCACCATTGTTGTATATCCAAATCAAATTACGCAAGCAAGAGAACAGCTACAGTGTATGTAAGTTCCATTAAAAAAATACAAATACGACTTAGAGGCATCTTTCTACCATATATCCTTATCACTCCTTTACAGTTCTGCAGTGCCAAATCAGTGTGACAATATTATACTAAAGTAAGTCCTCCTGCTTAATTTGTTTTGAGTGGTTCTTGCCCATGTTTTGTATTCATGACCAGAGATGTGAGTAAAGATTAGATAAGTCATTCAGTAGTGGAATTGAGATTTTCTTTACCTCCCTTCAAGCTTCTAGACCATTTTGACTGCAACAATCTTAAATATTGCCAAAGCCAAATTTGCTATTTTTTAAAGTTGCCATTTATAATAGCTTTTCTGTGATAATCACAATTGTCTCAATGTTAGAAAGCTCATAAATAATACTATAATGTGGTCTCTTTATTTATATAATAGGATTCCATTTAGATTTTTATTAGACAAAAGAGAGCTACAACTAAAATAATTTGAAAACAACTGATCTAGTTCAGCCCATTAATCTTAACAAATTGAAAAATTAAAGCTCAGATTATATGTCTTGCTCAGTTATACAGCTAGAAAATTGTGGATACTAAACTTCCTGTTAGTTCATTGTTCTTTCTAGTATTTCTTGTCTCTGAGTTCCTATAGTACATTTAGTTTATACCATGCCATTTAGCATTTATTGCCATGGTTTGTGTACAGGCATTCATTTATTTATTTAATAAGTAATATCTGTTTGCCAGGTACTCTTCTAGTCAATGAAGATAGTCCCTGAACCCAGAAGTTGAGCTGAAAATAAGAAAAGTAGATTCTATTCAGCCTTCATTTGATTTTGGTTAAATAACGAGCTTGTGTATGACTGTATGATTATCATATCACTGGGAACTTTTCTTTATTTATGGTTATATTGTGGGGGAGTAAAAAAGTTCTCTAAGTGAGAAAAACAAAAAAGTCAACTCAAAGCATACTATTTTTATAACAAGTACCTGATAATATCAGTATATAAAAGAATATAGGTAATGAGAGAGTAACTTTTAAGTGGAACTGGAAGAGCCATAATGGAGGAGTTCTATTCTTGAAGAAGTTTGCTTTTAAAAAGAAGGGGGAAATCTTTCTTTGCACAGGGAACAACAGGTTCATAGGCAGAATTCTGAACAGTTCTGGCATTTCCAAGAAAGATTAATGCAGCAGAATACTAGGAGGTCTTGAAAAGTGTAGTGTATAAGCATTTTTAGGCATCATTATATGCTTGAACAGCGAAAGTAATTAAATGTGACTTTTTATACTGTATCCCAAGTATTCCTCATACTTCTACCTGTTTATATTCCTAAGTTCTTTAAAAACACTACTTCCTCGTCTCATGATGACAAGTGCAGTACCACAAGGACAAGGGCTCTGTATACCCTTACTGATTAATTACACTCATCATTCACTCAATCAATACTTTTGGCCCCAGCGTGTATAAGATTTTATACTTTGTGCTAATAAGAGGTTAAAAAAAAAAAATCAGTGATACAAAACCAGAGTTCAAGGAGCTATTGAACCCAAAGCAAAAATTAGTCTGGGATAAACCATAATGGACAGGAAAAGGTCAGTTTTCATTCCAATCCCAAAGAAAAGCAATGCCAAAGAATGTTTAAACTACCACACAATTGCACTCATCTCACATGCTAGCAGAGTAATGGTCAAAATTCTCCAAGCCAGGCTTCAACAGTATGCTAACTGGAAGCTGAAGTTAGAAAAACCAGAGGAACCAGAGATCAAATTGCCAGCATCCACTGGATCATCGAAAAAGCAAGAGTTTCAGAAAAATATCTACTTTTCCTTTATTGACTATGTCAAAGCCTTTGACTGTGTGGATTACAACAAACTCTGGAAAATTCTTAAAGAGATGGGAATACCAGACCTCTTGACCTGACTCCTGAGAAATCTGTATGCAGGTCAAGAAGCAACAGTTAGAACTGGACATGGAACAACAGACTGGTTCTAAATCGGGAAAGGAGTATGTCAAGGCTGTATATTGTCACCCTGTTTATTTAACTTCTATGCAGAGTACATCACGCGAAATGCCAGGCATGATGAAGCACAAGCTGGAATCAAGATTGCCGGGAGAAATATCAATAACCTCAGATACGCAGATGAAATCATCCTTATGGCAGAAAGCAAAAAAGAACTAAAGAGCCTCTTGATGAAAGTGAAAGAGGAGAGTGAAAAAGTTGGCGTAAAACTCAGCATTCAGAAAACTAAGATCATGGCATCTGGTCCCATCACTTCATGGCAAATAGATGGGGAAACAATGGAAACAGTAAGAGACTTTATTTTGAGGGGCTCTAAAATCACTGCAGATGGTGACTGCAGCCATGGAATTAAAAGACGGTTGCTCCTTGGAAGAAAAGCTATGACCAACCTAGACAGCACATTAAAAAGCAGAGATACTACTTTACCAACAAACGTCCGTCTAGTCAAAACTATGATTTTTCGAGTAATCACGTATGATTATGAGAGTTAGACTATAAAGAAAATTGAGTGCCAAAAAATTGATGCTTTTGAACTATGGTGTTGGAGAAGACTCTAGAGAGTCCCTTAGACTGCAAGGAGATCCAGCCTGTCAATTCTAAAGGAAATCAGTCCTAAATATTCATTGTAAGGACTGATACTGAAGCTGAAACTCCAATACTTTGGCCACCTGATGCAAAGAATCGACTCATTGGAAAAGACCCTGATGCTGGGAAAGATTGAAGGCCGGAGGAGAAGGGGACAAAAGAGAATGAGATGGTTGAATGGCATCAACAACTCAACGAACATGAGTTTGAGTAGGCTCTGGTAGTTGGTGATGGACAGGGAAGCCTGGCATGCTGAAGTCTATACGGTCGCAAAGAGTTGGACACGACTGAGTGACTGAACTGAAACCATAATGGAAAAGAATATTCAGAAAAAGAATGTATATATGTGTAAAACTGAGTCACTTTGCTGTAGAGCAGAGATTAGCACAACATGGTAAATCAACTATTCTTCAATTTTTCATTTTAATTAGCAAGGGTTTTTGTCTATTATGTATGCTAAGTCTCTTCAATCACGTCTGACTTTGTGCATCCCCATGGAATGCAGTCTTCCAGGCTCCTCTGTCTATGGGATTCTCCAGGCAAGAATAGTGGAGTGGGTTGCCATTTCCTCCTCCAGGGAATCTTCCCAACCCAGGGATCAAACCTATGTCTCCTGTGTCTCTTGCACTGGCAGGTGGGTTCTTTACCACTAGGGCCACCAAGAAAATCCTTTGCCTGTTTTGGTGACTAATATATCCATATGTTCACAAAGCTTACCTTCTGATCAGAGGAGACAGATGATAATAGGATAGATAGTAAAATATGTAGCATGTTATTCATAGTGATAAATACTAAGAAGAAAAAGTTAGGAAAGAGGGGAAATTAATTATTGCAGAGGAAAAGGGAAGATAAAATTATTTAATTTCTCTTGCCTTGATTTTCTCAGCTCTAGAAAAGAAAAAATAGTGGTGGTTACTTATAAGGTTGTGACAAAGATTAAATGAGCTGATATGTGTATGTATAAAGTCCCAGATGATAGAATATCAGCCAGTATTATTTATACATTTGTCTAAAACAACTTTAGCACAGTAGTCATCTTATTTTCATCACTTATGGACTTTTTTTTTTAAAGGATATAGTTACAGTTTTGAGCTACTTTTTCTACAGGATAAGACTCCCTCATCCATATCTTGCTTCTTTTAGCTTCTACTTCCAATACAGTCACATCTAATATCACTTTCTTAGAGGCAAATCATTATTCTTTCATAGTGTTTCATCTGCAGAACAATATTTGCTTATCTAGATGTCAAGTCATTTTCTATTTAAGTCATCGAGCAGGCATCCAGGTCTTCCTGTGGAAAATATTCATTAATGCCTCATCATTTACATCTCAAGGTTAATAGGTCTAAGAAAATGAGACCTTTATGCTTGTTTTCCAGCTAAAAATGAGTAGAATATTGGAATTGTCATTACCAAACAAATAAAAAATCTTCAATATTAATCTTTTCACACGAAGATCATTTGCACAGATTAGCGAAAGTTTCAGGTCTCCTAGTAACCTTTCTTTGCCTGTGTAACCTCTGTGCATCCTTAAATGTATCCTGCCTCCTCCTTTCCCTGAAAACTAGACTTGCCCTTTGTGTTCCTTTAGCACTCCATACCTAGCCCTATCACAACTGGTATTACTCAGTATTATAATTACCTGTTTACCTAACCTGCCCAATTCCCTATGCCTACCTCTCAGGCAGTAAGCTCCTCGGGCTGGGATAGGTGGTGGACACCGGGGAAACTAGGTTCTCTTTGTGTCTGTGTCCCGAGTATCTATTACAGTGCTTTACCTATAGTTGATTATCGATAAATACTTAAAACATTCAGTATAATGCCTGGAGTACCTTTAACATATCAAGATTATAGAAACTTAGTTATTTAACCTTGGTCCCACATTCCTTAATTGTTTCTTTATCTCTCTTGGCTGCTTTCTGAGGAATAGCATTGCTCAAGCATGCTGCTACCCCTGTCCTACATCATCCCCTGTCCTTCTTTGGCCCAAAATTAAAAAGAAAAAGGAGGCCAGATATTTGGAAAGATCCCAAAGTTAGAGGAGCACCCTGTGGGGAAATTATGGTCCAGGATGTGACCCCTACTCTTCCAATTAAGAAACATTGATTTTGCCATTCCTCTCAAGGTGATAGGCCTCTAGGGTCTGACATAGGCCGTCTATATTTCCAAGAACTTAATTTATAAACCAATTGACTGTTTGTTGATTGGTTTGTTTACACTGATTAAAATACTTGTATCTGATACCTGTCATAAGTTAATGATATCAAAGCCTCTGTGAAATCCATCAAATAATCAGAAGATTGTTCAGTAATGATGGAAACCGAGCAAAATGAGTTAAACTGCACCAAAGATAATTTAACCCAAGCTGAGAACAGCCTTGTCATTGTTTCCCTGATGGCTAGGAGAAAATTAAGTAAAGGGTGATAAGGTCTCAAGTGTTTTGAAAGTGTTTACAAATTTTTTTTCTTATTTGCTAAAAGAAAGCACTTTTAAATGTCAGGGGGACAATGTCATTTTGTAACTCAGTATTGATAATGTACAGTTTGGTTCCATAATTCTTTGATCCCAACATTAAGTTCCTGAAATAGTGGTATTGCTGACAATGGTACTAAGACAGAAAGAAAGAAAAAGGATTAAAGTTGGATGAGCATTCTCTGTACCCTCTGCCTCTAACTCAACAATCACCAACGTCTGGGGGTCAAATCAACTTCATTGAGAAAGTTGACTGTGCTTGTGTTTTTAGCTGGCCTACTGGCTGGCATTCCTCCATAAACTAATAATGCATATCCCCTGAGAGTTTATCCTCTACCCTTGTGAAGAAACTGACGTATAGGTTAAGTGGTCATTAAAAAAAGTAAGCTGTACCTCTTGTCAAGGGCTAGAGTCTGTTCTTCAAGCCTTACCTCAAGGTCCTTTCTATTCCAGTGTTTGGAAACCCAAGTGCCTACAGAGGCCAGGCTGGTGGGAATGAAGCAGGAAGCCACTGCAGTGAACTGGAGAGCCGAGTCCTGTCTGAAGGAGCAGCCACTGATCTGCTCCAGATAATTGGTGCAAGGCAGGAATGCTGACCTAGTGTTACCACATTGTCCAGTTTCCCAGGTAAAGCAAGAAATGCAAATTTTCATATGCCTTCTGATTTAAATATTGTCGATTAATTCACTTGTATTATTATTCTTGAACTGTGCGTGCACCAAATACTGCCACTGGTGAGATTTGGCCTAGAGCCCTCCTGATTGTAACTTGGTTTTATATTTTGCTCTCCAGTTCCTGTTTGTTGAATTGGAGACTTTATTTTCTACATGTTTTGCTTTTCTTCAGCATGTTCGGTAAAATATTCTGTGCCCGGTTTTTGTGCTATTGAAACCACCTGCCTCTCTAAATTGAATGTTTTATGCGTAAGTTTTTTTTGGCTGCTACATTTTCTCTGCCACCTTCAGCATTCCAGTGAGCAGTCACATGCTAAATGGAGCCTCCTTGAGACACATTTCATGTGACACCACTAACCGTCTACAGGTATCACTACTCACTCATTTCATTCCTGTTGTGTAAGCTAAATAAACACAGTAAAATATCATTTATTTCATAGAACTTAGAGATTGTGTGCTTTGGGCTGCCCTTCTAGAATTAACACAGAGACCATCTTCCTCCTCTTGCATCTTGAGAGAACTTTTCAGATAATTAATTAGACTATGGTTATCTTTAACATTTAATTATATTTGCTAGAGATGTTGGTTAGACTTGAGTGTTCCTAAATATTTATAAATATTTAGAGACAATGTATTTGTTTCTCCAGTGGCTGAGGAGTCTTCCTATTTTCTCTTTGAGTAACCCCATTGCCAGGTGAATTGAAGAATGCTAAACATTTTTTTAAGTAAAAGAGTACATAAACATTAGCTGTTTCAATATGTTGTGCAACCCCAAAATGGACCAAAGTCATGTTTGTTTCATTCTTAGTACAGTTTTAATTTTTAAAAGGCTGATATACATTATTTTTTAAAAATGATTCAACCTATTGAGCTACACCTTGAGTAACCAGAATACCAATCATGCACAGATAAAATGTGAAAATCACCCCTTCAACTTGCTTACTGCACTCTTAAAAAGATTATGTTAATGAAGGCAAGTATTTTTTTAATAAATAATCCTTATGAGAAACTTTACTATAAAATAGCAAAAATAGCCAAGTATGTTGACGCTTAATATACAGAAGTAAATCATAATAAATTTTCCCTCAGAGTTCTAATGAGTTTATTATGTCCTAGATGTTCTGGTGTGACCTACTATACTTTCAGACAGTTTTCTGAATTTTTTTAAAATAATATATATTTGGAATCCGTGATTATTTTCTTTTCGACTTTTAAGAAAGTAAAATGCATAGTAAGCATTTTCTTCATGTTCATACAAACCCTCACTTTCCTTCTATATTTTCAAAAGCACAAAGGGAAGCTTTACCTTAAAGTTAATTGTCTCAGTTGTGTTTTCTTTGTAGTCATGTAGAATGGCAAGGGCAAAGAAAGAGCTCAGTGGTGTGTAGTAATACATGTGAATTCCTGAATATTATCAGGGAGAGTTATAAGGAGAATTCAGTTTAGACTTGGAAAGCCAAATAATGACTGGAGAAACCAGGAAGGCTTCTCTGAGGAAGTGATGTTTAAACTGAGATAAACGGAAGTTGGTTTAATGAAAAACATGAGTGTGGTGGTGAGAGATGTCATTCCAAGCAGAAAAGTAGGGTGATAGGCTGAGGCATTTTTAGAACCGGTCAAAGGGATAGCCTTAGTTTTTGTTTGTACATTGTAGGTCATTCTGGTTAATGTGTTCTTTCTGACTCTCCTTTTTCTCCTTGTAGAGAAATAACAGCATAATACTAGTGGGCTTCCCTGATTCTCAGATAGTAGAGAATCTGCCTTCAATGCGGGAGACCTGGGTTCGATCTCTGGGTTGGCAAGATTCCCTGGAGAAGGAAAAACCCACTCCAGTATTGCCTGGAAAATTCCATGGACAGAGGAGCCTGGTGGGCTACAGTCCATGGGGTCGCAAAGAGTCAGACTTGACTGAAGCAACTTAGCATGCATGCACGTAAATAATAATGTAGATATTTATTATGTGCTAGGTACTGGTTTAAGACTTTTAGCTTATTGTATCCCCAAAGCAGAACAGTTCTATAAAATCTCCATTTTATAAGGAAAGAATATTTTTAAAAGCTACCCAAGGTCACAAGGATAGAGCTACAGGACTTCCCTGCAGTCCAGAGGTTAAGACTACAAGCTCCCAAGGCAGGGGTCACAGGTTCAATCCCTGGTCAGAGATCTAATATTCCACATGATGCACAGCGTGGACAAAAATTTTTTTTAATAAAAACAAAATAAACCGAAATGACTATCCTCAACAAAACTTAAAAAAAGAAAAGATAGAGCTACATAGCATCTCAATACTGTAGTTAATTTAACTAAAACCTTATTTAAGACTTTCAGATCACTTCCAGTGTAGTATTTGGCTGTTTGAAATAATACTGCTGATTCAGTGTGTTGGAAGACTAGGCTACGCTCCATGAAATAGTTCATCCCTGTTCCACATGGTGCTGGCTTGACTCATGTATGTGTCTGGGGCTTCAGACGGACCAGCTGGATTTCTCTCTCTCCACATGGTCTCTTATCCTCAAAGGGCCAATTCCAGTTCTTTGTGTGACAGTGGCATTCCAAGAAGCAAGAGTGGAAGATACAAGGCCTCTTGAGGCTTAGGCCCATCCCTTGAGCTATATCACATTTTACTGATCAAAGCAAGTCACAAGGTCAGCCCAGATCCAAAGGGCAGAGTAATAAGTCTCATTTCCTAATGGAAGGAACTACAAGATATTTGTGGCCAATTGCAGCCTGGTACATTTAGCATTTAGTCTTCTAAAGGCTTCTGTGTGCCTAGAATGTGTAAGTTGCTGAACGTTGCTAACATGAAATGGCCTGTATAAATTATCCTCCTGACCATTGATGGGCAGAGTTCAGTTTGCATGTTACCTTGCCTCTGAGGACTGATGTCATCCTCAAACACAGTTTTTGAACATTAACACTCTTCTACACTGAAAGGGCAAGGATGTTTGAAACCAGAGAGTTTTAATGATCAGGGCAGGAAAGATGTGCTTATATCCTGATAAATTTGTAAAACAAATGTAAATTGCACTGGGGTAGTTTGGGGTGAGTAAGTGGAGCCTGGCAGAGGCATTAGGTCTCTTACAAAAGATATATCTGAGAGGTCTGTTTTGGAAAAAGTGGCTGCACAGTGAAGATAAGAACCAAATGAAAATAACAACCAGAGTTAAAATGAAGCTAATTTACTGTAAGATTTTTTAAAAATGAAAGAAGATATAGCTGTAAGATGAGCGTGCTCATAAATAGAAATGCATAGCTTAAACAAATAGGTGAAAGGTGAAACAGATGGCAAGGTTGGATGGGAGGGCTGGCTAAGTGCTATAAAGGAACTGTGTAAATTGGTATGAGGGTGAAAGATAACTGAAAGGGGCAAATATCATTTAGGGTTACCCTAACAAGCATGATTTAACTAATGGAAAGAGGATGAGTATATCCATTTATTACCCAATCAAATAATAATAATGTTGTAGCTACTCAGACATTAAGCTTCAAAATGCTAATGCTCATGTTATTTCTTAATCCAGTCATATCTGTTGTTGTACATTTTGTTTTAGAATTTAGATAGAGAAGGTTTCATGTGAGCCTTTTTTCTCAAGTGTTGAAGATGAGGCGTTAATCCTTACAAATGTCAGAATGGAAGAGATTTCCTTTTTTGGTTATTGAAGTATAGTTGACTTACTGGAGCAAAATTCTAAACTTTGAATATTTCATGAGTTAACTTTATAATCATTGTGTATAAAATATATGTGATAATTTACACTTATGTTAAATATTGGTATTTTATCTAATTTACATGGTCTCATTTTGATAAATCAGTAGTTCATTCAGTATTCATTCTGTCCTACTGTGTATCCAAGTAATGCCACTGAGCACAAGATTAATGTATGATTAATGTGATAAACATTTTAGTAGAATTTACTTGTAATATCACATGACTTAAAAATCAATTAATTGTTTTCACCGTTAATCAAGTTTGTGACATTATTCAGAAAAATATATGATGTTTGTTGTTATTCAGAGAAATTTAAGAAAAGTAGCTACTTATTTTCATGATGTCGTATTCTCTGATATCTAGTCTTCTTGGTATTTTGGGTATAACTTCTAAAATATAACACAGTGAGTTTATTCTTAGTTTTACAAGAGTGTCAGTAAAGCAGAGAGAGAAAAAGCCATCTATTGCCTTAGTTAGCATCATGTTGAAATACAGGTTTCATTTTTATGTGGTTGCATTCATTTTAGTGGTTCCTTTATTAATCCAATTAAAGTGTGTATATAAGCTATTTAAATAAAACTCTGATGTGCTTTACAAATAAAATAAAAAGTTAGCATATTATTTTTCTTAGAAGCCCTACCATGCTTTTTCTACACAAAAAATATTACTCAGAGATTGTGAGATCATTAGGGACAAAGCTAGAGCCAAAAAAAAAAAAAAAATCCTTTGTGTTTTTTGTCAACATGCATAGTCCCTAGCTTCTACTGACTTCTTTTTAAAGCTTCTCTTTCATTTTAGATGCCTATGTTGCTAAAAACCTTACAAGTCTATACGGTAAAAATCAGAATAGAAAACTATGTTGACTAATTGGAATGTACATCGTCTTCATCAAGTATTTAAGCACCTCCTGTAGGCAAGGCAATAAACCTGCTTTAATCAGGAAATGGAACTATTAGAAGAACCTAGAGAAACAAGGTCCCTGATGTAAAGAGTTAGTTTACATTCCTGTGAGGAAAGATTAACAAACACATAAATGATAAAAAAAAAAAAAGTTAATAAGAGGTATCAGTGAATGAACAATGTGTGGGAGAATACTTAGAATTTACAGTGTCTCTTTGAGGAGGTGACGTCTAATTTGAATTCTGAATGAAGCCAATGCAAAGAATTAAATCAGGTCACTAAAATTCAGTTCAACAAAAGCCAAGTGTCATAGACTTATTTGCATATTGAAAGGAGGATGGAAAATGAAAATGTTGGTAGAATGGTGGCAGATATTCTCCTCAGAACACATACACACACACACACTCCGTACTTTTTTTATTTTATTTTTATTTCTGCCAGAAATGTTTGTGACATCAATTTAAATAATGTCCTGTGTGTAAGATCTATCCCTGATCCTCAGTGTTAGTGAGACAAAAGTGCCTCTCATGTTTCCGGACATTTTTCTTTTAATCTGTGTCTTTTGGGCTTAAACCAAGCCGTGTAAACAGGTAGTTCATAATGAAATCTTCAGGAGAGGTGAAGGGAAAGTGTTGTGGGTATGTAGTTTTTATGTTAAATTTGAAAAAAAGGATAAACTTTTGTTTTTAATGATAAAACTATAAAACTTTAATGAGTCTTGAATAATTGGTCTATATAGTAGATAAAGTTCTCAGAATCTCAGAGGCAAATAGAATAGACTATATTTAGCAAAATAGGGCATGTATCGGTTTTCAGAAGTTTGAGATGCATGGCCTTCTCAGTGAACTATCAAAATGGCAATAGATTTATGTACAGAGATATTTGTCTCAGATTTATTTGTAACTGTGAAAATTTAGAGAAAAAATCTATTTCCACAAAAGGGAAGTAAATATTGAATGCCATAGTAAAATGCTTAAGTTGAAAATAAAGTACAAAGTGGTAATAATTCAATATTTAAAGAAGGCACTATTATACATAGAAAAAAAATGGAATTAGCTTAGCTTTTTTCAAGAGCAATTTGGCAGTGCCTCCAAAGCTTAAATGTGCAGACCCAACATTAATATGATTGATATTCCAATAGATGAATATTTGTAAATTTATATGATAAAATAGTATTCAGATGTTTAAAATGAACAAATTGGATCTATATATCTGCAGAAGAGATAGATCTGTATATGTCAACAGAGATAGCACTCAAAACAATGTTGAATTTTAAAAAGCAAGTTGAAGAATATATATGTATAATAGTATTTATGTAAAAGTAAAAACTTTAAAATACATATAACAAAGCCAAATATTGTTTACCTATAAAAACATAGCCTGGAAGGATTGATTGTTGCTGTTTAGTCACTGAGTCATGTCCGATTCTTTGAGACCCCATGGACTGCAGCACACCAGGCTTCCCTGTCCCATCTGTGGGCTTCCCGAGTGGCTCCCAGAGCTTACTCAAACTCATATCCATTGAGTCAGTGATGCCATCCAACCATCTCATCCTCTGTCGTCCCCTTCTCTTTCTGTCCTCAATCTTTACCAGCGTCAGGGTGCTTTCCAATAAGTCAGCTCTTCACATCAAGTGGTCAAAGTATTGGAGCTTCAGCTTCAACATCAGTTCTTCCAATGAATATTCAAGATTGATTTCCTTTAGGACTGACTGGTTTGATCTCCTTGCAGTCCAAGGGACTCTCTACAGACCAGAACAGGAGTGTTAGTTTTCTTTAGGCCAGAGAGGAGGGGAACAGGACTAAAAAGAGAAACTGGATGGGAGTGAGGGATAGTATTGAACTTCATCTGTAGTGTTTTTTGTTTAAATAAGCAAAGTGACAAAATGCATTGTAAATTTGGAGCGGTAGCTCATTGTTCGGAGAAGGCAATGGCACCCCACTCCAGTACTCTTGCCTGGAGAATCCCATGGATGGAGGAGCCTGGTGGGCTGCAGTCCATGGGGTCGCTGGGAGTCGGATACGACTGAGCGACTTCACTTTCACTTTTCACTTTCATGCATTGGAGAAGGAAATGGCAACCCACTCCAGTGTTCTTGCCTTGAGAATCCCAGGGACGGGGGAGCCTTGTGGGCTGCCGTCTATGGGATCACACAGAGTCGGACACGACTGAAGTGACTTAGCAGCAGCAGCAGCAGCAGCTCATTGTTAATTAGACTCTTTTTAATGTGTACTTTTAAAACTTTTTAAAACAATGATTGAAAGTCATCCGTGTTTGAAGTGGTTATTATTCAATGGTGAGATTAGAGTTCAATTTTAATTTTAATTTTCATCGCAAACATCTCTGAATTTTTCAAATTTATAAAATAAATGTTGAGGAAATCAGTCCCACTTAGAGATAAACAGATGATAATAGTCGCTGGACTTCAGCTCTGTGAGGAGTTCCTAAGGCCCTTAACAATTAAGCTGCCTCTAAAATGCCAAAGTATCAGCCAAAAAAAAAAAGAATGACCCTCCCAGGAACAAAAGGAAGAAGTGGGCCAGCCGTGGAAATGTAAAACCGGGTCCTATCCTGGGAAGGGAAGCTGGTACAGAAGTCTGAGTCAGTGGGTCTCAAACTTGAGCATGCCATTGAATCACCTAGAGGGCTTGTTTGTTTGTTGGTTTGTTTTAAAAGATTGCCCTCCAGGGTTTCTGATTCAAAAAGTATGGGGTCATTTCTGTGATTCTGCATTTGTAACAGGATCCCAGCTGTTAACAGTAATGATGGCGGTCCCAGGACCATGCTTTCAAAACTGCAGGTCTAAAACCCAGCTGTCAGATCTTTGTAGTTTTAATTACCGAAATATGAGGAAGATATTTGGCAGAAATCAGTCTGATGTCATTATCTGGCAGATCCACAAATTACTTAAGGACGTGAGCCAGTCCATCTCAGGAAAGTTGGAGTCACACGCAAGAGCAGGCAAACTAAAAAGAAAGAGAAATTGGCATCAAATAATCAGAAAGCTTGAAAGTAAGGGAAATGAGAGCTAGTCCAATCTAAAGACCACAGGCCACGGAAGATTTTTCTTTAGGAAAAAGTAAGTTAATAAAATGAGCGTGAAAAAAAGACTGTAAAAATCATGTTTACTCATCACTGTCTGTTGCTGTTTGATTAGACTGAGAGTTCAGAAAGACACAGAATTCTTTCCCATCTTTCACTAGCACTAGGAGCTCTACTAGGCAGGAAACTCCCTGAGAACAGGGACTGTTCTTCCCTTCCTTGCTTTCTCCATCCTTTCCTGACCCCCTCCCTCCCTCTTTCTTTTCTATTCTTCCCCACTCAGCAGCTTTTTTTTTTTTCCTTCAGCAGCTCTTTAGTGCCAGACATTGCCCTGGGCTTTGGATAAAGTGGTGTCTTACCACCTTTGTGGAACTTCCCAGGTGGCTCAATAGTGAACAATCAGGAGCCTCGGGAGATGAGAGTTCAATCCCTGGGTTGGGAAGATCCCCTGGAGGAGGAAACGGCAGCTTACTCTAGTATTCTTGCCTGGAGAATCCCATGGATAGAGGAGCCTGAGGTTACAGAGTCAGACACGGCTAAGCACACACACCACCTTTGTACTCCAGCACATAGCATAGGCCTCATACGTAATAGCTGCTCACTAACTGTGGAATGAAACATGAATAAACACATACATGATCAACAGGGATCATGGTTAAAGGGGCAATGAATGCGAGACAGAAGTAAGGTGCTATGCCTGCAAGCAGGTCATTTCTATAAGAGGCATAGACCCAGTGGAGTGGGCCTAGCAATGTAATTAGCACCTTGAGTCACCACTGAGAATGCACTACTTGGCACTTTCCTTTATACTCCACATTTTTCCCAATAAATTTTTGCTACTTTTCCCACTGCTTGCCAGTGTTTCCCACTCCCATCCCAATGCTTCCTGACTTTCAGCTAAATTAGTATATGCTTCATTACAACACCTTTAATCTGCCTCACAGCCAAGGCAGCAAATAAGGCATATGCCTGAATACATAATGCTTTTAACTATATTCTCCTACTTTCCCAATCAAAAAATCTGAAGAAAGGTTTGGAACTTGAGTAGTTTTATGTCTGTTAACACTGTTTAATTTATTTAATTTATTGACTGAGTCATACATGCATATATAAAACTATCTAAAATATTATTTTTTATTTAAAATTTAAACAGTCTTAATACTGTGATATGAATCTTAAGTCATTTAACACAGTTTTTGAGAGCATATTACCTTTACTTTCAGTTAAGTTGTTTAAGATTCAGCATTTTTAATCATGGATGATGCTGTCACCAGAAATTTTTATCAACAAACTACAAGTTCCACTCATGTAAGACTAGAATAGTTTTTTTCACTCATCCTTTAGTGTACTTTCATGAGTTCCACAAGGTAATAATACACTGTGTATTAAATTGATTATAAAAAGTCTTGTTTGCCACAACAGTGCTAGCAACTGAGGTATTTGCCATCTTTGTTTATTCACCAGTTCCATTAAGATGACCTCTTGTAGCATTCCACCTTAGCACTGACTGCTGCTGTTTCAGGCCAATGTGTCTTCTCCCCAAACAGTACCTTGTGACACAGAAAAGGAATTAAGAGAATACTCCATTAGAAGGGAATTTGTAAATCTTAAGTAAAGCGATTCCTACTCTTATAGCCAAGAACAGTGGGGGGAAGTCTTCTCATACTTGGGAATGCACTGTGTGTTTATTTCCTTTTAATTTTCTCTTCAAAAAAAAAAAAAAAAGAAACCCTCTTGTTTAGGTGAATATAATGATTAGAAAAGTAAATCATAGGGGTTTGTAGAATTAAAGAGTAATCAAAAGTGATTCTGTTAACACAAGCTTTCTAGTTATTAGGTCATAAGAGGTGATAGATATGTTTTTATTGCCAGAAGGAGGTTGTATATATGTGTAATGCCATGGTTATGAGTCTGTCTCTAGTAATTAGAAAGCTACATGTGTTGAAGAGCCAGCAGACTGGTTGATCTGGAGTAAGTAGATCAAGTTGGAAGAAGAAAAGTTGACTTTGACATGTGATTTTGACAGCAAAGGACATGAAAATAGCTTGCTACACTTACCAGTTTATTCCATTTTTAAAAGTGTGCAGCTTCTCAGTTTTTCATTATTAAATATAGTGTTTACATAATTATATGTGTTTCAGGCTACCTTATTGGAATTTTGAAGACATGAAAACATCAGATGAACCAACCTGCAACATCTTGGATTCAGATTGGAAGATGAAGAGAAACTTTAAAGAATGTGGCCTATAAAGGCGGGTAGTACCTGAAAATATTAACTGACTCACACTGTAAAAATGAGACCAGTTTCTAAACAATAGAGGTTCTTTTAGTCCAACATGAAGGTTCAAGACAAAATGTTGAACTAAAAACTTACACTCCTCCCTGTTCCCACTTCAGACAGGTACCAGCATTGCTGAATATGATTTTCTTTAGTCAGAAGCACTTGTTTTTACCCATGTAGACCATCCTTAGGAATTAAATATTGGTTATTTAATGTAGATTATAATGGGAAACTGATTTTTTCTACAATGGCAGATTTCAAGGACTTGGTTCCAAACTGAGCTGAAGCTTCCCAATGCATTTTGTACAGTCTGGGGAAAACTGTGCTGCACTGGCCATTTTTGAAGGCCACGATGCCCTGTAGTACAAGGACATCATCTTATTGCTGATATCTTTGGGGAGTCCTAAGCAGACACAGAAAATGAATGGAGGCAAGGAGTGTGACGGAGGGGACAAGGATGGAGGTCTTCCAGCTATACAAGTTCCTGTGGGTTGGCAGCGTCGTGTGGATCAAAATGGAGTGCTTTACATCAGGTGAGCTCTTCCTATTACCTGCATTATCTCCAGGTTTGCAGCCACCAAATAAAGAAGGTACATCCTGTTCCTCTGAGAACGTAAAATATTGTGACTGGTAGCACCTCAAATCAATTTGAATAAATGATCTTTGTGCTGGAAATATTAAGTGTTTTTATTTATATTATTTTGCAATATAAAACCTGCCTTAGGTTACAAGAGAGAATTTTTATGCGTTATTTGTGTTTATATAAAGTGTTGCCCTGCTTATCTCTCTAACAAGGATAAAGAAAAAGATGAAGATTTCTAAAAGAAACCCATGAGCGTCATTACCACATTCGCAGGAGAATGTAAAATACTGAAAATAGACCCGATGTCTCCTGACAATATTATTGTCCTTCATAGTGCTTCTGCTGGCTACTCTGATGTAAGGTTGTGTTTTTCTCTATAGGCAGTTTCAATTACCAGTTTCTTAATGCCTGATATTAACTAAAAATAATTTACCTGTTTTTTCTGTGCAGTTTTAAATCTATTCCCTGCATATAATAATAAAAAAGAAAAAGTCATGATGGAGTCATCTCACAAGTAAAAATCATACAGATTACATGTAAATACCTGTTCTTTTAAATTTTGATGGTCTTTGTTATGTTGAGCAAGTTGAATGAAATAACTATTGGCAAGAACTTTCAGTCTTATTATTAAATAATCGGCACCTAAGTTCCTTACTTTGTAGTTTATTGGTAAATATGTGAGTAGTATACTTTAAATCTTTCTCTGTGATGTAATTTTTTAAAAAGCTATGATGAAGAGAACTTTTTAAAAGATATCAAATTGCCTCATTAGACTAATTATGTTGCTTTCAGTTCATCAGTATTACTTTTATTTTTATCTCAGCTTCAATGGAATTCTTGTTTGTGCAAAGCTGTATTTATATAAATGAGGAATTTCCCATGATACATACCCAAACAATTTTGTACTATAACATCTCAGAAGTCAGTTCAGATCCTGTCCTGACTGGTAGAAGTTATTTCTTGAGGTAAACTTAATGACCAACTGAAATTCTTTTGAACGTCTTTTTTAATTTCTGTAATATTTAGGAGGTGCTCTATATTAATTGAAGTGAAGGGATAAGAAAGCAGGGAATGTGGAGCTCACCCCATTAAAGATTAGATGGATGAAGACACGTGGGATAACTTTCCCAAAGTGTTTCTATTGCCAATCCTGTTGCCAAACTTCAAGGAATACTTTATCAGTGTAATGTAGCAAGATACCGGTGTTGTGTTCCTGTTTACAGTTGTTCTAGTCTGTAAGGAGCAAATATTATATATTTACAACTAAGAGCAGTTAACTCCAAAAATCTTGATGAAGGTGAAGGTGAAGTCACTCAGTCGTGTCCGACTCTTTGCGACCCCGTGGACCGTAGCCTACCAGGCTCCTCCGTCCATAGGATTCTCCAGGCAAGAACACTGGAGTGGATTGCCATTTCCTTCTCCAGGGAATCTTCCCAACCCAGGGATCGAACCCAGGTCTCCTGCATTGGAGGCAGATGCTTTAACCTCTGAGCCACCAGGGAAGCCTTGATAATTTCAGTTTATTTGTTTTGTTTTTGTTTTGTTTCTTCTTTCTCCCTGTGAAAGATAAATCAGCTTTTTAGGTTGCTGAGAGTTAAGGCAAATTAAGTCTGGAAGTCTGTCAGTTGTCTTGCTCATGACATCCCAAGTCTGAGTAGACTTTACTGTTAGTATGAGTTAGTTTGAATTCTCCCAACCCAAATCTGCTCACTAGGGATTATTTTGGAAACTAACTTTGCCAGATAAGCTAAAACATCTTCAGATAAATTCAGCCCAGCATAGGTTTGATTCATGTGTATGTGTAACTGGTTAACTTACCACTTGAACGAATATAAGAGGCTAGCCCTCCTATAGCTTCCTTTGCAATGTGTAGTTTGCTTATAATTTTTAGGTTAGTTTCCAGCTGTTCCTGCCTCAGGGTGGCATTGAGGCTGCACATTAAATTTCCCACCTGCCTCCAATCTTCTAAGCTTTATCTATGCCATAAGACTTCTAACTATTTTTATGTTAATTATTACTCCCAAAAGTTAATTAAAGAGCTGCAACTGAAGGAAAGAGCCCAACTGACTGATTGAGAGGAAGTGTTTCTAAAGTGTCTGGAGTACTCTAATATTATAGAATTCAGGAATTCTTGTATTCAAGTTTAATTTACAGTTAAATCCTTTAGGATTCATTCATAGACTTCCTTTAACCGTAACACATGAGACTTTTTTTTTTTTTCCCACAATATTCTTGAATTCTTCACATGATAACTAGTGATTTTGTTTTATCAAAGCTACCAGACCTCCAAAAACACCTTGCTGGCCCTCCCAATGGGTGGAACTCCAATCTGTAATATGGGAATTCTTATTCTTTGCATATCATCTGGAAAAAAGTGTTAGCCCAGATAAATGAATGAGTTAACAAAGTTGAGGATTTTAATTATGATTTTTCTACATCCTTAAGTCATTTATATGGTTGTCCACAAATAAAATATGAATTGCATTCTAAAGCAGGTTAATTTATAGACACCAAACTACTACCTGTATTTTTGTAGAAGCAGAATAGTCTACAGCCGTAGTGTAAAAGGTCTATAAAAAGCAGTGTAAAAGATTGACTGGAAAAGGTCAATCCTCATCCCAGTTTCCAAGAAGGGTAGTACCAAAGAATGTGCTAACCTTCAGACAATCGCACTTATCTCCCATGCTAGTAAGGTCATGCTTAAAATCTTGCGAACTTGGCTTTAGCGAACCAAGAATTTCCAGATGTCTAAGCTGGGTTTAGAAAAGAAAGAAGAATTAGAGATCACATTGCCAACATTCATTGGATTATAGAGAAAGCAAGAGAATTTCAGAAAAACCTCTATCTCTGTTTCATTGACTACCCTAAAGCCTTTGACTGTGTGGATCATGGCAAACTGTGGAAAGCTCTTACAGAGATGGGAATACTAGACCATCTTACCTGTCTCCTGAGAAACCTGTTTACGGGTCAAGAAGCAACAGTTAGAACCCTGTATGGAACAACTGATTGGTTTAAGATCAAGAAAGGAGTAGGACAGGGCTGTCTGCTCTCACCCTGTTTGTTTAACCTATATGCTGAGCACTGATGAGAAATGCCAGGCTGGATGAGTCACAAGCCAGAATCAAGATAGGCAAGAGAAATATCAGCAACCTCAGATATGCCAATGATACCACTCTAATGGCAGAAAGCAAAGAAAAACTAAGGAGCCTCTTGAGGGTAAAGGAGGAGAGTGAAAGAGCCAGCTTAAGACTAAATACTAAAAAAAAAACACTAAGATCATGGCATCTGCCACCATTACTTCATGGCAAATAGGAGGGGGAAAGGTGGAAGTAGTAACAGATTCCTCTTCTTGGGCTCCAAAATCACTGCGAACGGTGACTTCAGCCATGAAATCAGAAGTTCATTGATTGCTTCTTGGCAGCAGAGTGATGACAGACTTAGACAGTATGCTGAAAAGCAGAAGCATTACTCTGCAGACAAAGATCTGTATAGTCAAGGCTATGGTTTCCCTAGTGGTCACATACAGCTGTGAGAGCTGGACTGTAAAGAAGGCAGAATGCCAAAAAATTGATGCCTTCAAACTGTGTTGCTTGAAGACTCCTGAAAGTCCCTTGGACAGCAAGGAGATCAAACCTGTTAGTCTTAAGGGAGATCAACCCTGAATATTCACTGGAAGGACTGATAGTGACACTGAAGCTCCAGTATTTTGGTCATCTAATGAGAACAGACTGCTCATTGGAAAAGTCCCTGATGCTGGGAAAGATTGAGGGTAGAGAGAGAAGAGAGTGTCAGAGGATGAGATGGCTGGACGTCATCACTGATGCAATGAACATGAACTTGGGCAAACTCTAGGAGATGGTGAGGGACGGGGGCCTGGCATGCTGCATTCCGTGGAGTCACAAAGAGTCAGACACAACTAGGCGACTGAACAATGACAACAAGTAGTGTAATGCTCTGTTTACAAAATGGAGAGTATTGTTTCTGGAAATTTTATCAGAAGGTGTTAAGTGAAAGTTTTGGTAAATAGTCATAAATTAAAGATACTCTTGAATGAAAAGTATATAATAATTATCAAAGCATAATATGTATGCAAGTTGTAAGATCAATACATTAATAATGAAAGTCCTAAGATAAAAATTGCCCATTTTAAACTAATCCTCATGTAAATAAACATTAAAGACTTAACCTGTCATCAACCTATACATTAGTACCTAATGTATAGAATTAAATTTGATCAGTAATCACGTAATACTGACTTCTGTCACCCAAAGAGTAGTAACATTGAGAGCACTACCCAGTCACCAGCTGCAAGGCCTGCAAGGCACTTTTCTGCCACCTAAAACTATTTCCTTGAGTTCCCCATCCTTATCAGTCCACCTTGGCTCTTCCCTGGAATTTGAGCTTGGCAACACTGGTCTATATTCAAAGAAACACATGAATGAGGGAGAAACAAGAAAGACTTGTTTTTACAGAGGGACAACTTGGTCCTAGAGCTGCAAGATTAAACGAAAGAACTTGTTAGCCCAAACTTTCATAGACTTAGTGACTTTCTGGTTTGACCTCCAACACATTCCTAAATTTCAGTTTTTCTCCAAACAGCTTTCAAAATAGATCTTCTGGTTCAAAATGAAGTTTTCATGAAGTTTTCTTGTTCCTTTCTTACCTACACTTTTTTAAGAATACCATTTTTCTCATCCTTACTCTGCTTTCGGTTGTCAAAGTACTTTTGTTTTTCTATGAAGATCTGTATTTTTCTGAGAAATATTTTGATTCAAAAGAGCAATAGTGTTAAAGGCTATAATTTAGTAGCTAACATAATATTGACAAAGAAAATGCTTTTCCTTAGTAGGAAAATATTATCCTGTGAAGGACAGTGAGATTATAAATTATGCCTTTTTTTCATGTAATATGTGCAGTCAGAATTATTTCCTGATGTTTTTTTAAACTATTTTTACAGTCCCAGTGGGTCTTTGTTATCTTGCTTGGAGCAGGTTAAAACATACCTGCTTACTGACGGAACATGCAAGTGTGGCTTGGAATGTCCTCTTATTCTTCCCAAGGTAACCATTTTGCAATAGATGTATCAGCAATTTTTTATTTTTTAGGTGTTTCATATATTTGCTTTTCTCATTTGGCATTTCTTTTTTATATTACTTCTCCAATCATATATGCATTTTAAAGTCTTAAGTTAGATACCTTTTGCATGCATTTTGGAATACATAAAAATTGTGGAAAATAGTTCAAGTCAAGTCCAAGAGTCATTTTCAAAGGTGACAAACCTATATTCCTATTAAATATTTCATCAAAATCTCTTTTGCAAAAAAAAAAAAAAAACCTCTTTTGCACCTTTTTCTTAGAGCTGTACCCACGCTCACTCTTTAATAGTGCAGTATTTTCTTTCCTTACTGCTCAGTCGGCAATGTTATTTTTAGCACTGGTGTTGATAAATCTGCCACAAATATTTCTAAAATCACAAAGCTGAACCTTTCTAGCCAAAAGCGAAACTGTTTTACTCTTTTGCAAGGTAAAAAGCAAAATCATTTTAAATGATTATAAATATATACTGTAGACACAGGTCATTATTCTGTGAATACCTACAGTAGTGCTAATCTCAGAACTAAAGATCAATAGACAACTTTTTCTTTTTTATTTGTGTCACCTCTTTCAAGAAAAAGCACTTGAAACAGCTTATATGTATATATACAGTAAATATTTTTTAAATAGAGTAGTAGATTTTTTTAAATCAGTAAAAAGGTAATATTAATATAGCAATAAAATAAAGCCAAAGAAAAAACTAGCATGTAGCAATGTCAGATTTTATGGGTTTTAACTGTATTTTATATGTTTTTTGTACTATGTAACAGCAGGAAGTACCTAAAATTGGGAACATTATCAGATACTATACTTTTCCATGTATTTATCTTGGCTGTCATAGAATTAGAATAATTTTCATTATTTTCCCTGCCACTAAAAACCGTAAGTTCAGCAGAAGGTATTTATTACATTATATATAAAGTTGCTTTTCTTAAATTTAAAAACTTGAGAAAGTTTTCTGCAGATATATGGGTTAATCTATGCAGAACTTCTTTTTTTTTAACAAGGGGATCTTTTTACTTAATATTTTTGCAGACATATTTTAAACAAAGGCTGTGCTTTTTCCAGGTGTTTAATTTTGATCCTGGAGCTGCTGTGAAACAAAGAACTGCAGAAGATGTTAAAGCAGATGAAGATGTCACAAAGCTATGCATACATAAAAGAAAAATCATTGCAGTGGCCACACTTCATAAAAGCATGGAAACCCCACACCCTTCTCTGGTGCTCACCAGTCCCGGAGGAGGAACAAGTATGTAATATGGTGAAGGGTTTAGGAATTTTCCTCCCCAACTCCTCTCCTGGAGGAGTCACTAGAAACCACCTTGCCAAAGATTTTCTGAGTCCACTTTTCAACCACACACAATGCATTTAAAATTATGTATGTTTTATCTTTTCTCTACAATTGATAATTAGTTCTGAAAAATTCCCATGAAGTTGTCTCCCAAAATTCCCTATCCAAGTCATTTAGTTAAATGAGCAGAATAAACACCGAATAGCACCTACAAATACTATGAAGGTACATAGACCTGAGCTAACAAAAGAGAAAGTGTCTTTGGTTTTTAGGAAACAAATATAGCCTTTTTCCTAGGGCTGAATTGGAATATACATATTCCAGTCCACAGAGTCGGACACGACTGAAACGACTTAGCAGCAGCAGCAGTCCACAAATACAGCTAGCAATGTTGTCAAGAACTAGCAGTATTATTCTTTGAGTCATTTAATAGCTGTATATTGAATACCTACTACCAGAAATCACCTTGCCAGGAACTTTTTACACCTCCATCCAACACATGCCTGCACACATGCTTTCAATTTTACAAAATTTCAAAGCTGCAGAAAAATTACATAAATAATTCATTAAATACTCTAGACTTACCAATTAATATTTTGTTTCAGGAGCTACAGATATTGTGACAGTTCACCCATAAGTATTTCAACACACATGGATGTTCTCTTACATAAACCACAGTCTAATTATCACATTCAGGAAATTTAAAACTGATATAATAGTATTATCTAATATGCAGTCTATATTCAGATTTCTCCAGTTGTCCTAATAATATTCTTATAGCTTTTTTCAACCCAATCTCTTTTTTTAATGCAGAATGCAAAGATGATGCAACTGTAATTAGTTGTTTTATTTCCTTAATCTACACTGGTTCCCCAGTCTTTTTAAATCTTTCATGACACTGATATTTTTTAAGAGTCTAGGCCAGTTTTATAGATGTTCCTCAATTTGGAATTGCATGATTGCTTCCTTATATTTTTATTGAAGTTAAACACAATTTGGTAGGAATACTGCATAGGCAATATTATGTCTTCATTAGGAAGCACATAATGGCAGTTTATCCCATATTGATGACATCAAGTTTGATTGCTTGGTTAAAGTTACATCCATTACTGAGGTACATTCTCCCTTTATGATTCATATGCAATTTGTGGAATTATACATTGAGGCTGAGGAATTTTTCTTCATAAGGGCTAGAATATGAACTCTCCAAAATATTACAGTTAACACTTGAATAGTAATTCTGGATAAAATATGGCTGAACACCAGAGCATTTGTTTGTGAAAGATAAGTAACATTGCTCTGCATAGTTAAAAAAATAGGGATGAGGAGTGTAACCTGCAGGGATCAGAAAGCTTTATTGTAGAACTCAGATTTGAACCAGCCCTGGGAAATAGTAGGATTTAGACATATAAGGAAAATAAAATTCTTGTCCAGAACAACTATGGAATAGTTAAGGAATGAGGTGTAGATTAATGTGACACAAGTGGAAAATTAAACCTGCATAAGTAAATTGGGGCCAAATTATTCATAGCTTTAGATACAAAGAGAAGCAGTTGTGATACCATACAGGTCACTCCTAGAACTCTGTGAAGAGGGCAGGGAGAGACAAATTTGGCAATTATTAGCAGAGAGCTCCTCTTCAGTAACCCTATTACCTTTAAACTAACCTTTAAACTTTAACAGGAATGATCAGAAAAATTGCTCCACTAAGGTATGTAAGAAAAAAATAGTAAATTTTTCTCTTTCTTTTAACAAGCTACATTTTTTAAATTAAAAGATATTGCAACAATTTAAAAACATTTAATAGTAATAAGCTATTTAAAAGTTACCATTGTCCTGCCACCTTCATGTAAGTATGTTTTCATTTTCACACTGTACCTTGCACATGTGTTTGCACGTACTCATATTTACTGCTGTTCTCACTTCACATCATAGCAGTTTCAGCCCTGCCTACAGAGTCTGCCTTGTTGCCTTTTTAATGACTGAAGCAGAATCTTGATCTAGGTCCTTTGTCATATTCTATACATTCTAGTTTCATTAATGAAATTAAAGATAAATATTTAATTAAATTAGTATAGGCATATAAGGTATATCTCCATCTCCTTTTAAAACTGTATACTTGATTGGATTAATTTCTACTCTTACCAGCTTCAGATATAGCATTTATTTCAATTTTTAAATTTTAAACTATATTAAAAGGTTAGGATTTAGATAATTAAGGATTAAGAAGGCTCAGTAGTTTTCACCTCTCTTTGTTTTGTGTGCATAAAACATGTAACTTATCTCTTTCAAAAAGTCTATTTGATATACAGGAAAGCACTCATTGGGTGCCCAGCATTTACATTTCCAAACTCTTGTAATACTTATTCCTTACTGCCACATAACAGCAGCATGGCTTTTACTTATTTAGTATCCCTGTTATTTTTTTAATGGTAACTATTTTTCCCCAGTAGGGAAGAAATCCTTTCTAAACATCAGCTCCTTTCTAAATTCTGTTGAATATAAAAATGCCAATGTCTATATTTCTTATCATTGAACTATAGATGGCTATATAAATAAACAATAAAAGACACAATTTGGTGGTTTTATTACTGAAGAGGACACAGTCAATCCTGTAATGATGTTAGTGATATTAATAGAGACAACTCTGTTCTCACTGAATGCCATGCTTAGTGTCCCAAACATTTTCATGTGTTATTTCCTTAATTACAAACTTTAAAACTTTCTTTAACAAAAAAAATGATTTCAGTTGAAATTATCTACCGCAACTCTCTTATATGATTGTTTCTTTTAATTTTCATGTATTGTCCAAAATCACTCTATCAAAGAATCTCTACCATGCCAGAAACAAAAAGCCCACACCTCCCAAGAAAAATATATATGTTCACTGCATTCTTTTACTTCTTAATTGTAACCTATCAAGGCTTCTGTTTATCCAGGTTGAAAACCACTGTCTCAGAAATTGTTACATTATGATTCAACCTGTATAGTACCCAGCAGGTAGAAGTATATTTATCTTAAATGTGTAATTATCCATTCAAGTAAATATACCTCTGATTGCAAATGAATCTGAGTATACTTGCTGATATGCTGTAGGTCTCAGAATTGGGATGGCCAGTACCACTCCCATGTCCTGTGCCCCTAATAGAATCATTGGCATTTTCTCATGCAGCCCAGCTAGAGCTCAGCATCCTTTTCAGCACAGTTTTGTAAGCAGCCACCACCAGTTGATGAGAATGGGCATATGAAGCTAATTTTAGTTGCCACCCCTGTTTTAGAAGTCACAACTTTATAAAATACTTAAACATCTTTAGGGACTAAAAAAACTTAAAACTAGAATTCTGACATGATTGAATGAAAATTCTGTATGATGAACCAGCTTGCTTTTGTTGCCTATATTCTGTCTGATCTCCAAAAGAACTGAAGGGATTCCAAAAAACCAGCAAGGGAGCAATGTACTCTAAAAAGAGAATACTCAGTTGGAACCCAGTACTGAAGATGGTTGCACTCTGACTAAATTTTGCATAAGAATTCTACCCTAATAAAAGAATTGCAATCTTTTACCAAAGTTGGTTGATGAAGGCTGTTTTTACAACAATGACTGATTAAGGGTAAAGTAATTGAAGTGTTGCAATATTACCAACTTGGTGTGAAGTTAGCATGATTGTTTAACTTCACTGTATTTACTGTTGTTACCACTCCCTTTATAAAAGATTCAGAATCCTGTTTACTTAATTCGCAAAAATTAAGACTCTTTTACTGTCACAGTGAAAATGTTGGAATAAGAAAGAGTTTTTGTAGCTGTCTTGTGGAGGTTTATAGAAACGTTTTTAAGGTAAAAAATTTTCAGGTGAAAATGGCAGTTCATTTAAGTCATCCAAGAAAATAGTATGCCAGACAGATTATAATTTTCTCTTGTAACTGTATTCTTGAAAAAATTCAAATCTAAATGATAATAACATTGTCATTTCCATCTGGGCTGTCAATCTTGATTTTACATATGATAAACATTATTAGAATGACTAATGTCTGTATGTACAGATTCAGAGCCCCATCCTTTCTCAACAGATAGGAGGTAAACAAGCATAATGAGCAGTTATTGAGAACCTTTGGTCAACTAAGGAAGAATAATGTGCATTTTTTTCAGACAAAATTTATTGTAGAATACAAACCTTTTTTTTTTAATTGCAGAGTCACAGTTTCTGTTTGCAAATTTCTTTTTCCAGATGCCCTTCCTTCTTCATTTTCTCCTTTCTTCCCTTCCTCCACTTTCACACAAAAGGATTGAGACTACTAACAGACTTTTTTTTCTCTCTCTTTCACATCAGATGCAACTCCAGTAGTACCTTCACGGGCAGCAACTCCAAGATCTGTAAGAAATAAGTCACATGAAGGAATTACAAATTCTGTAATGCCTGAATGTAAGAATCCTTTCAAGTTAATGATTGGATCATCAAACACCATGGGAAGACTATATGTACAAGAACTGCCTGGAAGCCAACAACAGGAACTCCACCCTGTCTACCCCCGGCAGAGATTGGGCAGCAATGAGCATGGACAGAAGTCTCCATTCCGTGGCAGCCATGGAGGCCTGCCCAGCCCCGCATCGTCAGGTTCCCAGATATATGGAGACGGCTCGATCTCGCCAAGGACTGACCCACTTGGAAGCCCTGATGTCTTCACAAGAAATAATCCTGGTTTTCATGGAGCTCCCAATTCTAGTCCTATTCACCTGAATAGGACTCCTCTTTCTCCACCTTCAGTAATGCTACATGGTTCTCCTGTACAGTCATCCTGTGCAATGGCTGGAAGGACTAATATACCTCTTTCCCCAACCTTGACTACAAAGAGTCCAGTAATGAAAAAACCAATGTGTAATTTTTCAACTAATATGGAAATACCACGAGCAATGTTTCACCACAAACCACCCCAAGGCCCACCTCCCCCTCCTCCACCTTCTTGTGCTCTTCAGAAAAAGCCATTAACATCTGAGAAAGATCCACTTGGCATTCTTGACCCTATTCCTAGTAAACCGGTGAATCAGAACCCTGTTATCATTAATCCAACTAGTTTCCATTCAAATGTCCACTCTCAGGTACCTGTGATGAATGTAAGCATGCCTCCTGCTGTTGTTCCTTTGCCAAGTAATCTCCCTTTGCCAACCGTAAAACCTGGTCATATGAATCATGGGAGTCATGTACAAAGAGTTCAGCATTCAGCTTCAACCTCCCTGTCCCCTTCTCCAGTGACATCCCCAGTGCACATGATGGGGACTGGAATTGGAAGGATTGAGGCATCGCCCCAAAGATCACGCTCATCTTCCACATCATCAGATCACGGAAATTTCATGATGCCACCTCTAGGACCCCAGGCCAATTGCAGTGGTATTAAGGTTCCACCCAGGTCACCAAGGTCAACAATAGGGTCCCCAAGGCCATCAATGCCATCAAGCCCTTCTACCAAGTCCGATGGACATCATCAGTACAAGGATATCCCTAACCCATTAATTGCTGGAATGAGTAATGTACTAAATCCCCCAAGCAGTGCAGCTTTTCCTACTGCATCTGCCGGAAGTGGTTCTGTAAAGAGTCAGCCTGGTTTGCTGGGAATGCCTTTAAATCAGATCTTGAACCAGCACAATGCTGCCTCCTTTCCAGCAAGTAGTTTACTCTCAGCAGCAGCCAAAGCACAGCTAGCAAATCAAAACAAACTTGCTGGTAACAACAGTAGCAGCAGTAGCAATTCTGGAGCTGTTGCTGGCAGTGGCAACACTGAAGGACATAGCACTTTAAACACCATGTTCCCTCCTACTGCCAACATGCTTCTCCCATCAGGTGAAGGGCAAAGTGGTCGAGCAGCACTAAGAGATAAGCTGATGTCTCAGCAAAAAGACTCATTGCGGAAAAGAAAACAGCCACCTACCACAGTGTTGAGTTTGCTCAGACAGTCTCAAATGGATAGTTCTGCAGTTCCTAAACCTGGACCCGACTTGCTAAGGAAGCAGGGTCAGGGGTCGTTTCCCATCAGTTCAATGTCTCAGTTACTACAGTCTATGAGTTGTCAAAGCTCTCACTTGAGTAGCAATAGTACCCCGGGTTGTGGGGGCTCAAATACTGCTTTGCCTTGCTCTGCTAACCAGCTGCATTTTACAGATCCCAGTATGAACTCCAGTGTTCTTCAGAATTCACTGACACAGAGCATACCTTTAAGAGGGGAAGCCGTGCACTGCCACAACGCAAACACTAACTTTGTTCACAGTAACAGTCCAGTCCCAAACCACCATCTTACAGGTTTAATAAATCAGATTCAGGCTAGCGGGAACTGTGGGATGCTCAGTCAGTCGGGCATGGCTTTAGGAAATTCATTACATCCCAATCCACCTCAGTCAAGAATTTCAACGTCCTCCACTCCAGTGATACCAAACAGCATTGTTAGCAGCTATAATCAAACAAGTTCTGAAGCAGGTATGGTTTTATTAGAAAAAAGTACCCAAAGGTACTAAGCTTTTATACATTTTTTTAAAATTTGTACCAAAATATTTATTATGATAAGAAATGATCCTTTCCCCGATGTGAAATTCTCATCATTTCTTTAGTATTTATAATTTTATTTACAGAATGCTAGGGATTTGTCTCTTAGAAAAAAAATAACAGCCAAGAGGATTCCATGTGTTTCCGTTATTTGTTGTCAATCTGTCATTTTGAATTTCATTCGACTTTCAGTTGGTTCAATAACCATTGGACTCTAAACTACGAAAGAAGCCATAGAAGGCAGGATTTCCTGGTTCATGAGACATGTACTTGGTCAATGCCAATATAAAAGCCGTTTCCCCTAGCTTGTGTTTGTATTCAGGTAAATGAAGCTCACCTTGGAAAATCCAAAAAAGAGGCAAAAATAAATGGATATTTTTTTGTTCTTGCTGCTGACCAGAAATAGGTGAATGAATAGGAAGAGTTAACTACAAGTTGTATGAAGTAGAAAGCTGTCTTCTAATGTGTTTTCTTATCCTAGTTTGCTATCCCTTATTACTATTTGTTTGAAAAAATTCAAAAATGGATATTGGCTATTTCCTTTTTTAAAAAGGTAATAATTTAAGTTTTCTAATAAAAAAGGCTTGAAAACCTGATTTCCAGAATTTTTGATCTTGAAATTATTTTGCAGTTTTCTTGTAGAACTAAACCATTATTTTTACCATTGACATTATTGTATCTCACTATCTGCTATTAATGGAGACAGATTTATTTGAAAGTAGACACATTAGAAAGAACTGTATTTTGTTCAGTAGAGTCCTCAGAAATTGCTATAAAAAAAATTTAAAGAAGCACTACAGAGATAAATTCATGGAGACATCTGAATATTTGACTATAAGAATATTAGAAATACCCAGCATCCAACAATAATGATTTGAGAGATTGGTGGGAAATGACAAGGTGGAAATTAAAAATGAATATAGAGACAGTATTACTCAGATATGAAAACAGTGGGCTTTTAAAACCAGATTGCTACTGGAAGTGAGAAAACTGCTGAGGCTTTTAATAGTAAGCTATTGTGTGGTTATATATAGACTGTTATATCACCATGCTAGAAAGGCATTATGACCTACATGTCTTTGTTGTTGATAGTAAAATCAAGTGTTTTCCTTCCTGGTGTCACTACTTATACCTGCCATTCTCCACAACTTCTGTTATGTGTTATGTTTGATGTCAGTATTTAATGAAGAACTGTTCATTGACCTCTTGTGTTAAAAAGAATATAAGGTGAAAAAGATAATTGAAATGATTAGTGCCTTCTTGATAGTCTAAGATATCTCATGAAACTATTGTTTATGTGTTTTACAGGATACTTATTTCAAAGGGGCTTCCAGCTTCTCAGTGACTCGTATTTCTTTTTAGATAATCTCAAATAAATGAAAATTTAATCTTATGCATTTAGCAGATTAAAGTTACATAAAGTCAGTAACTATTTAAAAATACACTATATTTATTAAGCATACCTTCAATCATTTAGATGAGACATTGTTTGTCTCATTGTATTATATTTTTAAATTTTGATACCCCTTACCTCAACTTACTTTGTTTCAGGTCTAAGTTCATATTGCAAAGTGTACGTATTTTATTAATGATGTATTTTAATTTATCTATAATGGAAAAGACCGACATTTATTTATGTTCTTGTTTCTTCTGATTGTCAAGTTTAGACTTATTTTATATAGTCTTAGACATGTATTTTCTTGTTCCATGCCTCTCTGTAAAACATCAGATCTGGACTGCCAGTGCTGGGATTGTTGAAACACATATGTTGAAATTTTATTAATATAAGGAAAGTGTTAGCATATAAATAGCTAAAAGGGATGAGAATAAATGTCTAATAATGATGTGGATTTGACCAATCATGTGTAAGATAACAGAAAACATATGCTTGATAAAAATCTAGGTCAGTAAGAATTTTTTAAAGTATTAAACTTAATAAAATTAAATACTAATTAATGTACATAGATCTGATGTGCAGCTGGTAATAAAAATGGGTAGATTTACTAATGTAGCTCTTTTGATGAGCTGATTTATTGAAGAGGTCTCTAATATCATTTTTTTAGATACACAGTGATCTGTGTCAGCTGAATGTACTGTCATGATAATTGCTTAGCATCCATCAAATAAACACCAGAGGTGGGCATTTACAGTGAGACAGCTGATGACAGACATAACTCTCCCTTCAAGTTTTGCCAAGTATTCCTAGCATACTAGGAAGACATTAGAAGAAAACACACTTTATTCTTAAAATGTTGCTTTTAGTTATCCTTGAGTACCTATGATGTACTAGGTGACTTACCTGTATTATTTCTAATTTGTACAGTCTTCCAAAGTATAAGGTGTTCTTGTTCTCATTTTACAGATGGGTAAACTGAGCCTCAGAGAACTTGAGTATCCAAAGTCATACATAATTGAATAAGGATTTGAATTCAGGTTCATCTGATCCCAAAATCCATTTTCTTCCCAGCTGCATAAGTTCTTCATTGGAAGCATCTAGGTGTTAAAAATACTGTTTTCCCTTTCGAATCTTTAAAAATATCCAAAAGACAGTAAATTGAAGCACATCAACGCATGTTAGAAACCATGTTTATAAACTTTTGATGCACTTTTAGACGAAAGTCACTTATTTTGCCTTCTCTCTCTGGACTCTGATATCCTAGTATACAATAACTAGGATGTTTGTGTCAATGCAGATAAAATGTCCACAATATCAAAAGAACTGCCCCTCATTTGTGAACCACATTTGGTAACCTTTAAGTAAATGATTTTGTATTGCCTCACTCAGGTAAGAATGGGTTTCCTAGTGGGTGATGTGTAGGTAGGCCTTTGTAGGAGACAGCTGTGCCCATGCCAGCACAGTGCGGGTGAGAGACACCTGCAGGTGACATGGCCCAAGTCTTCCTTGTGGTCATGGAGCCCGAACAGAGCTCAAATACCTCCTGCTCACCCTAGTGCCTTTTTTCCACTCTCCTAAGCAGCAGCTCAAAAATGTTACATTAAGACTTCATTGAAGACCAGAAATCACTCTGAAAACATTTAACTTGATAGGTTATTTATTTTCAAGAACTTCTTTTATAAAGAGGTTTTTATTATAAACAACCCAAATATTCATATTCTAGGCCTATATGTGAATACCAGTCCATATTTAAAATGTATTATAACTCATATATGAGAATTGAAGGCAAAGATGGTAAAAAAAAATCAGATAAAAGATAGGAAATGCTTAGAAAACACTTCTAAAACTTAGAAGATAGGTTTTATTAATTCTGTTTGGCGTTTTGAAATTGCCTTTCCACTAAAGCTCTCTGAACACTTTGCATTGCAAAGTTTACAGGTTTCTATTAATGTTTTGGCTATGAAATTCCAAGTGAAGTTTAATATTTCCCTGTAAGAGATTTAGAAAACAACCAGTAGGATACTTGGTAACATTCCTCAAGTTGTAAAACAAAGTTCTGGTGGATCTGGCAACCAAACCCAATCAGTTCCTCAGTATTAGTCCAATTCAAACTGCTGAATGCAGGTATGTTATGAAATCCATCAGTCGTATATACATTTAAAGCAATTTTCAGCTTATGAAGTTAGTTGAATTTCAACATTTAAGTGGTTCCAGCATGTGTCCTGTTGTTTGGTTTAGGGAAGAATTCAAAACCAAGTGTCCTGATGGGAAGATTTCATCAGGACCATGCCTCCTCAGGCCTCTGACCGCTGCCCACCTGTTTACCACAGAAGAAAAACACACATGCCAGTAACTGGGGCCTTTGCCGAGGACCCAGCCTTTCATGGCCCTGTGGGTTTTCACGATTTTCAAAGAAGCAAAAAGATTTAGACTATTCTGCTAACCAACTTAATAACTGAAGCTTGCCTTCCTCCAAATGATAGTCATTAAATACAACTTTTTCACTTTAAAATGCCTTTTATATTCTCATTTTTTGGTAATAAACATTTAATCAGCTCTTCTAAACACATGAAAATAAAGTCCTGTGAAGGAGCAGAGTATGAGTTTGTACCAAAAGAGTAAATAATTCAGTCATTTCTTTGCCTTAACTCTTAGATATACATTGACTAACAAGAATATAAATAAACCTGTGAATAAATATATGCTCATGAATATTTATATATATATTTTTTTTAACTCTGGAAAAGAAAGTGTTTTTTCAGCACAAAATACATTTGATTGAAACTCAGTGCAGCCTCTGAACTGGTAGGTATAAGAAACTTAGAGACCACAAAAGGATACTTCATATATAAGCTTGGCTTTTTGTTCTCTGTATTTATTTATTCTTAGAACATCCCAGTAAAGAAAGGGAAACTGTCATTCCCTTCATTTGAGGTTATAGTTGCAAAAAGGTTATGGGATAAAAATACTCCAGGATGGATTATTGTACATGTTAGCTCTCTCAGGATATGGGACGTTTGAAGGGAAGTAAGCCTCTTGTCTAATGTAGACTTATATAGAGTGAAAAAAGGCAAAGATTGCTTTAAGGCTGTGACTGAATTAACAATAGTTGCTATTGAAAGTATTTCCACCCAAGTTTTTAAATGCCTAGATTCCTCATCTGATTGATGCCCAGACTTCTAGGTTGAAAGTTGCCCTTTGCTCTTGTTTTTTAATCAAATACCAAAACTATATTAAATTCTTGATTATGTGATAAAAATCTATGTCTATTCTTTTAGATAAATTTTTGCAAAATGAGCCATTTCTTCTTTGCTGTAAGATATTTTTATAACAGACAATGTCTTGCTGTTTAAGAAGGTTTCCTAATATCAGGGTTACACCACTTGCTTGTTTACATAATCCAGGTTTAATGTTTCCTCGTGTACAAAAAAAGGAATTAAGATATGATTGAATTTAGACATCGAGTCTATGTAATCAAAAGTGATAACAGAACTCATAGTGGTGTGATATGTTTGCTGATTCAATGATCTATTTTGTACCTTTCAAGAAATAAATTGTCCCAGTGTGCAAATTGGGAGAATTTTATTCTATTGCAATACACTAAGCTCACTTATAAAACCACTATAAATCCTTAAGATCTCAAGGAGATGCCTAAGCTTTATTTACTAAAATCAAGTGGTCTAAAAACATTGAAGTAGCCTCTAAAAGTACCCAAATTCTAGGCAGTAAAGTTAACTCTACCAAGATCCGACTCATTAAAAATAATGCTGAAACATAATTCCTACAGTGTCATCAAAACAGATTTCATTTCCATGTGCATGTAGTACTAAATAAATCATAAACTTCTACCTTCTAGGAACTTCTATCAAACAACATTAATGCTAACGAAGGAAAGAGTAGAGTAAAAGTTATTTTCTAAGAATTATACTTCTGGCAACGTCAAAGTAACAACTCACCATTTTATAGATTTAGAATGGAACTAGACAGAAGTCTGCAAGTGTTGCCAAGATACTCCAGGGATAGGAGCTAAATTCAGAATCTCTCTCCAAGACCCATGGGTACAGGTATAGGAGAGAGTAGTATTTATCACAGATGCCCTAGAACAGGGCTCCTGGACTGCATAACTCCACAGGGAAACCTGCCACACTAGAGTCTGATAAGTATGCCTCCTGAAACACAGCTCCGTAGATCATCCCCCACAGAGCTGAGCAACTGAGAGGCCTCCTAAAGCAGTGTTTTTCAAAACTTTTTTTTTTACATCTAATTTCTTTCTAACAAGTTAACTTGGATTCCATTTCGCCAAAGAGAAGTTTTTAATGTACAACAAAAATTTCCTGAAAAAACACTCCCATGTGATGCACTCTGCCCTTCTATCTCATCCTATCTTATCCTATCTCATTGTATTTTTATGACAGTCATGATCCACTGAAATTATTTCATCACCCACTAACAGAGCATGCCCCAGCATTCACATGTATAAGTTAACAGAATCAGTTTCCACAAATAATATCGTGGCTATACATTGTACTTTTTTTTTCTTTACTATTTCATTTATCAAAATATACTAATTGAGGGTATACGAAATTGATTTTACAGCCTTTAAATAGCTCTAAACACTCTTAAAATATTCATGAGGTAGTTGTCAGTATTTATTGAGCATCTAGTATGTGCTCAGCACTGCTTAGCACTGAAGATAAAATAGTATACAATGGAAGGACACAAAGTTAACTATTAATAACCTAGAAACTACTTCCTCTGCTCATTAAACAAAATGGGGTAAACTCTCAGTTCGAATATTGATAGTTGGAGCATATTAACAGTGATTCTAGCATATAGAGAGAACAGAAATCCTACCAACCAAGAGAATTAACCTCTCAGCATTTGTTTCCTTACAATAACTATTAAGAAAAATGTGATAAAAAGCATTTGCAAAACAAAAAACCATTGTTACTTGAGAAACTGAAAAATCTCAAGCTTTTTTTTTTTTCATTTCAACAGCTTTTAGAGTAATCCTATGTGTTAATAAAGGAAGCAGAAATGATCAGTAATAAAACACACAATTTTGTCTGACCCCATAAGAATGGCCTCCTTGATCCAGTCATCATCACTCTGACCTCATACTCCAAGGTACAGGCTACATTCCTTCCTTCCACTGGTCTTCCCTCTTCCCTAAGAGGTTGGCCCTATTGACGGTACAGAGTATTTTCTCAGATACTGCCACCAATCCCTCTCGCCTCTTTCTCCTAAGTTGTTTTGGTTTTTGGTGAAGAACAAATAGACACTAGTTCCTAGGGCTTCCTGCCTACTTCTGGTAAAGGAATGCTGGGCATTATCCACATCCAAGGTACAAGACAGAGATTGGTATATCTTTGTAAATACATGTTACCATGTCATTACTAAGGCTTGGGAAACCAATGTTGGAAGATCTAGACTGCTCATAAAAGTTATCTTTCAATTTTTTTAATCAATCCTTTAAATAGAATTTTTTTCTATTTTCATGGGATTGAAAAGTAGACTCACTAGGGCATAATATTTTCTCCTGTCTCTAGAAGCATCCATTTTTATTAAGGATTATCATTGATCCTGTTTGCAATTGAAATACACTTGCCAAAGCAAATGATAAAGGTCAGATAGTGAAGGAGTACTTTCTATATGATTTATTTCTTAGGTTCTTGAATTTTGTGGCTAAAAATCAGTATTTGGGCTTATCAATTTAGAAAAAGTTTTATAGCATGAAGTTACATTTATCAAAATTGGGACTGTAGGCCGAACTGGTGTTATGGCATTTTTTAATTATTTTTAATTGAAAGATAATTGCTTTACAATATTATGTTAGTTTCTGCCATACATCAACATGAGTCAGCCATAGGTACATTGGTCCCATCCCTCTTGAACCTCCCTCCCACCTCCCACCCCTTCCCACCCCTCTAGGTTGTGACAGAGCCCCGGTTGGAGTTCCCTGAGTCATACAGCAAATTCCCATTATAATGATATTTTAAAAACACCTGTTGGTCAATTGAAATGAGCCTTATGCCCTCTCTGTCCGCATACAAAGAAATGGTGCAACAGTATTAATACTTAGGACCAACTATGAAAGAGTTTAGCCTAATATGAACAATGACTTTTCTCAGAGTATTAGTGACGAAGAAAAAAAAATCTAAAGAGGTAGACACTACTTTCCTTTTGAAAAGCAATTTTTAAAAAATGAGATGGAACATCTCAAGAATGAAATTTAGTAATAGGAAAAATATCCTTTAAAAAAATCCTTGAAATTACTGACGCTATTTCTGTATGTACACTCATACGCAGACACACATACATTATAAATTAAATGTGTGTGTGAAGAATAAAGTTTACATCTGAAAATCTGCCCCACAGGAAGAATCCCACTGTTGTTTCCTAATTGTACTGGACTATCTCAATCTCTGATTGGGTGTCTAGGAATATGATCTCACACCAGGGATGTTTGTTTGGTTAGCTTTCCAGTCTTAATTTCTTACTTCTTTAAAAGTAACAGAAACAATGAGAAAAAGAAGTTATGCCAGTTTGTAGTGCCGCTGGCTGGTGTGAAATAAAAATTCTTTCCAATTAAAGGACTTCTCCAGCTTGCTAACTTGTTCCAGGCTCCCAGCTGCCTTTTAGTTATTTCACTGCTAAATGTTCAGTGAATAGTTTGCTTTTTAAAAAACTCAAAAAAAAAAAAACTATCTTCTTCATTAGATTAAGCACAAAACAGCTGCTCCCATCAAAAAAAAATCAGCTTTGAGAAAACATTTTTCCCCACATGCTTGAACAGATGATAGTTTTTTATGCAGAGATGTAAGTTCACCAGAGAATGGCTATTCAGGATTAAGTGGTTCAAAAATAAGCAATTTCCAGTTTTCCTTCCAGCTATAAAAATTGACGGGATCCTCTTTCAGTGACCCCAAGCAATAATGAGTGACTATAAGAATTCAGAGTACTTTGGGATGGACCTCTTCCTCTGTAAGATTATTCTAACTCTCCAGCATACCTGGGAGTCTTCTAAAGTAACTTGACATCTTCCAACCATCTCCCTTCCAGCAGCCTTTATCTCCTGGCACTGGACCAGGAGATAAAGAGTCAGTTTTCACTTTCTCTACAAATGGGTGGTATTCTCTCCTCCATATACACACTTGCCACACACACAGAGCAAGTGATCTGATTTCTAGAAGTTGAATGCATGTTGTACAATCTTAATAGATTGATTCAACCAACATTTTTTGAATGCCAACCATGTGTTAGAGACTCCTAGGTCTTGGAAATACAGAGGGAAATAAGTAATCCTTGCCTTTAATGGTTTAGAAAGATGACTTTAAATACCTTCACTGCTTGTCTAAGGCAGCAGGTTTAACCAGGGTTGGGAGGGCTGGGGTGGGTAGAAAAGCAGCGTACAATATTTTCAGTCATATTTCTTTGAGGATACATAAGATTCTTATTACCTTCTATGCACTTTATTACCTCCTTGTCTGTTTTTAAAATTATTTTGCTTCCACTTAGAAGCCCATTCTCTCTTTTCCACTCTCAAATCCCAGATCAAAGGTTACCACTTGCTTAGTTTTTCCTAACACCTTCAGTTTTACAATTGTCCCCTTGTTATATACCTGCTATAGTTCCTAGCATATTGCCTTGTAGTTATACTAACTCTATGAAAAGAGCTTTAAAATTTCCTGGTTCATAATAAGCTCTCAATAAATGTTTATTTGAGACAGACAGGTAGATCTGTGTGTTTATCACATTGTCTAAATTCTGCTTTCCTGAAAGAATAGGCAGGGTGTTATGTTATTGTTGTTGTTTCTGTGTATCATCATTTTTATCCTTTTGTTCAGCAGAGTATACTTGATTGTTGAATTGGTGTGTTGAAAACTAGGGAAAATAAAAAACATGCCTTGATCCACCTATTACCCTTAAGAAGTTTGTGATACTCACCACCTTCTTTTTTGTAATGCAAAAATATACCCAGAATAACTGTATTTTCTTCATTGTAATTCCTCAAGAATATTTAGATGGAGAACTTTTAGAATAATGTCCCCAAATGACTCCTTTCATAAATCCTCAAAATGGATGTTTCTGTTTCACAAAATAAAGATAAAAGAGTAATAACCTCTAAGGAAATCCTTCATCTACAAAGCCTTGTATACACACTAGACTATTTCAGAAATGTACTCTTGACTGTGATTAGAGGAATGGTGATCTGTATATTTAAATATGTCATGATTATTTAGCAGATAGGGGAAAAAGCCATAGATAGTGATCACTAGTAAATAAGTTTTTATTAGCTTGTTCAAAAAAGTGGTTTCCAAATGCAAATAAACCAAAGTACCTATTTATGGAAATGGCAGCAAGATTTAAGGAGCACTGAAATGTTTAAAGTGTTACTGTTTTTTATCACAGATCTGAATTAATGTTTAAAGATTTGTATACCCTATGCCTACCTCAGCATCTTATCTCCTTTAAATGCAACAGTGAGAGCTTTAAAAAAATAAAGTAGACCACAACAGCTAGAAGACTTGCAAAGTCATGCTATAGGGATATATGTGTTGGATATGCTGATTTTATACTTCCTACTGTTAGCACATCATCACAACTAAATTCAGCTACTAATGTCAATAATGATGACAATGATAGCTCCTTTTATTTGTATACTTTTACATGTTGCAAGCCTTTCACTTACTTGTCTTTGATGCTCACAACGATCATGCCAGTGAATTTCCTTAGAAAAATTCAAAAGTAGGAAACTTTCATATACAGAATGATGTCCATCCCCATGTGATATATAATAATGAAAAAATCAAAATATGAATGCCAAACTTTATCAGGTAGTTCAATAAATATGATCAGTCCACATGCTACATAGTTAAAAGTATTCATATAGAGTCTATATTTCAAAAAGGAAAAACCCTTGTGTTATTCTGGTAGGAGAAAAATAAGAAAAATATATCATTGTATTTGTACTTCTATTACAACTATGGAAACATTTCTGTGTATTTGGACAAGGCCTCAGTGGTAACATAGTCATATATAAAGTTTGTTGTGATGGCATAGCACAGCAGTAAAATGTTTGAATTATTTTAGATTTTCAGTAACACTGTATTGTTCATTATAACATATACATGTTTAATACTTTAATAAATGTATGTGCTTATAATAATTAATATTTGCTAAATGTATATATTATTATAAAACAATGCATTTCTTTAGGGTAAGACATTTTCCAAAAGATGCTTGTAGGTTCCTTTTCAACAGAATGTGATTCTTACCCTCCCCACACCCTCCTTGTACATCTGGATCACCAGGGGTGATTTCAAAGAATACTACTGCCCAGGCTGTACCCCAAGAGATGAGTTCTTTACTGATCTTGGTTAGGGCCCAGACATTGGTTGGCTTGTTGGCTTGTTTGTTTTGTGCACCTTGGATTGGTAACAACTAAAACAATTATGATACACAACTCTAATTTTCTTCCCTGGTGGCTCAGAGGTTAAAGCGTTTACCTCCAATGAGGGAGACCCGGGTTCAATCCCTGGGTTGGGAAGATCCCCTGGAGAAGGAAATGGCAATCCACTCCAGTATTCTTGCCTGGAGAATCCCACGGACGGAGAAGCCTAGTAGGTTACAGTCCACGGGGTCGCAAAGAGTCGGACACGACTGAGCGACTTCACCTTCACCTTCACCTTCACTCTAATTTTATTAAGTTCCTTGAATTTTCATCTTTAGCATACATAAGATTTTCACAATTAAGAACACTATTTGGATGAAGACTGGTCTTTTTAAGGAATCATGAGTATAAAGTATTTTTATGCTATTAGAATGACAAAGATTTAAAAATAATGATAAAACACAGTGTTGGTGAGAAAAATGAGTACTACCTACATTGTTTATAGAAATATAAATGGAATTCATATTGATCAGCTACCCTGGAGGGCAGTCTGACAATGTGTATCCAGAGCTTTAAAAAATATATAAACCTTTTGTCCCTGGAACTCTACTTTTAAGAATTTTTCCTTAGAAAACAATTGAGCATATTAACAAAGATTAGTAAATAAGAATGTTTATCATAGTGTTGTTTAAAATAGTAAAAGATTGTAAACTATCAAAATATCCACAACTGTGGATTGAATAATTTATGGTATATCCATACATGGATACTAGTAAAATAGATCTATAGTTAACATGAAAGAATAGTAACAATGTATTGATAAATGAAAAGTTACAAAACAATATGATTCTGTTTTTGTTAAAAATATATGTAAATAAATGTGTGTGTGTGTGTGTGTGTGTGTCTGCATATGTAATATGTACATACAGGTGGAAAAGCCCAGAAAACTATACACTAAAATAATAGTTATATCTACATAGGTACTTTTTATTTTCTGTTTTGTATTCTCATGCATATTCTATTTGTTTTTTCTCTTAAAATACTAGTAATATAAAGACCAAAGACTAGTAATAAAGACCAAAAAAAATTTTTAATGTAAAAATATATTTTGAAAAATGAGGACTTGTTACTTTTTTCTAACCAAATGAATGTACTAAAACACAGCTTCCCCCATTTTCACTTTGTCCAGCTATGAAAAACAAGATATTTGACAGTTAGAACAGCTATTTCTTAAAGTGCTAAACTTCTCCAGCATATTTATGTTCAAAGTAGATTAAGAAGTATGAAGTTGAACTTGTTTCATTAACGTGTCAGATCATCTCTAATTACAATTAATCTGGTTAGCCTCTACAAAGATGGCATGTAATATATTCATCAAAATGTATCTCAATGTATTTTTATAGAGAAGTCTTCCTTAACCTCTGTAATTAATAAGTGGGTTTTTTCCCCTTTCTTTCAGGCGGTTCAGGACCATCTTCCTCCGTAGCCATAGCTGGCATCAACCACCCTGCCATCACAAAGACAACATCTGTTCTTCAAGACGGCGTCATAGTCACCACCGCAGCTGGAAACCCACTGCAGAGTCAGCTGCCCATTGGGAGTGATTTTCCTTTTGTTGGCCAGGAGCACGCACTTCATTTTCCATCCAACAGCACTTCAAACAACCATCTTCCACACCCCTTGAACCCCAGCCTCCTCAGTTCTCTACCTATCTCTTTGCCAGTGAATCAACAGCATCTCCTAAACCAGAATCTATTAAATATCCTCCAGCCTTCAGCAGGAGAAGGCAAGTCTGAGATCAACCTCCACCCTTTAGGTTTTCTCAACCCGAATGTAAACGCTGCTTTAGCTTTTCTCTCCGGTGACATGGATGGGCAGGTATTGCAGCCTGTTCACTTTCAACTCTTAGCAGCCCTGCTTCAGAACCAAGCCCACACAGCTGCCATGCTTCCCCTGCCATCTTTCAATCTGGCCATCTCAGATCTTTTGCAACAGCAAAATACTCCCTTACCCTCATTAACACAGATGACAGCCCCACCAGACCACTTGCCAAGCAATCAGTCAGAGAACAGCCGAGCTGAGACCCTTTTAACCAATCCCCTGGGGAACCCTTTACCAAGCTTTGCAGGCAGTGACACTACTTTTAACCCCCTCTTCCTCCCAGCTGTCACTGGGGCCTCAGGATTAATGGCCTTGAATCCCCAGCTGTTGGGAGGTGTCCTGAACTCGGCATTGGCCAACACCGCTAATCATCCAGAGGTTTCCATAGCAACTTCTTCCCAGGCAACCACTACCACAACCACTACATCATCAGCAGTGGCAGCACTGACTGTCTCAACACTTGGTGGGACAGCAGTGGTGTCAATGGCAGAAACATTGCTGAATATATCTAATAATGCTGGGAATACACCTGGTCCAGCTAAACTCAACAGTAACTCTGTGGTGCCACAGCTACTTAACCCTCTACTGGGGACAGGTCTGCTTGGTAAGTTAAATTTTTTCACAAATTTTTACAAAAGAAACGTTTTTCTAATTCTATTTTCTCCTTAAAAAAAAAAAAATTACCAAATACATATTTTATGTAAAAACAAAATATATATTTTAAAAAAAGACAAAATACATATTAATACATATTTCTAAACCAAATTTAATTTGATTTGGTGGTAGTTATTATTACGGCTTGAGAACTAAGTTTTGTAACCAGGCCTGGTCACACCCACGTATTTTAACTATCTTACGATTGCTAAAGCATTTAGGGCTAATTTTAACCTTTAATTGTGGTTGCTTTAACAAAAATGGCTTCAAGGAATTCTATGACACTGAAAATCAATATATAAGGATTGGCTAATGGATAGACCAAAGACTGACTAGTCTCTCCATGATATGAAATCAAGATACTAATTATGAAAGATAAATAATAAAATTAGTCTTTCTTGCCACTTAGTAAGACTTTGAAGAGGAAAAGAGAAAAGAGTTACCATGTAAGTCTAGTTTTTAGTTTTTTTAGAAATCCTCAAGAAAGATAGGCATAAGACCTCCAAAGAATCACATTGACTTATATTTTATATTTTTCATACTATAGGTGACATGCCCTCAATAAACAGTACTTTGAATAACCATCAACTGACTCATCTACAGTCGCTGTTAAACAACAATCAGATGTTTCCTCCAAATCAGCAGCAGCAGCAACTTCTTCAGGGGTACCAGAATCTCCAGGCATTTCAAGGACAGTCCACAATTCCTTGCCCAGCTAACAATAACCCCATGGCTTGTCTCTTTCAGAATTTCCAGGTACTCTCCTTTCCTGGGTTACTTTAGTAGAAAACAATGTTTACTACTTGTTTTGCTAAATTGGAAGAAACAGACAAAAGAAGGTGATTATGTACCTTTTCACCTCTATTTACTATCATTCCTCAGTAATGAATGTTGTTAGCGTTTCACTGTTTTTGTTTGAAGCATTTTATTTTGTCTGAAGCATCTCAGTAGTCCTTTAGAAGTTGTTATTAAAAACTGATCATGTTACCCTCTTAAACTCTTCTGTGGTTTCCCATTGCTCCCAGGGCTTCCCTGGTGACTCAGTGGTAAAGAATCCACCTACCAATTCAGGAGACTGGGGTTCCATCCCTGGGTCAACAAGATACCCTGGAAAAGGAAATGGCAACCCATTCCTGTATTCTTGCAGGAAATCCCATGGACAGAGGCACCTGGTGGGCTATAGCCCATGGGGTCGCAAAAAGAGTTGGATACAACTTAGCAGCTAAACAACAACATTGCTCCCATGATTAAAATCCACATCCTTAACCACCTCATGCGAAGAGTTGACTCATTGGAAAAGACTCTGATGCTGGGAGGGATTGGGGGCAGGAGGAGAAGGGGACGACAGAGGATTAGATGGCTGGATGGCATCACTGACTCGATGGACGTGAGTCTCCAGGAGTTGGTGATGGACAGGGAGGCCTGGTGTGCTGCGATTCATGGGGTCGCAAAGAGTCAGACATGACTGAGCAACTGAACTGAACTGAGCTAACGTGTTTACCCTGCCTCACTCTCCAGCACCAGCTCACACCACTCTCTCCCTGGCTTCAACCACTTGGTCTTCTTTTAGTTCTATAAAACAAATAAATTCCTGATAGATTAAGGAGCTGGATGGAAAGAGGAACATTAAATAAATGCATGAAGAAAATACCAAAGATTTTAAAATAATCTTAGGGTAGAAAAGATTCTTTCAGCAAGAAAAGAGGTAACAGAATTGAATACTTAAAACTTTAAATTTGTACGATTAAAGATATTCTAAACAAAGTTGAAGACAGGTGGCAACCTGGCAGAAGTTACTGGGTTGGCCAGAAAGTTTGTTCATCGGCCACATCGAAACGAACTTTTGGCGAACCTAATACATGCATAATAATAGCAAGTAATTGCCGTTCATAATATTTTAAAAGCTTCTACAAATTAAGAAGAAAAAAGAATCAATTAGAAAAATGAGCAATGAAAATGAACAGACATTTCAGAAAATTAAATAATAATTGTAATAAACATGAATAATCAGAATTATACAAATTACAACATTAATATGTCCATTAGATAGATGATATCCTTTGCTAACAGAGGAGTGGGGAACTGGATTCTTTCAGATATTATTGTTGGTCTGATTATATGCTGACATAGTCCTTTTAGAGGGTGATTGATAGTTTATCAATTTTATACACACACACACACATACACATATATATATGTCTGTCCTTTGACCCACAAGTTTAACTTTTATATTTTGGAGAAATCAAGGCACAATCTAGAATATTTTGTTGCAATTTGATTTGTGGTATCAAAAATTAGAAACTGATCATGTTATCCTCTTAAACTGATTATGTTACTCTCTTAAGCAACCATCAGTAGGAAAATAGTTAAATATTGAGTATGTTTTGCTATCTTCATCTATCTAGTAGTTTCGAAGATTAGCCTTGTCTAACTCAATGAAAAACCTCAGATATGCAGATGACACCACCCTTATGGCAGAAAGTGAAGAGGAGCTAAAAGGCCTCTTGATGAAAGTGAAAGAGGAGAGTGAAAAAGTTGGCTTAAAGTTCAACATTCAGAAAACGAAGATCATGGCATCTGGTCCCATCACTTCATGGGAAATAGATGGGGAAACAGTGGAAACAGTTGGGTTGGCAGGTAGGCTCTTTACCACTAGCGCCACCTGGGAAGCCCCAGGCACTTAGTGGCATTCTATAAATGAATAATGACCTATAGTCCTCCACCAGAAATTCAGATCCTGTAATTCCAAAACCCATTATCCTCCATTGTGGCCCCTGTTTCTGCTCCATTACCACTTGATTTTCTCTCATTCTGTAATCTTCATGTTGAAGCCCAAATTTACAGTAAAATGTTGCCCCTGACCAGAATAGTTGTTAGGGTCCTCCCAGCTGTGAATCTCAATTGTAAGGCGGGTGGGAGCTATGAGAAGGAAATGGGTGCTATAGAAGCCTGGATGTGAGTCAGTTGAAAAAGCACTTAGACTCGAGCTCTATCCTCCTTTTGTTGACCATCACTCAGCCTGGTAAAGATGTGTCCAAGTCAAAGGAATCTGACCATTACAGTGGACTTAAGGTTAGTCCCTGTCTCTTATACACATCTAGATGTGTATAAGAGACAGCCTATATACCGTATTCAAAAGCAGAGACATTACTTTGCCAACAAAGGTCCGTCTAGTCAAGGCTATGGTTTTTCCTGTGGTCATGTAGGGATGTGAGAGTTGGACTGTGAAGAAGGCTGAGTGCCAAAGAATTGATGCTTCTGAACTGTGGTGTTGGAGAAGACTCTTGAGAGTCCCTTGGACTACAAGTAGATCCAACCAGTCCATTCTGAAGGAGATCAGCCGTGGGATTTCTTTGGAAGGAATGATGCTAAAGCTGAAACTCCAGTACTTTGGCCACCTCATGCGAAGAGTTGACTTATTGGAAAAGACTGTGATGCTGGGAAGGATTGGGGGCAGGAGGAGAAGGGGACAACAAAGGATGAGATGGCTGGATGGCATCACCGACTCGATGGACGCGAGTCTGAGTGAACTCCGGGAGATGGTGATGAACAGGGAGGCCTGGCGTGCTGCGATTCATGGGGTCGCAAAGAGTCGGACATGACTGAGCAACTGAACTGAACTGAACTGCATTCAGACTCTTTTGTTGACTATGACAACCCATTTCTTCTAAGGAATTCTTGCCCACAGTAGTATATATAGTGGTTATCTGAGTTAAATTCGCCCATTCCAGTCCATTTTAGTTCACTGATTCCTAAAATGTCAATGTTCACTCTTGCCATCTCCTGTTTGACCATTTCCAATTTGCCTTGATTCATGGACCTAACATTCCAGGTTCCTATGCAATATTGCTCTTTACAGCATTGGACTTTACTTCCATCACCAGTCACATCCACAGCTGGGTGTTGTTTTAGATTTGGCTCCATCTCCATTCTTTCTGAAGTTATTTCTCCACTGATCTCCAGTAGGATATTGGGCACCTACTGACCTGGGAGTTCATCTTCAGTTCATCTTTTTTTGCCTCTTCATACTGTTCATGGAGTTCTCCAGGCAACAATACTGAAGTGGTTTGCCATTCCCTTCTACAGTGGACCACGTTTTTCAGAACTTTCCACCATGACCCATCTGTCTTGGATGGCCCTACATGACATGGCTCATAGTTTCACTGAGTGATCAGATTGGTTAGTTTTCTGTGATTATAGTTTTCATTCTGTCTGCCCTCTGATGGAGAAGGATAAGAGGCTTATGGAAGCTTCCTGATGTTAGAGACTAAGGGGAAAACTGGGTCTTGTTCTGATCAGTGGGGCCATGCTCAGTAAATTTTTAATCCAGTTTTCTGTTGATGGATGGGGCTGCATTCCCTCCCTGTTATTTACCTGGAACCCACTCCAGTATTCTTGCCTGGAAAATCCCATGGACAGAGGAGCCTGGTGGGCTGCAGTCCATGGGGTCGCTAGGAGTCGGACACGACTGAGCGACTTCACTTTCATTTTTCACTTTCATGTATTGGAGAAGGAAATGGCAACCCACTCCAGTATTCTTGCCTGGAGGATCCCAGGGAAGGAGGTGCCTGGTGGGCTGCTGTCTATGGGGTTGCACAGAGTTGGACATGACTGAAGCGACTTAGCACTAGCAAGCTATGGTGGAGGTAATGAAGATAATGGTGACCTCCTTCAAAAGGTCCCATGCACGCACGGCTACACTCAATGCCCCCAAATGCAGCAGGCCACCACCGACCCACGCCTCCGCCGGAGACTCCTGGACACTCACAGGCAAGTCTCCCTGGATCAACAGATCCAGGGAGGCCAGATTGATCAGGAAATTGATTATATTTCTCCATATGTGAAAGAAGAATCCAATTGAGAAGGCTTATCTTAGTCGAGCATAAGGACAACAGAAGGAATGATTTCCTGTTTGCTTTCTAATGGCATTTTCTGTAGGTTGGGTTGATTATGGGCAAGAGCTGGGAACTAATGGCTGCCACATTCTAATAAAATTCCTCTCTGACCTCAATGCTTGGAAAAGAAAATGTGTTCCCTGAGACCCCGAATGGCCAAGGACGACAAGAAATGATGGCTATAACACTGACCTAAAGAATTGCCTCCTTCTGCTAGTAAACCCTTCAGTCGTTTACATCTTAGCGTGAACTTGTTTTTCCCTTAAGTGATAGATGGAATTAATATATTTTCCCACAGTGTCATCATTTCACAAATCACTATATAGTTTATAGTAGAGAGTGTTTCTTTCCATGATCTCCAGGCACTTTGAAAACCTATTATTAGATCACTAGAAGCTTTGCTGTAACAGAAAGAGGTGCAAGTCAAGATAATTCTAGTTGCTTATGCCTGGCTTCCTGGATGGCAAGTCTGAGGGTAAGATGAGTAACTGATGGCAAGAGGATTAGGACTTCAAAATTTAACCACTGAAGCCACTTTACTCTCCAGTGGGAAGGGGAAATAAGATTTCAGCAGACAGATAAAGAGGAAAGGAAGGGAATTGTAAACCAGATTTTATATGCTTTATGGTTTAACCAGATTAGGTCCTGAGCAGGGGCAAAAGTATCACACAACAATGCGGGGCCGTGGCCCAGTCTTGGCAGGAAGGTTCATGTGGACCTTCATAGCACTACTTACTAAGTCAGAAACAGAGGCTACAGAACTGCTATTATTATACATGATTGAGACAATTATTGCTCAGAAATAATCAAAGCATGGCACCCGAAATTATGGGCTTCCTGGGTGGTGCAGTGGTACAGAATCTATCTGTAATACAGAAGACGCAGGTTCAATCCCTGGGTCAGAAAAATCCCCTGGCAAAAGAAATGGCAACCCACTCCAGTATTCTTGCCAGGATAATTCCATGGACAGAGGAGCCTGACGGGCTACAGTCCATGGGGTCACAAAGAGTCAGACATGACTGAGCAGTTGAACACACACACACACACACACACATCCTAAATTATAACCTTTCAACTTTCCTGGGTTCCTAGGCTAGCTACACCCCTAGGTTTACACATTTGTCTTTTACTTCAATAGACAGACCATATTAAACCTAATTTCCTGGAAAACTTAGGCTCTTGACCTAAGTTTTCTTGACCAACAACTACAGAGTAATCACTTAAAAACATTTTTTATGGTGGGAAAATATATATAATACCATAAAACTTATCTACCCTAAAAGAATTACAAGTATGATAGTAAAGATGATCCGAGATCTTGGATAAAGAATAGAGGCATAGATCGAGAAGATACAAGATGCTTAAGAAAGACCTAGAAGTTAATTAAAGTTTAACATTTTAACTATTTTTAAGTATAGTTCAGTGTCATTAAGTGCCTTGTGTGTATCCATCACCACCATCCATCTCCACTTTTTCATCCTCCCAAACTGAAACTCTACCCATTAAGCCATAGCTCCCCATCCTCCCCGCCTCCCAGCCTCTGACAAATGCTTTCCATTCTCTGTCTCTATTTATTTGACTAGGAATCTCACAGAAGTGGAGTCATATCTGGTTTATTTCACTTAGCATAACGATTTCAGGTTTTGTCCACATTGTAGCATGTGTCAGAATTTCATTCCTTTTAACGGCTGAATAATGTTCTATTTTATGTATTCACAATATTTTGTTTACCCACTCATTTATAGATGGAAGTAATTAGTTTTTAAGAAGCATGCCAGTATGTACATGTAAAAATTACATGGTCTTTCAGGTAAGAGAGGGGCTTCCCTGATAGCTCAGTTGGTAAAGAATCCACCTGCAATGCAGGAGACCCTGGTTCAGTTTCTGGATTGGGAAGATTTGTTGGAGAAGGGATAGGCTACCCACTCTAGTACTCTTGGGCTTCCCATGTGGCACAGCTGGTAAAGAATCCACTTGCAATTCAGGAGACCTGGGTTCGATCCCTGGGTTGGGAAGCTCCCTTGGAGAAGAAAAAGGCTACCCACTTCAGTATTCTGGCCTGGAGAATTCCTTGGACTGTATAGTCCATGGGGTTGCAAAGAGTCAGATACGACTGAGCGACTTTCACTTTCTTTCAGATTAGAGCACATGAAAAGCTATACACTTACTCAGTGACGACTGTTGTTAATGGCTGAATTGTGTTAAGGGCTGAATTCTTCTATTCAGAATTCAAATGTTGAAACACTAATCCCACATATCTCAGAATGTGACTGTATTTGGAGATAGGGCCTTCAAAGAGGTGATTAAGTTAAAGAAAGCTGTTAGGGTGGGCTCTAAACTACTCTGACTAATGTCCTTGTAAGACAAAGGAATTTGGATGCACATAGATACACCAGGGATACACACACAGAGGAAAGACCACGGGAGGACGCAGCAGGAAGATGACCGTCTGTAAGCCAGGAGGAGAGGCCTCGGGAGATACCGAACCTGTCAACACCTTCGCCTTGGACTTCTAGCCTCCAGAACTGTGAGAAAGTAAGCTTTTGTTATTGAAGCTCCTCTGTCTATATTACTTTGTTATGGAAGCCCTACAAACGTGTGACAAAAATACATTTAGGGTGCTTTGTGGAATTGCCTCAGAATTAGCTTAAGCCCAGGTACCAAATCAGCCCTGTTGTTTTAGAGTGACAAACGATATTAGCCAGCTTAATTGCTAGCTTTATTCCATCACATTTGGCTCTAAATGGCTTTTGACTCTTTAACAAAAAAGTAAATCCTCTCTTAAAGGATAAAAATGCCTTCTACTGAGCATATTCAAAAGAATACTCTGCCAACTTCATGGGCACTTCTGAAAGGAAATTGTTTTGAGCAATAGCGACAGAGTTGAAATGAGTATTTTGTCTACCATGGTAACTTGCATTGAAAGAAATAACACTCAGTAAGATATGAATGCTCTGTTATATTTGCTAAAAGATCTGTCACTTAATTTTATTTTTTAAAAATTTTATTGAAGTAGAATTGATTTACAATGTTGTTTAGTTCGTCTGTACAGCAAAGTGACTCAGTTGTACATACACACACATATATGCATATATGTATATACTCTTTTTCATGTTTCCTTCCATTATGGCTCGCCACAGAATATTGAATATAGTTCCCTGTGCTATACAGTGTGACCTTGCTGTTTGTCACTTTATTTTATATTCCTTCCTTTCTAAATATGATGCATGTGCATTTGGAACTTGCCTCATCTTTTTTTTTTTTCCTCCAAAAGCTCAAGCTCTTCAAAGAGCTCCATGACCTGACTCTTAAACCAAAGCTTCAGAGCCTTCTGTTTCCTTAATCTGCAGCTGGACTGCTTTGATACTGTGGTCAAAGGATCAGCTCTCAATGGGGCTCAGTTCACTGGCAAGCTCCAGGGCGGCCGTCTCTGCCTTGCCCTCAGATGGAGCAAGTGAAGGTGGGGGTCATGATGAGAACACTGAGCGATAAGGAGGAGAAAGCAAGTTCTGGGAAACTAGGGTTTTGTGTCATGAGGGAAAATGACTTGAAGTTGGAGAACCACTTAGACTGGTGGAGACTTAACATTCTTCAGGTATTCTCCAAAAAAGCTTTCAATTACATAGTCTGGTAGTTATTCCACCAGGAAAGAGGAGTTTGGAACTAGAATCATGGTCACTGTCATAATCGCATCGATCTCTCACTTAACCCACTGTTCTTGTCTGCCAACATCCCGTTGGAAAAATTTCAAAAGTGGTGCCAACTAAGAATTGCATTTATTCTTCTAAAAAACTGAGTCCTGTTTCTCACTGGGCTGAGCTCCTTGAGGGTAGGGTCCGTGCCTTCATTGCCTTCCTAATTCAGCACAACATCGGGCACTTAGTGCATGCGTGCATGCTAGGTCACTCCAGTCGTGTCTGACTCTGTGTGACCCTGCGGACTGTAGCTCACCAGGCTCCTCTGTCCATGGGAATCTCCAGGCAAGAACACTGGAATGGGTTGCCATGCCCTCCTCCGGGGGATCTTCCCGACCCAAGGATGGAACCTACATCTTTCATGTCTCCTGGGTTGGCAGGTAGGCTCTTTACCACTAGCGCCACCTGGGAAGCCCCAGGCACTTAGTGGCATTCTATAAATGAATAATGACCTATAGTCCTCCACCAGAAATTCAGATCCTGTAATTCCAAAACCCATTATCCTCCATTGTGGCCCCTGTTTCTGCTCCATTACCACTTGATTTTCTCTCATTCTGTAAT
>SJYT01064992.1:24652-51673 GCA_006410635.1 Cephalophus harveyi | reverse complement strand
GTCGGACACGACTGAGCGACTGAACTGAACTGAACAACACTGGAAGGGTTTGGAGAGTTTACCATCTACTGTTTTATTGAGGACATCCTTATTCTAGTCTCACTAATTTAAATATATCATAGTTCACAGTGTATAAAGTAAGTTAAATTTTCCTCTGCACTTGGAAAACACAGTAACAACATAAACATGATTGTATAAGTAATGCCTAATATACTTAATGCAGCACTTTCAAGTACCCTTGAGTACTTTGGCATAAAAGCTTCCATTAGCACCCTTACAATGTTCTAGGTCAGTGGTTTTCAAACTGACCCATGGCCAAATCCTGCCTACTGCCTGTTTTTGTAGAGCCTGTGAACCACGAATTTTTTTGTTGTTGTTGTACATATTTAAGTGGTTGAAAAAATAAAATGAAGAAGGATATTCTATGATAGGTGAAGACTATATTCAATTCAGGTTTTAATATTCATAAATAAAGTTTTATTGGACCCAGCCACACCTGTTTTCTTGTGTATTATCTGTAGCTGGTTTCTAATTATGAAGGCCAAGTTGAATAGTTGTATGGTCCACAAGATGTCTGCCATCTGAGACTTTACAGGAGAGTTTGCCTCTTTCTGTTCTAGATATTTGGGATAGATCAGTGAACAAAACAAAGATCTTTGTATAAGTGGAGGACATCACTGCTGGTTGACCTAAGAGCTAGACTTCAACAATTGAAAGCGCCTTACTTGTTGCCCTGTACTTGGAATATGTTGGGTTGGCCAAAAAGCTTGTTTAGGTTTTTGTAACATTTTACAGAAAAATCTGAACAAACTTTTTGGCCACCCCAATATGTTCTACCCACACCAACTCATAGGGCCATTTCAAAGATGAAGCCTTAAAAATGTAAGGTCTTGTTAAGACCATCTGTCTGATTTGTGTATGTGGCTGAACCCCATTAAACCTCTATGTAAACTTTGAAAGTTCTGGTACTGTGAGTTGACATTGGGTTAGAACTCCTTATCACCTTATTTGCATAAGCACCTGCTCAGACTGGTATACTGTAGAGTTGTGTTACTGGCTATAAGGAATTAATGTTAGCTCAGCATTTGTGGCCAACATTCCCCAAAGATTTGGGGGTATTTTTCAGGTAAATGGCTTGCAGCCCACTTGGGCAAAGTCATGAAATTGAAAGGTTTTGATACTATTCTGGCTTATGTAAAGTATTTGTTTGTAAAATTCATATTTTTATTTTTATCTTTGTAATAAAAGTCACTCAAAACTCTAAATTTTATCCTTGGAAACCCCATGGTCTATATGTCAGAGTTAGGCATCTCTGAGCATCAGGCCACTGATTACTATATATCTTTTATGATAATTGATAATCATCCTCACTTCACTTAGGGGTTGGTTTAGCCATTCCAGCTGGGTCACCAGGATGGGATGGGTTAGACTGAGGCAGAACAAGGAGGAGAAGCTGTCAGAATTGTAGGGAGAGGGAGATAAAACTTGGCTTTCTAGTCTGGTGGGAAGGGAAGGAGATGAACTACCAGTTCAAGGTCAAGAATGAACAAGGTCATCATAGATTTAATCTTTTCCTAAAGTCTAGGATGGGATGGGTTAGACTGAGGCAGAACAAGGAGGAGAAGCTGTCAGAATTGTAGGGAGAGGGAGATAAAACTTGGCTTTCTAGTCTGGTGGGAAGGGAAGGAGATGAACTACCAGTTCAAGGTCAAGAATGAACAAGGTCATCATAGATTTAATCTTTTCCTAAAGTCCCCTAAGAGATTTAAGAGGATGAGAAATAATTCTCAGGATACAGAGCTGAGATGGTATAGGAGATTTTTTTTTTTTTTTTGCTTTCTAAGGAAGATGGAAAAATGGGAAAGCCTTAGATATGTTGAACATCTAGATGAATTTTTATATGTTCATTTAGAAAAGGAACCAGAGAGAGACCTAATCTGGAGTGGACTGGAGGGAGGGAAGAAGGGAGGGAGGGAGGGAGGAGGAGCAGGAGAAAGAGAAAGAGAAAATGAGGGAGAGAGAAAAGCTGATTTGAAGCTGAGGCTGGGGATATGTAAACAAGAAGGGAGAAAAAGAGGCCAATAAGACCAGGTGCTGCACAAAGGAAGGCTAGAGCAAGAAGCCTCTGAAGGTAAGACTGCCTGGAAGGCTGAGAAGAGAGATGTTGAATATAGATTTTTAACATTGGCTGTGATTATGTACTCTTTAGTAGTCAAGGGAAGAGGAAAACATGACTAATTCTACAATTTACAGTTTTTCATAAGAAGAATGTGGAAATTAGGTTGATAATAATAACTTTGACAAGGGATTCTGCCTTTCCATTGTCTTACAAAGTTGGAGAAATATGGTGATTTATATTTGAGAAGAGAAATAATTTGGAGGATAAATTTGGTTTTGTCTTTAGGTGACCTAACCTTGATAGTAAAGTATGATGAAGACTGCTGCTTCTAGCAGTATGATGGGCTAGAGTATCTGATACCTTTTCCAATGCAGAAAATCTAGAAATGCTGGACAAACTACAACAGATATTCTTTTCAATGCATATTTACAAGAATTTGCAAGAAAAAAGGGCAATTCCCAGGGCAAAAACTCAAGAGTAAAATGAAAAACTAGAAAGGGTTTGTAGGTCTCAGTCAGCCATGTGCTTAGTTTTCAATGGCCTTACAAGATCAGGAGACATGGTCTTATGTCTCCTAGAGATGATATTGAGATCTTTGTGCACAAAGCAGATACCTGCAGCGGTAGCAACAGTGAACAGGGTGGACTAGAAAGTAACTTTTTTAGTCCAGTGCCAACTGAAAAAAAGTGTTTCATGATGAATGGTGCATACAGAATTATTCTTACATGGTTTAGGGGTTCAAATTTCTATTTTCCACATACTCTAGTAAAAACCAAACCAATAAATTACCGTAAAAGTGAATCCTTTGACACCTGATAGAAGCAAACGGTAAATTTGTCTGGAAGGACATACCCTCAATCCATGTCCTGCAAGACAAATCACAGGAGTTAATTCCCAGGAACTTCAGATATCAGAATTATTCAAATTTCTAAAATAAATATGTCCAATTGAGTAAATAAACCAATGAGAGAATAAAAATATAAAAGAGAAACAGGGCCTTACAAACAGAAGAGATTAGCTATTTGAAAAAAATCAAATAGAGTTTTTGGATATAATTGATAGTAAATTCATTGGAGAGAAATCAGCTGATAGACTTATGGGAGTTCCCTTGTAATAATAGCACAAAGAGCTATATTCAATATCCTGTGATAAACCATAATGGAAAAAAATGTAAAAATTGATGTATGTATTTATATAACTGAATCACTTTGCTGGGCAGCAGAAATTAACACAATATTGTAAATCAACTATAATAAAAAAAATCTCAATGGAAGGTTAAATTTCAGATTATATGTAGATTAAAGAAAGAATAGAAACTTTAAGTTAGAAATAATTAAGAATGTACCAGAGACAGTTAGAGAAGGATATTTTCTTTGGCTAGATTTCATACATCTCTTTGGGTTACATTCTAGTTATGTTGGCATTGTTACTACACCCCTGAAGAGAAGAAAGTGACTTAGTGTTCTAATTATTTAGAACTGTCTTACTAGCTCAAAGATAAGGTGATATTAAAAATATTAAAAATGGAAATTTTATTATAATCATAGATATGATATACATTTTTCTCACCCTGTCATTGGCAGATGGGCATCCAAAGAGAAGTGTGTGTGTCTTTGAAAGACTCAGTAATTTCTGGAAGAGTAGACACACAATGTGTTTCCAAGGACATGGAGAAGGAAGAATTGAAAAGTGTCATTAAATGATGGTAACTACTTTTCCTTATTTCAGAATTCTCGGTCAGTGTGCATGATAAACTGCCATTTATAAAAAGAAAAAAATACATGATACATTTACTTACATATGCATGTAACACATAGGAAACTATCAAGAGGGGTTGCCTCTGGTCAGGGAAACTGGTGACTGGAGGAATAAATAGGTAAGGGGAAGAGACTTATTTATATGTATATATTAGTGATTCCCAAACTTTTTAGTTTGGGGACTCCTTTAATATTTTGAAATTACTAAAGTTACCAAAGAGTTTTTTGTTTATTTGAGCAATACATTTTATTGAAGAGATTATCCTTTCCCCATTGTATATTCTTGGTTCAGTTCAGTTCATTTCAGTTGCTCAGTCGTGTCCGACTCGTTGAGACCCCATGAATTGCAGCACGCCAGGCCTCCCTGTCCATCACCAACTCCTGGAGTTCACTCAGACTCATGTCCATNACCCTCAATCCATGTCCTGCAAGACAAATCACAGGAGTTAATTCCCAGGAACTTCAGATATCAGAATTATTCAAATTTCTAAAATAAATATGTCCAATTGAGTAAATAAACCAATGAGAGAATAAAAATATAAAAGAGAAACAGGGCCTTACAAACAGAAGAGATTAGCTATTTGAAAAAAATCAAATAGAGTTTTTGGATATAACTGATAGTAAATTCATTGGAGAGAAATCAGCTGATAGACTTATGGGAGTTCCCTTGTAATAATAGCACAAAGAGCTATATTCAATATCCTGTGATAAACCATAATGGAAAAAAATGTAAAAATTGATGTATGTATTTATATAACTGAATCACTTTGCTGGGCAGCAGAAATTAACACAATATTGTAAATCAACTATAATAAAAAAAATCTCAATGGAAGGTTAAATTTCAGATTATATGTAGATTAAAGAAAGAATAGAAACTTTAAGTTAGAAATAATTAAGAATGTACCAGAGACAGTTAGAGAAGGATATTTTCTTTGGCTAGATTTCATACATCTCTTTGGGTTACATTCTAGTTATGTTGGCATTGTTACTACACCCCTGAAGAGAAGAAAGTGACTTAGTGTTCTAATTATTTAGAACTGTCTTACTAGCTCAAAGATAAGGTGATATTAAAAATATTAAAAATGGAAATTTTATTATAATCATAGATATGATATACATTTTTCTCACCCTGTCATTGGCAGATGGGCATCCAAAGAGAAGTGTGTGTGTCTTTGAAAGACTCAGTAATTTCTGGAAGAGTAGACACACAATGTGTTTCCAAGGACATGGAGAAGGAAGAATTGAAAAGTGTCATTAAATGATGGTAACTACTTTTCCTTATTTCAGAATTCTCGGTCAGTGTGCATGATAAACTGCCATTTATAAAAAGAAAAAAATACATGATACATTTACTTACATATGCATGTAACACATAGGAAACTATCAAGAGGGGTTGCCTCTGGTCAGGGAAACTGGTGACTGGAGGAATAAATAGGTAAGGGGAAGAGACTTATTTATATGTATATATTAGTGATTCCCAAACTTTTTAGTTTGGGGACTCCTTTAATATTTTGAAATTACTAAAGTTACCAAAGAGTTTTTTGTTTATTTGAGCAATACATTTTATTGAAGAGATTATCCTTTCCCCATTGTATATTCTTGGTTCAGTTCAGTTCATTTCAGTTGCTCAGTCGTGTCCGACTCGTTGAGACCCCATGAATTGCAGCACGCCAGGCCTCCCTGTCCATCACCAACTCCTGGAGTTCACTCAGACTCATGTCCATCGAGTCAGTGATGCCATCCAGCCATCTCATCCTCTGTCGTCCCCTTCTCCTCCTGCCCCCAATCCCTCCCAACATCAAAGTCTTTTCCAATGAGTCAACTTTTCACATGAGGTGGCCAAAGTTTCAGCTTTAGCATCATTCCTTCCAAAGAAATCCCAGGGCTCATCTCCTTCAGAATGGACTGGTTGGATCTCCTTGCAGTCCAAGGGACTCTCAAGAGTCTTCTCCAAGACCACAGTTCAAAAGCATCAGTTCTTCGGCGCTCAGCCTTCTTCACAGTCCAATTCTCACATCCATACGTGACTACTGGAAAAACCATAGCCTTGACTAGACAGACCTTAGTTGGCACAGTAATGTCTCTGCTTTTGAATATGCTATCTAGGTTGGTCATAACTTTTTTTCCAAGGAGTAAGCGTCTTCTAATTTCATGGCTGCAGTCACCATCTGCAGTGATTTTGGAGCCCAAAAATATAAAGTCTGACACTGTTTTCACTGTTTCCCCATCTATTTCCCATGAAGTGATGGGACCAGATGCCATGATCTTCGTTTTCTGAATGTTGAGCTTTAAGCCAACTTTTTCACTCTCCTCTTTCACTTTCTTCAAGAGGCTTTTTAGCTCCTCTTCACTTTCTGCCATAAGGGTGGTGTCATCTGCATATCTGAGGTTATTGATATTTCTCCCAGCAATCTTGATTCCAGCTTGTGTTTCTTCCAGTCCAGCATTTCTCATGATGTACTCTGCATATTCTTGGTTACATTGTTGTATTAGTTGGCTATATATGGGTGAGTTTATATTTGGGGTCTCTATGCAGTTCCATCATTTCAGTGTGTCTGCTTTTATGCCAGTACCATGCTGTTTTGATTACTGTCAACAGAAAACCAGTAAGGGAACATGGACCTTAAACAACATACAGAAAAATTTCTAATATTTTCTATATTAGAAAATATAGACTTAACAGACCTATGCAGAACATTCTGTTCAAAAGCAACAGAACACACATTCTTAAGCACACATGGAATGTGTTCCAGGGTAGATCATATGTTAAGCTATAAAACAAGCTTTACTAGATTTAAGGTGATTGAATCATATAAGTAACTTTTCCAAACACAATGGTATGAAAGCAGAAAATAATTACGAGAAGAAAAAAGGAAAATTCACAGATATGTAGAGATTAAATGACATACTACTGAACAACTAATGAGTCAAAGGAGAAATCAAAAGAGAAATTAAAAAGTACCTTGAAAAAATGGAAACACAACATACCAAAAATTATGGAATGCAGCAAAAGTAATTCTAAAGGGAAATTCAGAGTGATAAATTTTTTATTAAGAAATATGAATGATCTCAAATAAACAAATTTTACACCTCAAGGAACTAGAGAAAGAAGAAGAAATGAACCCTAAAGTTGGTAGAAGGAAGGAAATTGTAAAGATCAAGTGAAGTCACTCAGTCATGTCCAACTCTTTGCAACCCCATGGACTGTAGCCCCCCAGGCTCCTCCATCCATGGAATTTTCTAGGCAAGAGTACTGGAGTGGGTTGCCATTTCCTTCTCCAGGGGATCTTCCTGACCCAGGGACTGCACCTGGGTGTCCTGCATCGCAGGCAGAAGCTTTACCTTCTGAGCCACCTGGGAATCCCTAATAAATGAAATAGGGACTAGAAAAGAGCAATGAAATGAAGAACAGTTTAAAAAAAAATACCCCAAATATACAAACCTTTAGCTAATAAAACAAAATATATAAACTGTCACCAAAAAAAGAGAGGACTCAAATAAAATCAGAAATGAAAGAGGAGATGTTCCAATAGATACTATAGAAATACAAAAAATTATGAGACTACTGTGGCCAATTATGTGCCAATAAATTGGACAACCTAGAAGAAATGGATAAATTCCTAGAAACATACAATAAATAGAAATTTTGAACAGACTAATAATGAATAAGGAAATGGACTCAGTAATCATGAGCCTCCTGACAAAGAAAAGACTAGATGTCTTCACACTCTAGGATGCCCAGCTCTAGGTGAGTGACCACACCATTGTTGTTATCTGTGTCACTGAGACATTTTTTGTATAGTTCTTCTGTGTATTCTTGCCATCTCTTCTTAATCTCTTCTGCTTATGTTAGGTCTTTATTGTTTCTGTCCTTTATCATGCCCATCCTTGTATGAATGTTCCCTTGATATCTCCAGTTTTCTTGAAGAGATCTCTAGTCTTTCCTATTCTATTGTTTTCCTCTATTTCTTTACATTGTTCATTTAAGAAGGCCTTCTTATCTATCCTTGCTATTTGCTGGAACTCTGCATTCAGTTGAGTATATCTTTCCCATTCTCCCTTGCCTTTCTTCTCTCTTCTTTCCTCAGCTATTTGTAAAGCCTCCTCAGACAGCCACTTTGCCTTCTTGCATTTCTTTTTCTTTGGTATGATTTTGGTCACTGTCTCCTATACAGTGTTACGAACTTCACCCATAGTTTTTCAGGCATTCTGTCTACCAGAGCTAATCCTTTGAATCTATTGGTTACCTCCACTATAGAATCATTAAGAGTTTAATTTAGGTCATACCTGAATGGCCTAGTGGTTTTTCCTGCTTTCTTCAACTTAAGCCTGAATTTTGCAATAAGGAACTCATGATCTGATCCACAGTCAGCTCCAGATCTAGGATCCTTTGGACTGCAAGAAGATCAAACCAGTCAATCCTAAAGGAAATCAACCCTGAATATTCATTGGAAGAACGGTTGCTAAAGCTGAAGTGCCGATAATTTGGCCACCTGATGTAAAGAGCCAACTCATTGAAAAAGACACTGGTGATGGGAAAGATTGAAGGCAAAAGGAGAAAAGGGGTAGCGGAGGATAAAATGTTAGATAGCATCACTGACTCAATGGACATGAACCTGAGCAAACTCTGGGAGTTAGTGGAGGACAGAGGAACCTGGAATGCTATGGTCCATGGGATTAAAATAATTGGAAATGACTTAGCCACTGAACAACAACAACAACAGATGACTTCAGTGGTGAATTCTACCAAACATTTAAAGAATTAATATCAATTCTCAAACTCTTCTGAAAAATTGAAGACGATAGAATACTTTCAAACATTTTACAAGACAAGGATTACCTGGTTACCAAAACCAGCCAAAAACACCACCAGAAGACAAAATTATAGCTCAGTATCTCTGATGAACATAACGCTAAATCCTCAACAAAATATTTAGGAAATAAAATTCAATAATACATTTAAAGGATCATATAGCATGATCAAATGGAATTTATTCCAGGTATGCAAGGATAACTCACCAACTGTGACTCAGTCAGTATGATAAACCACATTAACAAAATAAAGGATAAAATATGATCAAGATGTAGAAAAAATATTTGACAAAATCAGCATCCAGTTATGATAAAACTTTTAAGTGTGAGTATAGAAGGAACATATCTCAACATAATAAAGCCATATATGAATAGTGCATAGTTCCTTTAAGCTTGGGAACAAGACAAGGATGTTGACTCTTACTGCTTTAATTCAACATAGTATTGGTAGTCCTAGGAAGGGCAATTAGGCAAAAAAAAAAAAAAAAAAGAAGAAGAAGATGGCATCAATCAGAAAAGAAAAAATAAAACAGTCAACATTTGCAAATGACATATTATTGATAGAAAACCCTAAGGACTTCACCAAAAAATTATCAGAACTAATAAATTCACTAAAATTGCAGAAAATCAATTTACAAAAATTTGTTGCATTTCTATTCAGTAAAATGAACTATCAGAGAAATTAACAAATCATTTTCATTTATAAATGCAGCCAAAGATTTAAAAATTTAGGAATAGATTGAAAGATCTGTATAGAGGAAAGTATAATACACTGATGAAAGGAACAAAGAAAACACAAATGAAAGGTATTTCATGCTATGGGTTAGAAAAGTAATATTGTTAAAATATCTGAGGTGATTAAATTCAATCCCTATAAAATATCCAATAATATTTTTCACAAAAATAGAATTAACAATCCTAAAATTTGTATGGAACCACAGAAAACCCCAAATAGCCAAAGAAAACATGTGAAAGAAGTACAAAACAGGGGACAACAGGATTCCTAATTTCAAACTATTACAAAACTGTGGCAATCCAAACAGCATTGTATTGGTATTAAAAACAAGCACAAAGATCATTGTTAGAAATAGAAATCCCAGACAGATATACATGTCAGATAGATATAAATTCAGATATACATGTCAATTAATTTATGACAAAGGAGAAAAGAATACAATGAGGAAATGATAGTCTCATATATATGTGTGACTATGGGAAACAGTGGAAACAGTGTCAGACTTTACTTTGGGGGGATCCAGAATCACTGCAGATGGTGACTGCAGCCATGAAATTAAAAGATGCATACTCCTTGGAAGAAAAGTTATGACCAACCTAGATAGCATATGCAAAAGCAGAGATATTACTTTGCTGACTAAGGTCCGTCTAGTCAAGGCTATGGTCTTTCCTGTGGTCATGTATGGATGTGAGAGTTGGACTGTGAAGAAGGCTGAGCACTGAAGAATTGATGCTTTTGAACTGTGGTGTTGGAGAAGACTCTTGAGAGTCCCTTGGACTGCAAGGAGATCCAACCAGTCCATTCTGAAGATCAGCCCTGGGATTTCTTTGGAAGGAATGATGCTAAAGCTAAAACTCCAGTGTCTTGGCCACCTCATGCGAAGAGTTGACTCATTGGAAAAGACTCTGATGCTGGGAGGGATTGGGGGCAGGAGGAGAAGGGGACGACTGAGGATGAGATGGCTGGATGGCATCACTGACTCGATGGACGTGAGTCTGAGTGAACTCCCGGAGATGGTGATGAACAGGGAGGCCTGGCGTGCTGTGATTCATGGGGTCGCAAAGAGTCGGACACGACTGAGCAACTGAACTGAACTGAATAGTTACTACTAATATTCAAGGTATAAAGCATTTTTAAGTCTTGTGATACATATAGCTGAATTGAGTTCTGAAAGGTTAACAGCTTTATGTATATATTCTTGCTTCCTTATCTTTGCAAGGATTGGATATTCCCATTAAAGTATTTTCGTATGAAAAAATATATATCAATATTTAACATGCATTTTTTGTTTTTTAATTTTTACAATGTTCTGTTGGTTTCTGCCATCCAACAATGTGCATCAGCCATAATTATACATATATCACCTCCCTCTTGAGCCTCTGTCCCCTCCTCCCGATCCTACCCCTCTTGGCCATCATAGAGCACCAGATTGGGCTCCCTTTGTTATATGGCAACTTCTCACCAGCTATCCATTTTACACACGATAGTGTATGTGTGCTGATGCTACTTTCTCCATTCATCCCACTCTCTCCCTCCTCCACTGTGTCCACTAGTCCATTCTCTACAACTGTGTGTCCATTCCTTCCTTGCAAATAGGTTCAATTATCATTTTTCTAGATTCCATATATATGTATTAACATACTGTATTTGTTTTTCTAATTCTANTGCTGATGCTACTTTCTCCATTCATCCCACTCTCTCCCTCCTCCACTGTGTCCACTAGTCCATTCTCTACAACTGTGTGTCCATTCCTTCCTTGCAAATAGGTTCAATTATCATTTTTCTAGATTCCATATATATGTATTAACATACTGTATTTGTTTTTCTAATTCTAACTTACTTCACTCTGTATAGTAGGCTCTAGGTTCATCCACCTCACTAGAATTGACTCAAATTCATTCTTTTTTATGACTAATATTCCATGGGATTTTCCAGGCAATAGTACTGGAGTGGATTGCCATTTCCTTCTCCAGGGGACCTTCCCGACCCAGGGATTGAACCCGGGTCTCCCGCATTGTAGACTGACGTTTTACCATCTAAGCCACCAGGGAAGTCCTATATATGTACTGCTGCTGCTGCTGCTAAGTTGCTTCAGTCGTGTCCGACTGTGTGCAACCCCACAGACGGCAGCCCGTTGGGCTCCGCCATCCCTGGGATTCTCCAGGCAAGAACACTGGAGTGGGTTGCCATTTCCTTCTCCAATGCATGAAAGTGAAAAGAGAAAGTGAAGTTGCTCAGTCGTATCTGACTCAGCGACCCCATGGACTGCAGCCTACCAGGCTCCTCTGTCCATGGGAGTTTCCAGGCAAGAGTACTGGAGTGGGATGCCATTGCCTTCTCCGATATATGTACTACATATACATTTTTAAAGGTATTGGTGAGGCTGAAATTTTAAATGTATTTTGTTAATCATTTAAATTTTAAACCACAAATGATGCATTTTTCTAAAACCTACTTCAAACATCTTAAATACTGTGTTTTTCCCAAACACATTTATCCTGCTCAACCACTCTCTGTTATCAGCCATCTTTCCCAGTCTCATCAGTGATGGTTCATATTTCATCATCTCTATCCTAGCTCAACCCTCTCTCAATAGATGATTTTGCCTCCTACACACCAAAGCAACAGAGGTCATTAACTGAAACTTTGACTTCCCTTTCCTCTGCCTCCAAATGCCTGTTATGTGACAATGAACAGCAATCAGGAAATGCATAACTCTGTAGGAGCAGAATCCCATGGGTTGTCAAAGGGAAAAGCCCAGCTGAGAAATCTGGAAGTGATCCTTTGGTGGCGGTGAAGGCTCAAAACAACATTATCTGGTAGAGAGAGGGAAAGTTAATCATTACCACCATGCAAAAATGTAATGGTTCTTTCCCTTGAGCAAAGTCAGCATTGAATTAGCATCTAAGGCAGGAAATGCCACACCACTCTATCTGCAATATTGTAGCAATGCAATCAGGCATCTCAGAAGGAACCAGGCCAAATTAGAATTTTAATATTTTCTTAAAATCCCTTACATCTTTGCCTTTGCATTCCTATTTTTCAGTCTTCTGTTCATTCATTCAACCACTGTTTACTGAGACACTTTACATGATTTTAAGTGAGTCAAAAACCCCTGTTTTCATGAAACTTAGAGTATTCATGGAGTAAATGAGATAAATAAATGCATAGTATGATAAAAGGTGATATTGGCTAGGCAGTAAAAAGAGAATGAGGAGTTCTGGTGCAGAGGGGAATTGATGGAATTACAAATAGGATAGTTAAGGAAGACCTGTCTGATCACAAGTTCTGAAAGAAATGAGAGTGTTAGCCATGCAGATATCTGTGAGATGAACCTAATGATCAGAGGGAGGAGCAAGTACAAAGGCTCTATGGCAGGAAGCAGCCTGATGCCTTCAAGGAGCAACAAGGAGCCCAGTGTGACTGGCAGAGTGACTGAGGAGATAAATAGGATGAAAAGAGATCAGTGGGGTAACAGAAACCGTTCATGGTAGTTTTCTCAGCCACTGTGATTTGTTTGGCTTTTCTTAAGAGTGAGGAGGGAAGTCACTGGATAATTCTGATGAGACATCAGTTCAGTTCAGTCGCTCAGTCTTGTCTGACTCTTTGTGACCCCATGGACTGCAGCACACCAGGCCTCCCTGTCCATCGCCAACTCCCAGAATTTATTCAAACTCACTATCAATAAGCTAAAGTCAAAGACCAGAAAGCTTCACAGGTGAACTTTACCAATATTTAAAGAGTTAACATCAAGAGAGTGAATGCTTCCAAACTCATTCTATGAGGCCAGCATTCAGTTCAGATCAGTTCAGTTCAGTCGCTCAGTCGTGTCCGACTCTTTGCGACCCCATGAATCGCAGCACGCCAGGCCTCCCTGTCCATCACCAACTCCCAGAGTTCACTCAGACTCACGTCCATCGAGTCAGTGATGCCATCCAGCCATCTCATCCTCGTTCGTCCCCTTCTCCTCCTGCCCCCAATCCCTCCCAGCATCAGAGTCTTTTCCAATGAGTCAACTCTTCGCACGAGGTGGCCAAAGTACTGGAGTTTCAGCTTTAGCATCATTCCTTCCAAAGAAATCCCAGGGCTGATCTCCTTCAGAATGGACTGATTGGATCTCCTTGCAGCCCAAGGGACTCTCAAGAGTCTTCTCCAACACCACAGTCCAAAAGCATCAATTCTTCGGTGCTCAGCTGTCTTCACAGTCCAACTCTCACATCCATACATGACCACTGGAAAAACCATCGCCTTGACTAGATGGACCTTTGTTGGCAAGTAATGTCTCTGCTTTTCAATATGCTACCTAGGTTGGTTACCCAAATACCAAAACCAAAGATACACACACAAAAATTTACAGGCCAATATCCCTAAAAAGCATAGATGCAAACTGCTCAACAAAATGTTAGCAAATCAAATTTAACAATGCACTGAAAGAATTATGCATTAGGATCAAGTAGGATTTATTCCAAGGATATGAAGATGGTTCAGTACATGGAAATCAGTCAGTGTGACACGCCACATAACATTAATAAAAATCACATGATCATGTTAATAGATATAGAAAAAAAATTTGACAAAATTCATCATCCATTAATGATAGAAACTCTCTACAAAGTTGGTGTAATTGGAACATAACTTAACATAATAAAGCGTATATATAACAAAGCTAACATCATGCTCAACAGTGAAAAATTAAAGCATTTTCTCTAAGATCACATTTTTTAGTAGCATATGGTTTTTTCTCTACATGTTTGCAATTTTCCCATTTTCTTCCTGTATTTGATTTCCAGTTTTATACTATTATGTTCAGAAAAATACTTAACATAATTTCTATCATCTTAGATTTGTTGAGTCTTGTTTTTTTCCCCCTAGTATGTGATCTGTTCTAGAAAATGTTCTATTTGCACTTGAAAAGAATGTGTGTTCTGTGTTTGGTTGGAATGTCCTGTAGACATTCATTTCAACTTCAATTTATGTCTCACTGCTTCTTTATTGATCTTCTGTCTGGGTCATCTGTCCATTGATGTAAGTTGGCTGTTAAAGTCCCCTAATCTTATAATATTATTATCAGTTACTAAAAAGCCTCTTGATGAAAGTAAAAGAGGAGAGCGAAAAAGTTGGCTTAAAGCTCAACATTCAGAAAACGAAGATCATGGCATCCGGTCCCATCACTCCATGGGAAATATATGGAGAAACAGTGGAAACAGTGTCAGATTTTATTTTTGGGGGGCTCCAAAATCACTGCAGATGGTGACTGCAGCCATGAAATTAAAAGACGCTTACTCCTTGGAAGAAAAGTTATGAGCAACCTAGATAGCATATTCAAAAGCAGAGACATTACTTTGCCGACTAAGGTCCGTCTAGTCAAGGCTATGGTTTTTCCAGTAGTCATGTATGGATGTGAGAGTTGGACTGTGAAGAAGGCTGAGCGCCGAAGAATTGATGCTTTTGAACTGTGGTGTTGGAGAAGACTCTTGAGAGTCCCTTGGACTGCAAGGAGATCCAACCAGTCCATTCTGAAGGTACTCATTGGAAAAGACTCTGATGCTGGGAGGGATTGGGGGCAGGAGGAGAAGGGGACGAACGAGGATGAGATGGCTGGATGGCATCACTGACTCGATGGACGTGACTCTGAGTGAACTCCAGGAGTTGGTGGTGGACAGGGAGGCCTGGCGTGCTGCGATTCATGGGGTCGCAAAGAGTCGGACATGACTTAGTGACTGGACTGAACTGAACCTCTTCCTTTATGTCTGTAAATATTTGCTTAATTATTTGCTATATTAGTTGCACATATATTAATGAATGATATTCCTCTTTTTGTATTGATCCCTTTATCATTATATAATGCCCCATTTTGTCTTTTGTTATAGACCTTGTCTCAGCCTTGCTCTCTGAAATATATTAAGTGTTACCACACCAAGGAGAAGGGAATGACAGAGAATGAGATGGTTGGGTGGCATCACTGACTCAATGGACATGAATTTGAGCAAACCCTGGGAAATTGTGAAGGACAGGGAAGCCTGGAGTGCTGCAGTTCTTGGGGTCACAAAGAGTGGGACATGACTTAGCAACTGAACAACATAATACCCAGGCTCAGGCTAGGTGCTTACAGACACAGTGCCTTTGTTTCACCCAACAACTCCTTGGGGGTACTATTATTATCCTTCCCATTTTACAGATTTGGAAATGGGCGATCAGAGAGTATAACTTGCTGATGATTAGAATGCGGGCATTCAGCAGGATACAAATCCAAGTCTTACTAACTCAGGGTTTTTCAACCTCAATACTATTGATACATTGGACCAGAAAATTCCTTGTTCTGGGGACCATTCTGTGCACTGTAAAATGCTTCCCAACATCTCTGGGGTCCACCTGCAAGATGCCAGTGCCAGTCCCCACCCCATGGAGTGGCAAAAATAAAAAATGTCTCTAGACATGACCAGATGTGCCCAGGGGGGCAGGGTAAAGTCCCCTTGTTTAAAAGCCACAGCCCTGACTTGAGGGTGGGGGAGGTGGGAGAAATGAGAGAGATCATCATTATTACAGAGGATGAGGGACTGTGTTGTTAGGGAAGATTCTGAATGCTGATATCAATCTATGACCCAGTCTGGAAACAGGGTCAATTTTTTCTTCTCTGCTTTATGGTGAAAAGGACAAATCCTGTTCATTCATTCTTTCATTCAGTAGACATTGCTGAGCACGCACTAAGTACCAAACCCGGATCTAGCCATTGAGGAGAAAGCAAGGAACAAAACAAAAATTCCTGTCCTCACAGAGGTTACATTCAAGGTAATACGTGAACAAATGAAGCATGTGGTATCCTAGACGATGATAAAGGCCGTAGCAACAGACTATGCAGGTGGGCCAGGGTGGGTATAGGAATACTGGTGGGGACTTACAATGCTAAATAAGGTGGCCAGGTTTGGCCTCACTCAGAAGGTGACATTTGAGCAGAGACTCACAGTAGGGGAGCGATTGAGGCCAGCTGAAGTTTCAGGGAAGAATGTTGCACAGGGAATAGTAAGTGCCAAGGCCCTGGGGCCTCTGGCAGGTTGAGGATTAGTAAGTGCAACCAGAGTGGAATTAGGAGGTGGTGATGAGGTCAGAGTGTTGGCGGAAGGAACAGTGTGTGTGATGTCCACAGTCACTTTGTTATTGTTCAGCCTCTAAGTTGTGTCTGACTCTTTGTAGCCTCATGGACTGCAGCATGTTAGGCTCTGCTGTTCTTCACTATCTCTCTGAGTTTGCTCAAACTCATGTCCATTGAGTCAGTGATGCCATCCAACTGTCTCATCCTCTGCTGCCCTCTTCTCTTTTTGCCTTCAGTCTTTCCAAGCATCAGGGTCTTTTCCAATTAGTTGGCTCTTCATATCAGGTGGCCAAAGTATTGGATTTCCAGCTTCAGCATCAGTTCTTCCAATGAATCTTCGGAACTGATTTCCTTTAGAACTGACTGGTTTGATCTCCTTGCAGTCACTTAGCCAAGGCCATTTCTAGTAGCAGTGCTAGATGCAAGCTTGGACTTTTGAGCTCTCCTTTCCAGTTGGGTCAGGTTGCACAAGCCACATTCTCCTCTGTATGGGCCCTGTCCTAGATCCAGGCCCTCAGCTGAGTTTGTGACTCACCTGGCTGGACCAATGCTTGCAAGATATGGGAAGGTGGAGAGTGCAGGTTGTGGTATATAAGTGGAGCACATCTGCCATCTCCCAGCTGTGTCAAATGGTCCTGTCCTGAACACAGTCTCCTCTTGGCCTCTCCCATGGTAGAAACAGCAAGATGTTGATCTCGTTCCTCCTCCTGCTCCTTGCTACAGCTTGTGTGGCCTCCGTGGGTGTTGGACTATGGGTCGTCAGCAACAACTTCCTCACCACAGACATCCCTGCTGCCATCAGCCATCCAGTGAGACTGTGGGTCTTCAACTGCATCTTCCAGCTTTTGATAACATGGGTGAGTTTTGTGTTTTGTTTGTCCCCTCCTCCAGAGAATAATATCCCTGGGTCAGGAAGATCCCCTGGAGAAGGAAATGGCAACCCACTTCAATGCTCTTGCCTGGAAAATCCCATGGAAGGAGGAGCCTGACAGGCCTTTGCAGTCCATGGGGTTGCAAAGAGTCGAGCACGACTGAGCAACTTCACTTTTTTTCCAGAGAATTAAGAGCAGATTCGGAGAAGGCAGTGGCACCCCACTCTAGTACTCTTGCCTGGAAAATCCCATGGATGGAGGAGACTGGTAGGCTGCAGTCTCCTGAGAGTTGGACACGACTCAGTGACTTCACTTTCACTTTTCACTTTCATGCATTGGAGAAGGAAATGGCAACCCACTCCAGTGTTCTTGCCTGGAGAATCCCAGGGATGGGGAGCCTGGTGGGCTGCCGTCTATGGGGTCACACAGAGTCGGACACGACTGAAGCAAGTTAGCAGCAGCAAGAGCAGATTAGGAAAACAAAGGGCTGGCCTGGTGATTTAGACAGTAAAGAATCCGCCTGCCAGTGCAGGAGACCTGGGTTCAATCCTTGGGTTGGGAAGCTCCCCTGGAGAAGAGAATGGCTACCCATTCCAATATTCTTGCCTGGAGAATCCCATGGACAGAAAAGCCTGGTGGGCTACAGTTCACAGGGTCGCAAAGAGTCAGACATGACTGAGCAACTGACACTAACTAACTAGAAAAAGGACGTACAAGTAGCTTTCAGTTAAACTGAGTCACATCATGGCTGTGGAGGCTGACGGCGTATTACCAGACCTGAAGATTTTCTATTGGATAACATGGTTCTTAACCTCTTCCTGATGTTTTTCAAGCTGGCCTAGGCTAAGAGCCACAACATTCCAAAAATGATTCACTTCCGCAGATAACGGAGAAATTCCACCCCACCTCTTGTCTTATTTTCTCCATGGCATCCACCATTCTGTGGAGTGGTGAAGACAGGGATAATTGTTCTGAATTTGGGGCCCGTGTTGGCTACCTGCTACCTAGAACCAGCCAACCCCAAAATAAAGAGATGCAGCAGATGAGTAAATGAGTAGAGATGAGTGCAACTCCAGAATGTGACTTGCCGGGGTCCAGCCCCCGTGGATCCAGGGTAATTCGAAGGTGGGGACGGAGTAGGCATCCTTTTGCTAACATCAAAAACTACTATATTTCCTTTTCTATATTCCAAATACATTGATTAATATATTCCCAGGTGCCTAAGGATATGGAGGCCTGGCGGCAATCATTGACTCAACAATGAGAAAAGCCCTATGCTAATACTCCAAACTCTCTGTGCTGTTTATGGTTGAGAGGTTATCACACAAGCTAGTCTGTCAGCAGAGAGGTTTGACCTGAGACACCCTTGTCACACCCAGGGCAGGGAATTAGCAGTAATTATTGGCATGACAAATAAAAAAACCCTTCACCAATATAATTCCTAATCAACCCACTAATACTATACTAATATCTTCTAACTTCTCAAAAGAGTCTGTATTTAGAAAGTTTTAAAGCATCCCATGCCTCTCACAGTTGGGAGGCTGTAAACAATCACATGTGGCCAGACGAACCTGATCAGGCAGGCCAGAGAACCTTCAGAGTTCGTAAGTTGAAACACTCTTGTCACGCCCAGGAATATTTATTAACTGGAGCTGCAAGTTAACTCCTTCTCTGAGAGAAATGGTTATGGGGGAGAGCCCCCGTAAAGTACTCTGGTTTTGGGGGTAGATGCTCGGAAACAGGGGGTTTCTTGAGGCTTGATCACGCCTTTGCGTATGCCAAGCTTCCTTCCTCATGACCTTTGCCATGGGCGGAGTTCCTCACGCTGGCCCCCGGCAGTGACTTTTTAGAAAAATATTTTGTTGCTTTTGAGAGATGGAAAACTTTTTCTGTAATATAGTCAGATTCTGCTCATTGTTGCTGGTTTGTATAATTTAATCAAATACTTGTAATTATATCATGGCGAGGATTGTGTAAATATTGCCAATTAGGATTTGCTGTGATTTTCCAGAGGGCTGATGGAGATTGAATACAGAAGATACATTTTAGTCTCTTACTTCATGAAAAGTGATGGCAAGCACTTGTTCTCAATGTAACCTTGATGGAGGAGAACTCGGGGGTGAATTTTCTTACCTATACGGAGAAAGCAATGGCACCCCACTCCAGTACTCTTGCCTGGCAAATCCCATGGGCAGAGGAGCCCGGTAGGCTACAGTCCATGGGGTCCCTAGGAGTTGGACACGACTGAGCAAATTTACTTTCACTTTTTGCTTTCATGCATTGGAGAAGGAAATGGCAACCCACTCCAGTGTTCTTGCCTGGAGAATCCCAGGGACGGGGGAGCCTGGTGGGCTGCCATCTCTGGGATCGCACAGAGTCAGACACGACTGAAGCAACTTAGCAGTGGTAGCAGGTTCAGCTTGTACGAGATGGGATGGTTCAGTCCTGTGGTTTTCCTGGCCTTGACTCGCATAGTCTACACTTTGGGTTTCCAAATACAGTGACTCAATTTCCTCATCTGCAGGATCAGGGAAAGTAATAGACCCAGCTTCATAGCACTTGGTGGATACGTAATGAGTTAATCTACTCAGAGTGGACTTTATGTGACCAGCACAGAGTAAACTGCCCATAAATATTAGCCTTATTGCTATTTTTTGATTTTTATTTTTCTACAAAGTTGTGTAACTGCTATGTGTCATTCTCCCTTTCCAGCTCTGAGGATTAGTGATAGCTGAGAGAAATAAAGCCCCAGACAGAGGTGACTTGCAGGCAGTCTGAACACTCATGGCAGTGCCCGGTGGGGAGTCAGCAATAAATAAGCAAACTCGCTACAAATAAACCAAATGACAAAGTGGCAGGTGCTGTGAGGAGAGTAAAACAGTAGGGCTATAGTAGAGTAATCTGGAGTTCCTAGAACCCTCAAGGGTAACAGAATGCAAAGAGTCCACGAGTTTGGATGGGGTGGAAATTACCCCATTTTCACTTAACCTCTAATGCAAATGTGGTATTTCCTTCCATCATGCATGAAGGGAACAAATCACCACTGGGAAAGCAAAACCCTCAACTTTGTCAGCAAGAGGAATCACAGATATTCTCAGAGCCTATTACAGGCATAGCAGATTGCAAAAATCGCATGGATACCTTGTTCTTTTGAAATTATGATAGTATTAGACCAGCCACTAGATCTTCTATTTAGTATGCTAATAGGGAAGTACTGAAGGTATATTATTATAGCATATATTTACTCAAATATTTTGATAACTATATTTCAGTAAAATATAATGATCCTATTTATTTTATTTTATATATTCAAATGTATTATGTGAAAAGACCACAAACTTTGCTGAAAGCCCAAGTGCTCTTGGTACAGAAAAGATGAGAAACCACTAGAAAGAGAGTGCTTGGGGGAGAGCCCACATTACTTGTTTATATTTTTTATCATGCAAACTTACAGACATAACCCAAGGAGATAGAATAGTATAAAGAAGCCTCAGACATTCAACTCATATTATTCACGATTATTGATTCCCAACCAATCTTACTTCATCTGTGCCCCTATGTTTTCCCTCATTCCCATTTCCTCATAAGTAGATCCTAGATATCATATTATTTTTATCTAAAAATATTTCTCTGCTGCTGCTGCTAAGTCGCTTCAGTCGTGTCCGACTCTGTGCGACCCCATAGACAGGAGCCCAACAGGCTCCCCTGTCCCTGGGATTCTCCAGGCAAGAACACTGGAGTGGGTTGCCATTTCCTTCTCCATTGTGTGAAAGCGAAAAGTGAAAGTGAAGTCGCTCAGTCGCATCCGACTTCTAGCGACCCCATGGACTGCAGCCTACCAGGCTCCTCCATCCATGGGATTTTCTAGGCAAGAGTACTGGAGTGGCTTGCTATTGCCTTCTCCTTAGGGGCTTTTATAGTGGGACTACTATACTACAGTGGACATCAGCTATTGACTAGAGGTCAAAACAAGGGGGAGAGTAACCGTATGGTACCAGAGGAAACTTTTGGAAAGAGGAGACATATGCAAATATTAAGGATTGAAGACAAATAAATCGTGTATTTGGTTTAGCCTTCATAAGCACTGCCATCCAAAGCAAAAGGAGTTTTTGCTTGTCTAATCAACTCTCAGGCAATTTTTTACATAAGTAGACAGAAAAGTTGAATCATAATATAATATATATGAAGAGTAAACTCCAGAGCTTGCATGAGCTGATAGGGAGACTTTTTATTGTCTTTTTCTTTTTTTTTGTATGTATGTAAGATAGATCTTAGAATGGAAGAGGAAATGTTGGAAACNTTTTTGCTTGTCTAATCATCTCTCAGGCCATTTTTTATGTAAGTAGACAGAAAAGTTGAATCATAATATATATGGGAAGAGTGAACTCCAGAGCTTGAATGAGCTGAGATAGGGAGACTCTTTATTGTTTTTTTTTTTTGTTGTTGTATGTGTGTAAGATAGATCTTAGAATGGAAGAGGAAATGTTGGAAACGTGGCATTTTTAAGTTGTGAATGTTTGAATCAGAGACATACAGAAAAAAAATGTTTCTTTTCAGTTTTGTTGCACATTTTAAATAGGATCCTCCTTTGGTATCCTTGGAGAGAATTCAGTGACTGCATTGTCTTTCGGTCATGTTTTATTCAGATTGATTTTACTTGCGTGCCTCTCCATGCCACTAGGGAACCATAGGGTAGCTTGGCTTCGTTTGAGTTAGACATTTGTGATATTTTCCCAAAATGGCAGGAGTTGAGTTGTCAGTAAGGAGAAGGAGATGAGGAACTCTTCCTGGCATGATTACCCCGAAGAGAGAGGCAAAGATGATAGAGGAAGGACTTTGAGCCTTATGAGCAGCCTCTGTGCTGCTTACCAAGTGACTGCCAGGGATTCACTCAGTAAATATTTATTGTGCTTTGTGCTAAGTGCTTGGAGATACAGTGGAACAAGTACCGGAAATATAATGGTAAGCCTGATATTGTCTCTGCTCTCACATAGACAGCAGGTAGAGAAAAGTAGGAATTAAATAGGAAATTATAATGAATCATGTTAAGTGCTAACATGGAAGTATTAAGGGCATGTATAGAAAGGTCATCTAACTCAGACGTTGGCAATTACCAAACACTTCCTAGAGCCTTCTAAGCTGATACCTAAAAGATATCATTAAAAATCGTAACAAATTCACAATCATGTTCTCACCATCTATTTGCTTTTGACCTTGATTTAAAACACAAAATAATTCACATTATTTGTAGAGTGGCAGAATTGGGTGTGGCCAAAACCTTAGGTCCTGTGCCTTTTCCTACTAACTGTCCTTCCTCCTGTGGTCATTGCACTGACGGAAGTGAGTTTTCACACCTTCAGAAATGTGACTATTTCTCTCCCCACCCCTCTTCTACCCCTCTCACATTGTCATCTCTTATTTCGCCACTTCTGTTTTATATATTTTTCCTTTCCTCTCCTTTACATTTCTTTCTTTCTGCTTCCTTTCCGTCCTTTCTTTGTGTCTAATAGTGGAAAGAGTGATAATTTTTATTAAGTTAAGAGAATGGAGCCTGTATACAAAGAGACCTACTTAGACCCAAGCTATGCCATCATGGATTAGAGGTGATTTTTAGAAATTAGATTTTAGTATTCTAGAAAAGTCTACTCTACTACCTGAATTTGTACAGACATAGCATACATTACAATTAAAATGCTGTTGAGTTCCATATGTTTTACAAGACATAATTAGATGTGTGTATTCATATACATATGTAATATTTATGTATCATGTGCACATAACTGTGTGCATCCATGTATGTGCTGAAGTAAATTTCCAGAGTTGGAAAATAGGCTTCTCTAGTCATACAGACTACTTATTAAAACATTGCAATCCAATTTTTAGAGAGGTGATTGTCATAATTTATTAGTCCATCACCATTTCGAACAATAGCTGTTCTAATGTAATTAACCGTTGAAAGAAATACATTTTAAGCATTCTAAATTGCATTTGAAACTACTTGTAAGTGAAACTTTCTAGAATTTTAAAATCCATCTTGTCTTATGAAAGGCTTCAGTGTTTATCCCTGTTGTCGCACTATAGATTAGAGTAGCTTCATTTTAAAATTACATGTCAAATATCATTTGCTAGGAGTAATGTGAAATGTATGGCTTCACTCTGAGGGAAAAGGCCCTTTCAGCAGTTTTTAATATCATATACCTAAACAGAACTTCCAGAATTATTAGATCACATCTGGCCCGATGTGGATCTATTTGTACTTGCATAATGCATGTGCAGGTACACACTGTTATATTTTATGGCTATTTGGGTGCATTGATTTTTCCATAAAGAGAACTATTATCCACATCTTTTTGCACAGAAGTACACTTAAACATTGGCATAGGTAAACAACTTATGAAAGTAAAACCCATGCTTGGCACAACTATTACTGATGTCACAGATTTTACAACTGTAATATTTCTGAAAAGCTAGCTTGAACACTTTGGAGCATTTTTTTCTGAATGAATGCAGAGGCAGTTTGGTGAGCTGTAAAACTTCTGCATTTCATTTTGCATTCTAGTCGAGGCCAAATCTTAAGTGTCACTGAATCTGATTCCATCTTGAATGCTGGCCCAGTATCATCCCCAGAAAGAGGCTTTTTTCCCCACACTGGGAAAGTGGGTAATTGGAAACAAAGGACAGAGGTCTGCATGCTCAGTCAGTCTCTCAGTCGTGTCCAACTCTGCAACCCTGTGGGCTGGAGCCCGCCAGGCTCCTCTGTCCGTGGGATTGTCCAGGCAAGGATACTGGAGTTGGTTGTCATTTCCTTCTCCAGGGGATCTTCCTGACTCATAGATCAAACCCGCGTCTCCTGTGTCTCCTGTATTGTTAGGCGGATTCTTTACCACTGAGCCACTTGGGTACAGACTCTAATAAGTAAATCTGAACGTATAGGCAGCTTTAACTCTACAGTTTTTCTGTTGTGATCTTTTTCGAAGAAATTTATCAGTTGATTATAAGCAAAGTAAAACTCACTAGTGTACTGTAGAAACAAACTGCTAAACATTTCTTCCCCTCACTTAGCATTACTGTAATCTGTCTTAATATAGAGAACAGACTTGTGGTTGCGCAGCCAGAGGGAGTTTGGGATTAGCAGAGGCAAACCATTATTTCTTAGTAAACTTTTAATTTTATATTAGAATATAGCCAATTAACAATTTTGTGATAGTTTCTGGTGGACAAAGGGACTCAGCTATACATATATATGTATCCATTTTCCCCCAAACTGAAGCAAACTATTACATATAGGATGGATGAGCAACAAGGTCCTACTATATAGCACAGGGAACTATATTCAATATCCTGTGGTAAACCATAATGGAAAAGAATATCAAGAAGAATATATATATATGTATCGTGTCGTGTCGTGTCAGTCGCTCAGTCATGTCCGACTCTTTGCGACCCCGTGAACTGTAACCTACTAGGCTTCTCCGTCCATGGGACTCTCCAGGCAAGAATACTGGAGTGGATTGCCATTTCCTTCTCCAGGGGATCTTCCCGACCCAGGGATCGAACCTGGGTCTCCCGCATTGGAGGCAGACGCTTTAACCTCTGAGCCACCAGGGAAGCCTCTCTATATATGTATACATAACTCAATTACTTTGTAATATAAAAGTAATTAATACAATATTGTAAATCAACTATACGTCAATAAAAAAAAAATTTAATCCATCTTAAGACATTCATTCCCTCTTATCTGGAGGAAAAAAACCTCTCCATAGACTGTGTGACTATCCTGAGAACATGGCATTTGACTAACAACAGAGTAAGCTAGCTAGCCTAGTGACTTACAACTGACATGGAAAAGTTTGCTTTTGTCTGCTGTGTTTAATATGTAGGGCTTGTGGCTCAGTGGTAAAGAATCTGCCTGCTAATGCAGGACACACAAAAGACCTGGGTTCAATCCCTGGATTGGGAAGATCCCCTGGAGAAGGAAATGGTAACCCACTCCAGTATTCTTGCCTGGCAGGCTACAGTCCATGGGATCACCAAAGAGTTGGACACAACTTAGTGACTAAATAAAAGCAACAATTTAATATGTAATTAGTCAGTTTTTATCTTAGCAGACAAGCCGTCTGGCTTGGGTCCCCAAACTCATCCTTTTTTTCTTAAATTTTGTTTGTAGTAATTTCAAATTCACAGAAAAGCTGCATCAAATTCCCCCCATAGATTTAACAACTATTGATATTCTTGCCTGAACCAGTCTTTATTACAATGTTTGCAGGTCATCTTGTGTTAGTTTATTTGGGGGCAGGGGAACAGAAAAGCAATAATTTATTCTGGTAATTTTCAGAAGAATCCACTTGACTTCCTTCAACAAAGTTGTAATAAAGGAAATCATTCTCTATGGAATTAGTCTATTCAATGTAACTCAAATTCACAAAAGAAAATAATATTGAAAATTGCTGTATGCCCTTTACTCAGATTCACCATTTTAAACATTTGACCACACTTGTTTCATTATGTCCCTTTACTCCTTAAAATTTCAGTAACTGTTTCCTAAGAATAATATTATTCTCTTAGGGAACCAAAGTATAACTATTGAATTCAGGAAATTTACGATTAATATAATACTTTCATCTGATCAGCAGTCTATAATCTATATTCCAGTTGTGTCAGCTGTCCCCATGGTTTCTTTTATAGCAATTTCCCCTGCAATATAGGGACCATTTCAGGAACCTCTATTTGTCTTTTCGTTTGTCTTTATATTTATGGATTTGTTTGTCTTTTTAGCCTCCTTTTCTGTGGGCTAGCCCCTCGTGACATTTCATCACCTTATTTTACGGAACATTCCTTAGTTTCAATTTCTCTGATGATTAGGTAAGTTCAAGTAATGCACTTCCATTCAGAATGTTACATGAGCCAAGTTTGTCTTCCTTAGGATTTCCCATTTAGAGGCACACAGTTGCTCTGTCCCTCATTGGTGATTGTCATTTTGATCACCTGGTCAATGTGTTGCCTGGTGTCTCCATTTAATATGTATTATTTTTCCTGTTCTAACTAATAAGCAATCTGTGGAGAGACACTTGAAAATTGTGTGAATATATTGCTCTGCATCAAAATTCCTCCGTAGATTTAAAAACTATTGATGATTCTTGCCTGAACCAATCTTTACTGCAATGGTTTTAAATCATCTTGTGTTAATTTCTTTGGGAACAGGGGAAAAAACCAATAACTTGTTCCGGTAACTTTCAGAAGAATCTACTTGATTTTCTTCAACAAAGTTATAATGAAGGAAATCATTCTCTATGGAATCAGAGTAGTCTATTCAATGTAATTCAAAATGAGCAGAAATTAAAATCAAATTATTTTTGCTGTCAAATAAATGTATAAATGCTCCCCAAATTATACAATAAATTCTCCTAAAACAATACACTAGGTATATATAAACATGATTTCAGTGCTTCTTGAAAACATGAAAATGTTTTTAATTGATTTAATGATAGAATTCTATAGTTTCCAACTACCTTATTATTTTAGAATTTGTTTATGTATTTCCAGACTTTTCAGCCTTTGCTTTTCTGGGTCTTTAACAAATTAAAACCTCTTCCATTTATTCATGTTTCATCTAATTTATGTATTTCTATTCTTCCTTC
>SJYT01064992.1:3817-24249 GCA_006410635.1 Cephalophus harveyi | reverse complement strand
GGGCACTGTCATCTAGGGTTTTTTAAAGAACAAATTATTCAAATATAATTTGATAGTTACTGATATACTAATTATTATTATAATCAGTATTTCAGGTACTTTGTGTTATAGAAAACATGAAAATAGTAGTAAGTGATTAAAAGACTCTGTTCCCTGTTATGTGGTAATATAGGTGAACATAATTTACACAAACAGAGAATATTCATTCCAATCTTTTATGCATCCTTAGGGAAAGCACTGTCTAAATGAAAAAATTGCTTTATACTTCATGGAGATGTCACACAAATAAAACACTCGTAATACCAAGGAATTCTAAGAATTTCAAGGACTTTGCTAAGTGAAGAATTAGAGGTAAATGCAGTTAAGTGAATCATAACGAGTATAAGTTTTAAAATGTATCCATGGAAATTCAGTCTCAGTTCTTATAATATGTGGCATTTTATGGACAAAGACAAAATAAATCTTTTTGATAACTTAATATCTTTTTTTTTATCTTGAATGCTCAATGTAAATTTTACTTTGAATAAGAACCCCACTTACCAAAATATTCAGCTGTATTATCAACCATATGAAGTCACATGAGCACTTCCAGCTCTTCAGAATGAAAATATTATGAGTCTGCTTTTTAGTTTTTAAAGAATTTCTATTGATCTGATCTTAACACAATATAACTGCATGAAAATTATCCCCAACATTTAGATCAGTTATTTTTGAATAGAATATTCTGGAGGTATGACAAATACCCTAAAAAAAAAATAGCCATTTCATATTTGTACCAGAGTATATTAAATTACCGAGGCCTTCAGATATCCCACATTAGAAGTACCTATTTGTGGAATTTCTGCACTGGGTCATTTACCTCTTCTTTCAGTGGCATTTTGGCTTCACACCTCCTGCCTTGATAAATCCAGCAACCCAGTTGCACTCTTTTCAAGTATGTTTAATTACTGGATGGAGAAGCATATATCCTGCAACCTCATAAAATACTGTTGCCGAAGAATATGTCATGAGATTGAATGAGATCCAATAGAGACCTGCATTATACAAAACTTATACAAAATTATACACAAGTGATTGAGTCTAAAATATAAGCGAGGCACTGTGCTGGGTGCTGTACGGTTGGAAAATTAAAGAAGAATAAACCATAATCCATATCTTCAAGGAGCATACAGTTCATTTGAGGAGACAGATATAGAGGCAAATAATTTTAATATAGTACATGGGCATAATTCTATAATAGAGGTAAAAACTAAAATTCTTGGAAACATGGAAGAAAGAAGGATTGGCTTTTGTTAAAGACCACTTGAAGGCATTAATGGCAGACAAAGTATTTTAACTGGAAACATGGAAGAAAGAAGGATTGGCTTTTGTTAAAGACCACTTGAAGGCATTAATGGCAGACAAAGTATTTTAACTGGGTCCTAAGTGAACAGGTTAAAGTTCAGTGGGTGAAAATGGAGTAGGAGGAAGGGAAGTAAACACGGGGTGGAGGCATTTCAGACAGAGCAAGACTGAAGGTGAAATCTGTACAGTGTTTCCAAGTACTCCAGGGCAACTAGAGTAAAATGTCGGATCACAGGAGATGAAATAGATGACGTGGAAGTTTGAACAACATCCTGTGTGCAGTGGGGAACCTTTAAACATTCTTGAGTAATAGAATTTCAAAATCACTCCTGTTCTTGGGCAGTTACATGAAGGATAGATGGAAGGGACAGAGTTCACTTAGGTGATGCAGTGATAAGGCTCAAGTTTATGGAAGTCCATTTCCCTGGTGGCTCAGATTGTAAAGAAGCCACCTGCAATGCAGAAGACCTGGGTTCAGTCTCTGGGTTGGGAAGATTCCCTGCTAAAGGAAATGGATACCCACTCCAGTATTCTTGTCTGGAGAATCCCCTGGACAGAGGATCCTGGTGGGCTACAGTCCATGGGGTCACAAAGAGTCAGATGTGACTGAGCGACTAAGTACCTTATGGAAGTCAATTTGTCAGCTTAATTTTCACAGTTTAGAATGTATGGTAAAGAGCCTCTGAGATGGTCCTTCATGATCCCAGCCTCCAGATATTAATGTCTTTTGAGTGTGAGCTGGGCCTAGTGACTTGCTTCTAATAATAGAATATGGAAAAACTCACGGGATGTCACTTCTGAGATTAGGTTACGTAAAAAAAGGTCTGTGTGCTCTCTCTCTCTCGGTCCCTCTCATGGGTCACCGGCTACCATGTTGTGAGGATACTTAAGCAGCCTAAGGAGAGGCTCACATATTCAGGAGTTGATGCTACCAGCAAGCATGTGATTAAGCTCGAAGACTATCTTGCCCTGGTTGAGCCTTCAGATAAGATAAAACTGAAGCCCTGCCAATGACTTGACTGCAGCCGTATGTAAAAGACCTTGTGCCCCTGGCACCACCTAAACTAAACCCAGATTCTCAACAGATAGAAACTGTGACATCATAGATGTTTATTTTTAAGCCACTGAATTTGGGATAGTTTCTTAGGCAGCAGTAGAGACATAATATAGTAGGTCAAATTCAATATCTAACCTGTCTTGTCTTTATGCTAAATTATCAAATGTTTACTTTTGTATATAATGTCGCTTAAAAATGGTTGTTATTGTTTAGTCACTCAGTCGTGTCCATCTCTTTTGCAACACCATGGACTGTAGCCTGCCAGGCTTCACTGTCCATTGAACTTTCCAGGCAAGAATACTGGAGTTGGTTGCCATTTCCTTTCTCCAGGGAATCTTCCTGACCCAGGGATTAAACCCATGCCTTCTGCATTGTCAGGATTCTTTACCATTGAGCCACCAGAGAAGTATAATTTAAAGATTATCGGATGATTGATAACATCCAGAATATTCTTCATATTTCATCATATAATCTTAGCTATTATATTTTTTGTAGAAGCATTTCCCTGTAATAACTCTGGTTGTTTGGGCTGTGTATAAAGTGCTCATTCAAAAATATGTTTGTGATCCCTTGACATTTAAAGCTTTTAGAGAAATGAAAGATACAGGATTTATATGTAAGAGAGGTCTTAGGAACCAATTTTGAGATTAGACATTTCTCACATTTTGTTTATCCTTTTTAAGGAAACAAATTTGTTTTTAAAGTTTTTAGAGTATGAGGATTTGTTGCAGCTTTGATAACAGTGGAGGGGGAAACCTACTGGAAAATAATTAAAGAAGTTACTAATCAGTTCATTAATCAAGTGTATCTGCTGCACATTATACAGAAACAAATTGAAAAGGGTGCTGTCCTATCCAGAATCTCCCTCTCAAATAAAGTCAAAAGTGAAGATAAGCTAAATTGACTTTGCTTTGTGGTTGATTTCTATCTTAGGAGATCTATTTCTGAAACACTGAATAAAGAATCTTGCACCTATACATAGATTCAAGCCTCCAGTAAGACTACACTATGCCCTTGTTCCACAAGATTACTTTGAACTCTACTTAATGTCTGTCTCCACTTTTTGCTTTTGGTCACTGACCATTTTCATTTTCTGAATACTAAATGTATTTAGAAAGAAGAGAGAAAAACAAATAACACCTTGCTCATTGCATTACAACAATGGCTTTGTAACCCAATCAAAAGTATTAAAAGCTGAATGCTGAAAGGTTGCCCAAAAATCTGTCCATGAACAAAAATACTTGTCAGCAGTCAGAATGACTTCCTACTCTCCCTGGTGCCTTAGCTATAATCATGGCAGTGAGGCACTGTAGCCTGAAAAAAGTGTAGTCAGATTTTCAATCGTGATTAGACTAGACCTTCCAGAGAGGTCTCTGTACAGGGTCCAAGGTTCTCCAAAGGGTAAAAGGGGTGACTAAATTCTGACTTAAAACAATATAGTCCTTCTATTTTCTTGATCCTGACCTTCAAATGTATTGGCATTTTAAAGCCAAATCCTGGAAGTATTTGCAGGTTCAGAAATGGAATTCACTTGAGTTTCGTTAGGTTTGAGCCAGACAACAGCATATGTCATTTTCTGAAAGTTGAAATAATTTAGATTTAAAGCCATAGCCTCTAAAAAAGAAACAGGTGACCTGGCAATTGCATTTAAGACTTCTGTGGTATGGTAAGATGTCTATAATAACTTCTTTTAATATGCCATTTTATTTATGTATTCCTTTAACTTTGGTACTCAATTTTAAAAGGGCACAGAAACATTAGATTTTGGTATGCACACATATATACATAATGGGCATGAGTCTGAAATCCACAAATTTAGGTACATAAGAAATATAACTTTATTTTTTGTAACTGAACTTAATTCTAATTTGCCACCCTAACCTGCGGGGTAGTACAAGAGAATGAGAAAAAAATAAAGATATATATAAATTTATACCTCATATAGTATGCCCACCATGAGCATCAAATAATCATTCATTAAGAAGTAGATTACATGTTTACTTCATTGTAGATTGTTTAGGATTATGCTAAATTTACTCATGAGAAATATGACCAAAAAATGTCACTGGATAACAAAGTATTTTCCTTTCCAAGGGCATAAATTTTCACCATTGGCCTATGATTATCCATCTGCTCTAGCAGTGAAAAATCCCTAAAGACAATGCTTGTCTTCTCTCATTTTCATACTTGGTATCCTCTTGACATTAGCAAATATTTGCCCAAAATGGCTCAATTCAGGATCCAGAAGAGAGAAATATATGAACTGAAATCAGTCATTGATAAGATCTGAATGAAAAATATTTACATTTTTTTTAAAGTTTAGATGAATAGACACAGTTTCAGTTCCGTTCAGTCACTCAGTTGTGTTCGACTCTGCAACCCCATGAACCACAGCACGCCAGGCCTCCCTGTCCATCACCAACTCCTGGAGCTCACCCAAACCCATGTCCATTGACTCGGTGATGCCATCCAACCATCTCATCCTCTGTCATCCCCTTCTCCTCATGCCCTCAATCTTTCCTAGCATCAGGATCTTTTCAAATATGTCAGCTCTTCACATCAGGTGCCCAAAGTACTGGAGTTTCTGCTTTAGCATCAGACCTTCCAATGAATATTCAGGACTGATTTCCTTTAGGATAGACTGGTTGGATCTCCTTGCTGTCCAAGGGACTCTCAAGAGTCTTCTCCAACACCACAGTTCAAAAGCATCAATTCTTTGGTGCTCAGCTTTCTTTATAGCCCAACTCTCAAATGACCACTGGAAAAACCATAGCCTTGACTAGACGAACCTTTGTTGACAAAGGTCTCTGCTTTTCAATATACTATCTAGGTTGGTCATAACTTTCCTTCCAAGGAGTAAGCGTCTTTTAATTTCACAGCTACAATCACCATCAGTGATTTTGGAGCCCCCCAAAATAATGTCACCCACTGTTTCCCCACCTATTTGCCATGAAGTGATGGGACTGGATGCCTTGATCTTCATTTTCTGAATGTTGAGCTGTAAGCCAACATTTTCACTCTCCTCTTTCACTTTCATCAAGACGCTCTTTAGTTCTTCACTTTCTGCCATAAGGGTGGTGTCATCTGCGTATCTGAGGTTATTGATATTTCTCCCAGCAATCTTGATTCCAGGCTGTGCTTCCTCCAGCCCAGCGTTTCTCATGATGTAACCTGCATATAAGTTAAATAAGCAGGGTGACAATATACAGCCTTGACGTACTCCTTTTCCTATTTGGAACCGGTCCATTGTTCCATGTCCAGTTCTAACTGTTGCTTTCTGACTTGCATACAGGTTTCTCAAGAGGCAGGTCAGGTGGTCTGGTATTCCATCTGTTTCAGAATTTTCCACAATTTATTATGATCCACACAGTCAAAGTTTGGTACTATTTAATTTACCAATTGTGCAAGTCGGAAATGCCAGCTAGAAATGGACACCTTTATAAAGGTAGAGATATAAGATATACTTTATAAGAGTAGAGATAAAGATAAAATATCATATAATTTAAACCTGTGCACAAATGCAAACCAGATGTTAACAGTTTCTCATTGATTTGCAAAATCTATAGTAGAATTTTCTAGTAATTAGCTGAGATTAAGTGAAGTAGTACTTAACTTTAGAATAGTTTCATAGACTTCAGTCATATTTGGTTGTTTTGCATGTTTTTAAAACAAGGTTGTAAATTATAAATACAATAAAAATAAAAAGAAAATCTTATATATCTTAATATCACCAAGTTATTAAAGAGAATTGATCATCATTATGTAACTGATCAGAAGATCCAGATTAAATATACAAACCCATCATGAAAGTGGTAGTCATGGCAGAATTTTAAAGCTGTGAAGGTAAGTGCTTAACAAATAACGATTATATGGAAAGATAGTCTAGAAGACAATCAGTGGTTCAGCAGCCTTGTTGTAAACATTGTTTAGAGAGAAGGGTGCAAGACCTTCAGTGCCTTTGCTAAGCATCAGTTATGTTGTTGTCGTTCAGTCATTAAGTTGTGTCTAACTCTTTGCAACCCCATGAGCTCTTCTGTCCTCCACTATCTCCTGAAGTTTGCTCAAATTCATGTCCATTGAGTTGGTGATGCTATCTAACCATCTTATCCTCTGTCACCCCCTTTTCTTCCTGACCTCAATCTTTCCCAGCATCACGGTCTTCCAGTGAGTCGACTCTTCACATCAGGTAGTCAAAGTATTGGAGCTTCAGCTTCAGCTTCAGCATCAGTCCTTCCAATGCATATTCAGGGTTGATTTCCTTTAGGATTGACTGGTTTGATCTCCTTGCAGTCCAAGGGATTCTCAAGAGTCTTCTCGAGCATCACACTTTGAAATCATCAATTCTGCACTCAGCCTTCTTTATGGTCCAACTCTCATGTCTGTACATAACTATTGGAAAAACCATAGCTTTGACTAGACAGACCTTTGTCAGCAAAGTGATGCTTCTACTTTTTAATATGCTGTCTAGATTTGTCATAACTTTCCTTCCAGGGAGCAAGCATCTTTTAATTTCATTGCTGCAGTCACCGTCTGCAGTGATTTTGGAGCCCAAGAAAATAAAATCTGTCAATGCTTCCATTTTTTCCCCTTCTATCTGCCATGAAGTGATAGGACCAGATGCCATGGTCTCATTTTGTTGAATGTTGAGTTTTCAGCCAGCTTTTTCATTCTCCTCTTTCACTTTCATCAAGAGGCTCTTTAGTTCCTCTTCAATTTCTGCTATTAAAGTGGTATCATCTACATATCTGAGGTTGTTGATATTTCTCCTGGCAATCCTGATTCCAGCTTGTGATTCATCCAGCCTGGAATTTCACATGATGTACTCCACATAGAAGCTAAATAAGCAAGGTGGCAATATACTGTTACTATACTCCTTTCCCAATTTTGAACCAGGCAGTTGTTCTAAGGCCGGTTCTGACTGTTGCTTCTTGACATGCAGACAGGTTTCTCAGGAGACAGGTAAGGTGGTCTGGTATTCCCTTCTGTTTAAGTATTTTCCACAGTTTATTGTGATCAACACAGTCAAGGCTTTAGTGTAGTCAGTGAAGAAAGAGTAGATGTTTTTCTGAAATTCCCTTGCTTTCTCCATGATCCAACGAGTGTTGGAAATTTGATTTCTGTTCCCTCTGACTCTTTGAAACCCAGTTTGTACATCTGGAAGTTCTCGGTTCATGTACTACTGAAGCCTAGCTGGAAAGATTTTGAGCATAACCTTGCTAGCATGTAAAATGAGCACAATTGTATAGTAGTTTTAAGGTTCTTTTGCATTGCTTTTGGGACTGGAATGAAAACTGACCTTTTCCAGTCCTGTGGCCACTGCTGAGTTTTTCAAATTTGCTGACATTGATTGCAGCACTTTAACAACATCATCTTCTTGGATCTGAAATAACTCAGCTGGAATTCTGTCCACCTCCACTAGCTTTGTCATAGTAATGCTTCCTAAAGCCCACTTGACCTTACACTCCAAGATATCTAGCTCTAGGTTAGTGATCACACTATCATGATTATCTGGGTCATTAAGATCTAGTTTGTATAGTTCTTCTGCGTATTCTTGCCACATTTTCTTAATCTCTTCTACTTCTGTTAGGTCTTTACTGTTTCTGTCCTTTATTATGTCCATTGCTGCATGAAATATTCTCTTGATGTCTCCTGTTTTCTTGAAGCGGACTCTAGTCTTTCCCATTCTATTGTTTTCCTCTGTTTGCATTGTTCACTTAAGAAGGCCTTCTTATCTCTCCTTGCTGTTCTTTGGAACTCTGCATCCCATTGGATATATCTTTCCCTTCCTCCCTTGACTTTTGCTTTTCTTCTTTCCTCAGCTACGTGTAAAACGTCCTCAGACAACCACTTTGCTTTCCTTCATTTCTTTTTCTTTGTAATGATTTTGGTTACCGCTTCCTATACAGTGTTAAGAACCTCCATGCATAGTTCTTCAGGCACTCTGTCTACTGGATCTAATCCCTTGAATCTATTCATCACCTCTACTGTATAATCATAAGGGATTTGATTTAGGTCATACCTTATGACGTGATGGTTTTCCCAACTTCCTTCAATCTAAGTCTGAACTAATGATCTGAGCCACAGTCAGCTCCCAGTCTTGTTTTTGCTGACTGTATAGAGCATCTCCATCTTTGGCTGTAAAGGACAAAATCAGTCTGATTTCGGTATTGACCATCCAGTGATGTCCACATTTAGAGTTGTCTCTTGGATTGTTAGAAGAGAGTGTTTGCCATGACCAACATGTTCTTTTGACAAAACTCTGTTATCCTTTGCCCTGCTTCATTTTGTACTCCAAGGTCAAACTTACCTATTATTCCAGGTAATCTCCTGACTTCCTACTTTTGCATTCCAATCCCTTGTGATAAAAAGGACATTTGTGTGTGTGTGTGTTAATTCTATAAGATGTTGTGGGTCTTCATAGAACCAGTGAACTTCAGCTTCTTTGGCATCAGTGGTTGGAGCATAGTGTTGACTAAAAAAATATGTGCAACCTAAAAGTTGAGAGTTAGGTTTTATTTGGTGGAAATGTTAAGACATTTATTCATTGTTAATAAATTAATTTATTAACTTATTCGGTGTTAAATGTTAGGACATTTATTCGGTGGAAATGTTAGCCCAGTAGACTGCATCTCAGGTGACCCCAAGAGAGCCGACTCCAAGGAGGCGGCAAAGGAAGAGCCAGGCTATATTCAAGTTTGCAGCAAGGGGCAGGTAATCTGAATATTAAAAGATTACTCTTAATTAAGAGAAATTGAATCTCCCACAAGAAGAGATTTAGTGTTCTTCTATATATGGGAAGATGCAAGTGTCTGGGCTTGCTGAAATCATTTCTTTCATAGACGTCTAGCTGTGCTGTGCCTAGTAGCTCAGTAGTGTTGGACTCTTTAGCTACCCGGGGCCAATACTGCCTTGTTTGTTGTTCACATCTTAACTCCTTGTTTACTGTAAGAGATGGGGGGTGTGGAGGATAGCAGCCTCTCACATCCTCCCAGCTCCTCAGGGCTTACCAGGGAGGAAGTAGCTAATGGCTTCCAAATAGGTGGCTTTGTTTCACCAGGGCTCAGACACTTGCATCTGGAAAAGGCTTGTTAACTGGTAGAGAGTAGAGCAGTAAACATTTCATTTCACAATAGACTGGATTACTGTTCTGTTGAATGGTTTGCCTTGGAAAGGAACTGATCTCATGCAGTGGTTTGTGAGGTTGCACCCAACTACTGCATTTCAGACTCTTGTTGACTATGAGGGCTACTCCATTTCTTTTACAAGATTCTTCCCCACAGTAGTATATATAATGGTGATCTGAATTAAATTCACCCATTCCTGTCCATGTTAGTTCAATTCCTAAGATGTCTATATTCAGTCTTGCCCTCTCCTGCTTGACCACCTCCAATTTACCTTGATTCATGGACCTAACGTTACAAGTTCCTATGCAGTATTGTTCTTTACAGTATTGGACTTGTCAACTAAAAAAGATGTACAACTTGAGAGTTGTGAGTTAAGTTTTATTTGGGGCAAAATGAGGACTGCAGCCCGGGAGGCAGCATCTCAGATGGCTCTGAGAGACCGCTCCAAAGCAGCAGTGGGGGAAGGTCAATTTATAAGGTTTTGGTGAAAGGGGAGTTCAATGCCATGAAGCACTCATTTTACAAAAGGCTGTTTGCAAGTCCTGATGCCCATGAAGGGGTTTAGTGCTTCTCTAGATATGAGGAGATGCAAGGGTTGAGATCATAAAATCTGTTCCTAAAAGCATCCAACCATCTAAAGACCTGTCCCACCAGATTCTCTGGAGCACAGAGCGCCTCACTCCAGCCTGAACTCCCTCAGGGGTTGCTGAAGGCCACTGGCTATAGCAGCGTGGGGTTCAGTCTCCGTAGAGGCAGAGGGCAAGTGCCTGTTGTTCAGTCATTGGCAATGCCCTTGGTAAGTGCCAATTTGTAGTTGACAGACTTTGCTTTTACCACCAGACATAGCCACAACTGAGCCTCATTTCCACTTTGGCCCAACTGCCTCATTCTTTCTGAAGCTGTTAGTAATTGCCCTCCATCTTCCCCAGTTAGACACCTTCCTACCTGGGGGCTCATCTTCCAGTGTCATATCATATTGCTTATTCATACTGTTCATGGGGTTCTCCCGGGAAAAATACTGGAGTGGGCTGCCATTTCCTCCTCCAGTGAACCACATTTTGTCAGAACTCTTCACCATGTCTTGTTTGTCTTGAGTAGCCCTGCATGGCATGGCTCATAGCTTTATTGAGTTGTGCAAGCCCTTTCACCATGACATGGCTGTGATCCATGAAGGGGATGCATCAGTTATAGGTACTTAAAATATTATATTTATAATAATTCTGTAACTTTTCCAATAATTGTTCATACAATGACATTGAATTTTCTAGACAGGATGTGTCCATATATCTTTCTCGTACTTTCAGAGAGAAGGAGAGAGAGAAGGCATAAGCTGAGAGTTAAGGAAATTAAACCACTTACTGCTTTCTACTTATAGACGTGGTAAAAATTGTCCATTCCTCATCAGCAACTAACTCCCCAATTCACCCTGACATTTTCTCCCAAATATTAAATGCCAAACTAGAATTCAGTTTCTGAAGCAAAAGAAATTAAAGAAAATTCAAGCCAAGAGGATAAGGAGAAGAGGAGAGAGTTAATCATACTTCACAAGGGTCTCAATCCACTTAGATACTTACTAGTGAAAGTGAAAGTCGCTCAGTCGTGTCCGACTCTTTGTGATCCCATGGACTATATGGTCTATGGAATTCTCTAAGCCAGAATACTGGAGTGGGTAGCCTTTCCCTTCTCCAGAGTATCTTCCCAACTCAGGGATTGAACCCAGGTCTCCCCACATTGCAGGTGGATTCTTTACCAGCTGAGCCACGAGGGAAGCCCGATACATACCAGGGTACTCAGCAATTTTTCACTGAAGCATTTGCATCTAGCATTTTAAAAACTGGGATGAAATGACTTTTACAGGTACTAAGGAATCATTTTGAGGTCTCCAAGAAGGACCGTAATATAATAACTGAAACTAGGGCAAGGGTAGCTAAGTTAGGAGGGCAAACTTTCATTCTATCAAGTCATCTTTCTGATTGACATTGCCTGTACATTACATGCAGTGAAAAGCAGGGAGGGACAGATAAATGAAGTACTCAACAGGAAGATATGATGATCTAAAATAAGTCTTTTGTGACTCTGTTCCTTCCTGTCATATCTGGACGGAATGTAAATATTATTGCTGCATGGCTATGCCATGATATTAATTGAGCTGGCAAGGAGAAGACAAACCCAGAGTGATTGTTCTTTTTTGGGTATTCATATGTGCTTGTGTGTGTGTGTGTGTGTGTGTGCCTGGGTGCACATGCCAAAACACATTTGGCTTCATTGAATGCTTTCTAGAATTTTCGCTCCATTATATACCCTGGGCAAGAGTATAGTTGGGCAACATAATCATGGAAACAAAGATAAATGTGGTTCTAGAATTCTAAAGAGGAAGTGTCTTTCTGTTTCCTCTCAGGAGAAATAAACATTATTATGTTTAAATTACCAACTAGGATCATGGACTTTAAAGCATTGTTTTGTTCTCTAAGGATTGTGAAAGAGTGTTGCAAAGGGAGATAGCAAGATGTCCTAGAAGGTGTTGAAAGATAGTGGCTGATCAGCTTTCTGGTGGTTTGGGCCCATAAGCCTACTTGGAAGCACAATGTGGATCTAAATGACTTCAGTGGAATCAGATGAAAGCTGATCAAAATGGGTCCTTTTTTCCTGATAGGCATGAGATTAAGCAGATTGCTGGGCATCTTGGAGTTGCTGACATGGCATGATTGCTGTTTTCACATAATCATGCGATAACCAGTTATGCTAGCCTTCCAGTCGGTCAGAAGACCCTCAGTAAGTGTTTCAGGCTTCAAGTAGAGGGCTGAGTAAGGGTAAGAGAAGACCCTAACTGAGGTTTATATGAGAATGTAACCAGTGACAGGTGCTAGGCTGAATCATTGGTTTGGAGAACTCAAATATATTAGGACATACTCCTTGTATTGTATGTAAGTAAATACAAACATGGGTTTGGTCTTATGTCTCATATTCTGATCTGGATCTATCAAAGGCAATTCTTTTTGTGTATCAGCTCATATGAAGGTGATTCAGTATTACCTGCTAAATGTGAAGAAACAGGACTTGTCAGTGGATCTTTCTTGATGATGTTTTAGATTGAAAACTGACAATTTAACCTGTTGTCCCTTGACACATTCTTACAAAGCTATGACACTGTGGCCAAGGGACACTTAGCCTTTACCTGCCAGGACTCTGAATGGTGGTTGCATCATTCTGTATTCTAGAACACATAATTCTTCTTACTGGTCTTAAATATACATGCTAAACTCAGCAGCAAGAACATAACCAATATATGTTTGAGAAAATGACCAAGAGGGGACATTTTAAAAGCCAAGAAATTTACTGAGTAAATCGTCTGTGATCAAGGTGAAAAGTGAAAACAGCAAGCAGGAGTAGAAAGAATAAGGGGCTCAAGGAAGGATAAGTGTTCATATTTTAAGATATATCCACTGTCAACTGCTGTATAAAAAACCTCCTCAAATATAATGAAAAATATTTCATGATGCTGCAATTTGATCAGGCCTCAATTAGGCAGTTCCCCTGCTAGGCTTACCTAAGGTCACTCACGTGGCTACAGTTATATGGAGGCTGTTGGATTGAATGATTCAGGGTGGACTCACTCACATGCCTGGTGGTTAGTTGGGAATGTCAGCTGAGCATTTCCCATTTCATGGCCTCTCCAGAAAGAAGTGCAGGCTTCTTATGTGGCCTGTGCAATGTTTCAGGAGGTCAAGGATGGAAGCTATGCAGTCTCCAGAGCCTGGGTCAGAAGTCACCGTGTCACTTATGCTGCATTCTGTTAGTCAAAGCAAGTGACAAAGCCAGTCCAGATTGTGAAGGGGTGGGGGAAATGGATTCTACCTCTAGATGGGAGAAGCTGCACATAATATCTGTTCATATGTAATCTATGCTAGAATTTAAAGGACTATGAAAAAATCATGGCCAAGTCTAGTATATTCTTAAGTGGAATTATTTTTTTATACTGATGCATTTTTTAAAATGTATTTTTAATTGAAGAATAACTGCTTTACAGTATTGTATTGGGTTCTGCCATACATTGACATGAATCAATATGTCCCCTCCCTCTTGAACCTACTTCCCACCTCCCACTCCATCCCACCCCTCTAAGTTGTACCCATCATTTTAAAGTACTCCTTGAAGAATCTCCATTCAACATATTTTAAATGTCTCTACATATATTATTCTTTAATTGTACTGAGAAATATTTACATTTTCTTCATTCAAAAAATATTGAACGCCAGTTAGTGTCAGGTACTATGATTGATCTGTCACTCTCAAATCTATCAGCAGCCTTAGGGTTAAACTGATTCTTTGCTGCTTTATTATAATAATTGTTGAACTTTCTTTGTAAGTGCATTACTAACTGCTGATACAAATAAGATTAATTCATTTTATGTTTATTCATCAGAAACACAAGAAGTCCCTTCCCTGTCAAACTCCTTCAATTTACTGTCCCAGAGATTCAGATTGTATCAGTTCAGTTCAGTTCAGTTCAGTCGCTCAGTCGTGTCCGACTCTTTGCGACCCCGTGAATCGCAGCACGCCAGGCCTCCCTGTCCATCACCATCTCCCGGAGTTCACTCAGACTCACGTCCATCGAGTCCGTTGGAAGGGAAGGGGAACACTAGTAAGTTTTCTTTAAATTGAATTCCAAGCATATAAAATATATCCTCTTCCCAAGAAATGAAAGCTAGTTAGAATATTAAATCAATAATATAGATATGCAGATGACACCACCCTTATGGCAGAAAGTGAAGAGGAGCTAAAAAGGCTCTTGATGAAAGTGAAAGAGGAGAGCGAAAAAGTTGGCTTAAAGCTCAACATTCAGAAAACAAAGATCATGGCATCTCATGTATGGATGTGAGAGTTGGACTGTGAAGAAGGCTGAGCGCCGAAGAATTGATGCTTTTGAACTGTGGTGTTGGAGAAGACTCTTGAGAGTCCCTTGGACTGCAAGGAGATGCAACTAGTCCATTCTGAAGGAGATCAGTCCTGGGATTTCTTTGGAAGGACTGATGCTAAAGCTGAAACTCCAGTACTTTGGCCACCTCATGCGAAGAGTTGACTCATTGGAAAAGACTCTGATGCTGGGAGGGATTGGGGGCAGGAGGAGAAGGGGACAACCGAGGATGAGATGGCTGGATGGCATCACGGACTCGATGGAAGTGAGTCTGAGTGAACTCCGGGAGATGGTGATGGACAGGGAGGCCTGGCGTGCTGCGATTCACGGGGCCGCAAAGAGTCGGACACGACTGAGCGACTGAACTGAACTGAATGTGATCATTAATATTATGTAGAGGGTCTAAAACCAAAGTGATTCAGTTGTCATTACAGTCAACAAAATGTAATTTAGAAACGGACTATCACGAGCCGCTTTTCAGCTTGTGGTAGAGTGTTCCTCTGAGGGGAGAGGGAACCAGAAATAAAATCGATGCATGAGACGCAGTGTTTCTGCATCTCCATTTTTCCACCTCAACTTTAGGTTTGATGTTATTTCCCTGTGGAGGCGATCTGAAAGCTAAAATCCTATATAAAAATCACTTAGGCCAGGTCATTTTTACTGACTAGAAGTTAGCTTTCTTATAAAATGTGCCACAGGATGGTGCTTTAGCAGGCGTGGTTCAAGGGGCAGCGGGCTCTGTAGACTGCCTGAGCTCCAGCAGCGGCTCCTTCTTTCAGGCAGGACTCTGAAGCTTACCTGAATCTCTGGGCTGACATTCTATTTATGTTTTCATCTTCGAATGGCAATTTAAACTCTACTTCTAAAGGAGGTTTAAAATGAAGGCTTAAGAAAAAATAAAGGGAAAAGAGCCACTGAAAAATAATTTTACAACCCATTCAGTTCCTTGGCTGTTGATTGCAGACCTACTCTGCATCCAAGCTTGCTGTCCTGGGTTGCTGTGGAAATAGCAAGGACATATTCAGTCTCTAAGCCTGAAATACTTAGAATCCTGTTGGTGAGACAAGGTGGACACTTAATTATGGACTCAGCTTGGTATTCGAGGCCATCCATGGTATAACCTTCAACAGAACTTTTGTGCCTATGTTTTTGCACTCCTTCCCCCTTCACCTACTCTCGACTCCAGGCAGACGGAATGATTCCCTTTTCTCTGACTAGACTGTACCTTTCCCACCTCTGTGGCTTTCCTCACCATTTCCCCAGCATTCACTCTTCATGTGAAAAAGTGAAAGTGTAGTCACTCAGTCACGTCCTGCTCTTCGTGACCCCATGGACTGTAGCCCGCCAGGCTCCTCTGTCCGTGGAATTCTCCAGGCAAGAATACTGGAGTGGGTTGCTATGCCCTCCTCCAGGGGGTCTTCCCAATCCAGGGATTGAACTTGAGTCTCCTGCATTACAGGAAGATTCTTTACTATCTGAGGCACCAAGAAAGCCCCAAATCTTCCAGGCTTATTTCAGATACAAATTCCTTCATGAAGACTTGTTGCCTGAACATACATACCACTCCCATCTGTGCAGTGAAGTGAAAGTCGTTCAGTCGTGTCCGACTCTTTGCAACCCCACAGACTGTACAGTCCATGGGATTCTCCAGGCCAGAATACTGGAGTGGGTAGCCTATTCCTTCTCCAGGGGATCTTCCCAACCCAGGAATCGAACTGGTCTCCTGCATTGCAGGCGGATTCTTTACCAACCGAGCTATCAGGGAAGTCCTATACCACTCCCATCTACTTGCCCCCAAACCCAGTCCTATTTCTTTCCCCTTGTCCCTCTGCTATTGCACTTAATTTTTCGTGTTACAGCTGTCTCATTATCCTATCTCCACCACCCACGAGATTTGGAGTCCTGAAAGTAGAAACACTGTTTAGTTCTATCTCCTCCAGTACTTAGTACTTAGCAAGAGACAAAATAGCTATTTATTTGAATTAAAAATGAATGCAAGATTTTGTGGCCATCTGCGAAAATGTATAGTCCAGGTAAGAATGTGGTAAACAATATAGCTCCTTTTCTCGGAAGTTTGATAAAAATATATATTCCTGTAAAATGAACCACTTGGCCAAAAGTTTAACCACTAAAGTAACATTTACTGTATGTTCGTCACTCTGCATAATGTGTTTTTCATATATGTAAAAGCACATTATTTAGTCAAAACTATCCTATTAAATTTCCCCAGTCATTCCTAAGGGCTGCCAGCTGCTCATTAAATCTTGATTTTCTGTCAGGAGGAATTAATAATCTTGCCTTTGAGTGAATTTAGAAGCAATGAGGGATTGAGCAGAAGTATTTGAATACCCTCTCGGTGGTAAATTGGATATCCAATTTTCAACTTAGTCTTAATAGGAAAAAAAGAATCAATTGAATTCAGAAGCTGTTTTTTCCCTTTTAATTTTTCCCCCGTTTTAACTGAGTTAAAATGGGAAGGTATAGTTCTTTCTCAATGGAGGGATGGAGGAATCCATTTTCATTCACTTTGAGAGGTTTCTCAAATTCCAACGAGCCTTAAAATATGGACAATCTATATACCTAAGTCTATAAGGTGATCCTCTGGAAAGCAGAGGAAAATTCAGTACAGTAACACAAAAATTGATCTGCATGAGATTTAAATAGTATTTATTCAACAAGCCAAAACATCCCTCTCTTCCCTCCTCCCAAATGAATTTTGTCATATACTGATACTAACCCTTACTGAAGTCACAACTTAGTTTCTAAAAGCAAGCTACCCTATTATTATCATAGAGATTTAACATACATCAAGCTAATAAAATACAGCTCTTCATTTTTAGTTTCAGCTACGCATCTTACATGACCTCAGATTAAATGTTCATTAAAATTGCAAAAGGTTAAGAGACATTGATAAATAGGCTTAAAACCTTGTGGGTTTCCCCCCACCCCATCACTGTGTTTTTCTAACCAGAGTTGCATCATGTACCATCAGCAATACATTTAACTGTCATAAGGCTGCTGATCGAAGATGTCCATCCACTAGGCAGGACAGAATTGCATTCACATTCTCAGTGAGGCAGTGAGGTGGAGACTGTATTTCTATCTGACCTCGTGTGTGTCACTCACTTCCACTTTTTTTTCAACCAGGCCAACAGTTGACTTGAAGCTCACTTTTTTCATATAGTTAGAGGAAGGGGTAGCAGACACCGAATTATCTCTGTTTGCAACTCCAGTTCTCAGCATTTTAATATAGATGTGGTTTACGGTCATGACTCTGATTATACTTCCATGAAAGAATGAGGTCACACTGTGAGGACCGCAATCAGAAAGAGCTGAATGCCCATGGACACCACGTCCTTTCTCCCTGCTTTCCCTACTCTTGCTAGGGATCAAAGGTATTTCACCTCTCAGACCAATGGGAAAATTTGTCAGGAAATTGTCTTCTGTCTTGCTCAGATACATTACTTTTCTAGCTCAGTTCTGCTTGGGGTGTGGAAGGTTTTCTCTGGTTAAGTTGACTAGGCCTGTTCTTCTAGCTTTTGCAGTTGCAGAGCAAGAAAAGTATAAATGTCAACAAGCAGAACGAGATGAGTATAACAGCAAGTAGAAAGAAGCCAGGGGATGAAGGTCAAAACCTAGTTAATCACCTGTGTAGATAATTGAGCATTATTAGCAAATCCCTAAGCTTTTGCCTCAAAAGATGTGGAAGCGTGACCAGCATGCCTCTTACTTTGCATAGGTGCTGTTCTTTGAATTTCTACCCAAGCCTGTGCTTTTAAAATCAGCCTCAGATTAGATGCTTGATAACCCTTCTTCTTAGAAGTCACTCTAACTTCAGCATCTCCTTTGAGGTAGCTTCAGGTGCCTCATTTCAGTTTCTAACCTTCCAACCTTTGCTCCCACACAACTAACATTTTTTGTACTGATCTGAGGCAAGAACTATCAATCATGTAATCCTTAAAGAATCTTTACAGGATAAATATCATTATCCTCATTTTATAGATGAAGCATTTGAGGCACAGAGAAGTTAAGGAAGCTGCCAAAGGTTATGCAACCACTAAATTATAGGAATTGATCTCGGTTCTGCCTGATTCAAAATCCTCTGGTCTTCACATTGCTCCATATTGCCTCCCTATTTAAGAATTTATTTATATTTGTTCTTCACATATATCTATCCTATGGGAGCTAAGTTGCAGTAAGTTTAGCATCAGTTCTTGTGAGCTAGTCTGGGCTCTGCAGTGCTGATGGAAATTCTCCAGTGGCCATTGTGATAGATCTAAGTTCAAACCCATATTCTAATGCCTGGCAACAGAAGCTACTCTCTTCTAGGGAAAAGAGCAGACCTGAGGATGCCAGAATGCTTTGTGCAATCCATACCCAAACTCCCTAATCATTCATTCATTCATTCATCTTTTATCAGCTTTACCCCACACCTTCCCACACAATTTTGGACACAGATTTTAAGTTTTTTAAAAATAACTGTATTTATTTTTGGCTGTGCTGGTTCTTCATTGCTTCTCAGGCCTTCCTTTAGTTATGGAGCGCAGGGGCTGTTCTCGCGCTGTAGTGCGCAGGCTTCTCGTGGTGGTGGCTTCTCGTGTTGTGCAGCACAGCTCTAGGGCACACGGGCTTCAGTGGTTGCAGCACGTGGAGCCAGCAGTTGTGGTTCCAGGGCTTTAGAGCGCTGGCGCAGTAGTTGTTGTGCGCGGGCTTCATTGCTCCAGGGCATGTGGGATCTTCCTGGGTCAGGGATCGAACCCGTGTCTCCTGCATTAGCAGGTGGATTCTTCACCCCTGGGCCACCAGGGAGGCCCTTAAGGTTGTGTTTAATCTGGAGAATTGGTTCCTCTCTTCTTTTCTGATTTCTTGGCCCTACAACTGGCCCACAACAGTGTGACTCACTCTCTGTGACTCTCCTTGAGGTACCTTGTTATGAGTTCTCAGTTTTGTGCTTCTGCTTTGAATATGCTCTAACGAGCATGGGTGGCATTTGGCTGGAAAGCATGGCATGCCAGGAAGACTCCGTAAGCCATGTAATGATATGCCCTAGTTTTCTAATCTAATGTAAAAATTGTACCGGTATTGAGGAGTGAGTACAAGCCCATGTGTGCATGCTTAATCGCTCAGGCGTGTCTGACTCTTTAGGACCCTGTGGACTGTAGGCCGCCAGGCTCCTCTGTCCGTGGGATTCTCCAGGCAAGAGTACTGGAGTGGGTTGCAGTGCCCTCCTCCAGGGGATCTTCCCCACCCAGGGATCAAACCTATGTCTCCTGAATTGCAAGTGGATTCTTTACTGATGAGCCACCAGGGAAGCCCAAACACAAGCCCACTTCTGGGCAAAGCTCACAGTGCCTTTACAGCAAAGTGGAATATTTGGCTCATTTCTTGTGAAATATTGTTTTGCACATGCCATATATAATTTTTCGTATATGTTCTGTGCAAGATGACACCTTGAAAAGAGAAAATAGATCTATAAAAAGACTAATGTAACTTGGTCTTCTGGCTCATGGTTTGATTGAACTAGTTGACCAAGATGACTCTAAAACTTTATATTGGTTTGAAAGTTTTTTCTTGTCACAATAAGAACTTGAAACATGTCCAAGCAAAGCACTACTACTATTTCACTGCAAAGTGAAATAAGTGAATTCATATATTTGTTATTTTTTAAAAGATTTTTGGAATTTTGCTCAGTTAGTATATTAAAGCCTACATGGAGAAATCTGCCTATTTATATAATGACAGAGAGTTTCCCAAGTGCTGGGAAAATATTTTATTTAAATTTTTGCAAACACTTTTCACATTTTTACTTTTCAACTTGCTTTCTATTTGATTTGTTTGCTTTTATTCACCTATGATCTAATTTGTAGATAGGCTGACTTGCTAAATGACTTCAGTCTTTGGATTTAATTTATGTAAAGTGGATCTTAGAAATTAATGTTTCAGGTTAAAACTTATCTTTCAGGTCTTCTTGCCTAGTGTATATATAAATTTA
>SJYT01064991.1:191777-208246 GCA_006410635.1 Cephalophus harveyi | reverse complement strand
AGAAGCAACAGTTAGAGCCTTACATGGAAACACTAACTGTTTCAAAATTGGGAAGGCAGTCTGCAAGGGAGTCTGTATGTTATCACCTTGTTTATTTAACTTTTATGCAGCGTACATCATGGAAAATGCCACGCTGGATGAATCACAGGCTGGAATCAAGATAGCTGGGAGAAATATCTACAACCACAGATATGCAGATGATACCACTCTAATGGCAGGAAGCAAAGAGGAACTAAAGAGCCTCTTGATGAAGGTGAAAGAGGAGAGTGAAAAGGCTGGCTTGAAATTCAGCATTCAAAAAACTAAGACCATGGCTTCTGGTCCCATCACTTAATGGCAAATAGATGGGGGGAAAGTGGAAACAGTAACAGATTTTATTTTCTTGAACTCCAAAATTACTGCAGATGGTAACTGCAGCCATGAAATTGAAAGACACTTGCTCCTTGGAAGAAAAGCTGTGACAAACCTAGACAATATATTAAAAAGCAAAGGTATCATTTTACTGACAAATGTCCATATAGTCAAAGCTATGGTTTTTCCAGGAGTCATGTGTGGATGTGAGAATGGACCATAAAGAAGGTTGAGCACCAAAGAATTGATACTTTCAAATTGTGGTGTTGGAGAAGATTCTCAAGTGTCCCATGGATGGCATGGTGATCCAACCAGTCAATTCTAAGGGAAACCAACTCTGAATATTCACTGGAAGGACTGATGCTGAAGCTCCAATACTTTGACCAGCTGATGCGAAGAGCTGACTCATTGGAAAAGATCCTTATACAGGGAAAGATTGAGGGCAGGAGGAAAAAAGGGTGAAAGAGGATCAGTAGGTTGGATGGCATCACCGACTCAATGGACATGAGTTTGAGCAAACTCCAGGAGACAGAGAAGGACAGGGAAGCCCAGTGTGCTGCAGTCCACGGGGTCACAAAGAGTCAGGCACCACTGAGAAACTGAACAAGAACAACATGAGCTTCAGTTCAGTTCAGTTCAGTCGCTCAGTCGTGTCCAGCTCTTTGCGACCCCATGAATCGCAGCATGCCAGGTCTCCCTGTCCATCACCAACTCCCGGAGTTCACTCAGACTCACATCCATCGAGCTTCCCTGGTGGCTCAGAGGTTAAAGCATCTGCCTCCAATGTGGGAGACCTGGGTTCGATCCCTGGGTCGGGAAGATCCCCTGGAGAAGGAAATGGCAATCCACTCCAGTATTCTTGCCTGGAGAATCCCATGGACGGAGAAGCCTAGTAGGTTACAGTCCACGGGGTCGCAAAGAGTCAGACACGACTGAGCGACTTCACCTTCAGCACATCCATCGAGTCAGTGATGCCATCCAGCCATCTCATCCTTTGTCGTCCCCTTCTTCTCCTGCCCCCAATCCCTCCCAGCATCAAAGTCTTTTCCAATGAGTGAACTCTTCACATGAGGTGGCCAAAGTGCTGGAGTTTCAGCTTTAGCATCATTCCTTCCAAAGAAATCCCAGGACTGATCTCCTTTAGAATGGACTGGTCGGATCTCCTTGCAGTCCAAGGGACTCTCAAGAGTCTTCTCCAACACCACAGTTCAAAAGCATCAATTCTTCGGTGCTCAGCCTTCTTCACAGTCCAGCTATCACATCCATACATGACTATTGGAAAAACCATGGTCTTGACTAGACGGACCTTTGATGGCAAAGTAATGTCTCTGCTTTTGAATATGCTGTCTAGGTTGGTCACAACTTTTCTTCCAAGGAGTAAGCGTCTTTTAATTTCATGGCTGCAACATGAGCTTAGGGGATACAATTCAGTCCACAGCAATCACTGTTGTTCCACCTTGCCTATTCTGTAATTGCAGACATCATAGACATTTGCTGGGTTTTGTATTTGCCCACAAATATGTTACCCTGTCATTATTTCAGTTCTTATTGCTTGTCCCAGGAACACTGATGTAACTTTAGTTCTCCCCATAAACCATTAACTGTGCAGGTGGCTGCACCAAGTTCCTTCTTGAAAACCTTCACTGGCCAACAGCATTGCTGCGTGTCAGAACTCCACCAGCTGCAGCTGTATGCTTTAAGCAAGTCATCTAACTTCTCTGTGCAGAGGGCGTTGTAATAGTGCTTCTTTCAAAACAGGTGCAGTGTTAGAAAAGTGCCTGGATTTTAAGGGCAATGTGTGTGCTGGTCATTGCTGTTACTGTAAATGACAGACTTAGTGTCTTTTCAGTGCTTATTTCTAACTATTTATATTGATATGCTCTGTACTTAGGTTAAATGCATGGCTTGCTAGTTTCCATATGTGCTTTGAACTTTTCCATCCCTCACTTGTTCGCCTTCCTTCTAGAATGTCTGCCTCCAGCTATCTCCACTCGTCACAATCTTACTAATTCTGCAAAACAGCTCAAAATGCCATCTCTTTCTTGAAGTCACTCTACTTGTTGCACCCTTTTCTCACCCAACAATGAGGAGTCCCTCCTGCCATGATACATGACATCATGGTCTCCTGGTATGTTTATTGTTATTCGGTCTTGTGTTCATGGTTATTTGTGTATGGCTGGATTGTAGAGTAAATAAAATTGTAAACCACACTAGGGCATAATTATTTGTGTATCCTTGACAGCCCCAAGCCATGGGAAACTATAATTAACACCAGTTTAATAAGAATATCTCTAAGAATAAAACAAGACTAAATGTTCAGAATTTATTTTTGTATTTTATTAAGACATTTTTAGGACATCATCTAGGAAAAACCCTATGGTCACAGGAAGGACAGATATTTATGCTAAAAACAAGATAAGGCAAAGACAGAAAAGAATTTCACAAAAAAAGTGAGAATCATTATCTCATTTTGCTGAGCTTAGTAAGCAAAATGCCCTCCATCATTTTTCTTGGATGACTTTGGATAAAATATCCATGTGCGACCATATTAAAAAATGGAAAAAGATACTTAAAGTCAGAGCATGAGAACCAGAGGGAAGTGCCATAAAGCCCAGGTGCCAAAGAGAGAGCACAGTACAGATGGATGGATGGAGAGAAGTCTCAGCAGTGGGAGCAAGCAGACGCCCAGCAGCACCTGCAGACCAGCCCGCCTAGCAGCAGCATTGCTTCTGGCAGCTGCACTTCTGCTGGCAGCAGCTCTTCTGCTGGCAACAGCCCTTCCCACACGAGTGGCAGCTGCAGGTGCGGCGGCAGCAGCAGACCACGGGGACGCTGCAGCAGCCCCCACAGCAGCCGTAGCAGCAGGGGCAGCAGCTGCTGCAGCAGCCCACCCGGTAGCACCTGCAGCTGTTGCAGCTGCCACAGCCACCGCCACAGCCACCACCACAGCCACCGCCGCAGCCACCACCGCAGCCACCACCGCAGCCACCGCCGCAGCCACCGCCGCAGCCACTGCCACAGCCACCACAACTTCCACAACCACAGCAGCCCATGGTGTCAGTAGAGAGGACTCAGGAGAGCTGAGGAGGGAGACTCAGGAGGTGAGGGAGGTCGAATGTCAACTTCTTCTAGGGGGACCCTTATATACCATCATCAGGAGCTGAGCCAGGAATATACAGTTTGTGCCTTGTTATGCACCCCACTTCCTCTAAGAGACCTCACGAGACTCTGACATCCTTCCTTGTTGAGATTGTGTCCAGTTAATATTGCTATTTTAAACCATTACCTGTCTCTTAAAGCTATATTTGGATTCGAACACACTTCGAACAGCTTTGTGCTCCTAAGAACTTACACATGTATGTATGATTTGCCCCAGAGACTAGAACAGTGCCTGACCCATTGTACATACTCAACAGCCAGCTGTTGTATTAAATAAATGCCTGAAATATTGAAGAACTATCCTCATTTTTTATAACCGTGACAGTTTGCATCTGGAGTCAGGTAAAAGTCCCATTTTTTAACATATGCTTCTTAGTCATTGCAGGTTAGGAAAAAAGATTGTTTTTCTCTCTACTGAGATTCACTGCTTATCCACTAAGTTATAAAAACCTCTTGGAAGAATAAGTGAAAAACTAGACCCAAAACAGAAAGAGCATCCTTAACATGTCACCTTAAAACACATGTATGGTTTCCGGTACAAGATAGCATAGTAGAAGGACACACACTCCTCTCCTCCTCCAAGAATACCAAAATTGCAACTAGCTGTCGAACAACCATCAACAGGAGGACACTGGAACCCATCAAATAAAAACACCCCATGTCCAAAGACGAAGAAGGAGCTGCAGTGAGACAGTAGGAGGGGCACAATCACAATCAAATCAAATCCCATATCCTCCATGTGGGTGACCCACAAACTGGAGAACAATAATACCAAAGGAGTTCTCGCACTGTTCTGATAGTTCTGAACCCCACATCAGGCTTTCCAGCCTGGGGATCTGACAAAGGGACTGGGAATCCCCAGGGAATCTGATCTTAAAGCCAGTGGGATTTGATTATAGAACTTTCAGAGGACTGGGGGAAACAGAGACTCCAGTTTTAGAGGGCACAAACAAAATTTTGCATGCACCAAGACCCAGAGGAAAGGAACAGTTAACCCACAGGAGACTGAACCAAAACTACCTGCTAGTGTTGGAGGGCCTCCTGTGGAGGCATGGGTCAGCAGGGGCTACCACAGGGACGGGGGCACAGGCATCATCAGGCCAGGAAGGTCCTCCTTGCTGTCAACCCTCTTGGGGGTCACCATTAACTCTACCATAGAGCCCATAGACCCCAGGGCTGGGTCACCTCAGGCCAAACAACTACCAGGGAGGCAGTGGAACCCCGCCCATCAGCAGATAATGGGATTAAAACTGTACTGAGCAAGGCCCTGCCCACCAGAGCAAGACCCAGTTTTTCCCATCACCAGTCTCTCCCATCAACAAGCTTACACAAGCTTCTTAGCCCCATCCATCAGCGAGCAGACAGAAGAAGAAGCATAGTCTCACAGCGGCTAAAACCAAAACCATATTACAGAAAGTTAATCATGATGAAAAAGCAGAATGTTATGTCCTAAACAAGATAAAATGCCAGAAAAACAACTAAATGAAGTGGAGATAAACAACCTTCCAGAAAAAGAATTCAGAGTAATATAGTGAAGATGATTCTGGATCTCAGAAAAAGAATGCAGGCAAAGATCGAGAAGATGCAAGAAATATTTACCAAAGACCTAGAAGAGCTAAATAAAGAACCAACAAACAGAGATGAATAATACACTAGAAGGAAAGGATAGCAGAATAACTGAGGCAGAATGGATAAATGACCTGAAGGACAGAACCGCATAAACCACAGCCCCAGAACAGAATATAGAAAAAAGAATGAAAAGAAATGCAGACTGCCTAAGACTCCCCTGGGACAACATTAAAAGCACCAACATTCACATTATAGGAGTCCCAGGAGGAGAAGAGAGAGAGGACCTGAGAAAATATTTGAAGAGATAATAGCTGAAAACTTCCTGAGCATGGGAAAGGAAACAGTCAACCAAGTCCAGGAAGCACAGAGAGTCCAAGGAAAGATAAACCCAAGGTTGAACACACCAAGACACATAGTAATCAAACTGGCAAAAATTAAAGACAGAGATAAAATATTAAAAGCAACAAGGGAAAAACGACAACATACAAAGAAACTCTCGTCGGGCTATCAGCTGATTTCTCAACAGAAATTCTACAAGCCAGAAGGGAATAGCACGATATATTTTAACTGCTGAAAGGGAAGAACCTACAACCAAGAATACTCTATCCAGCAAGACTCCTTCAGATTTGAAGGAGAAATGAAAAGCTCTCCAGACAAGCAAAAGTTAAGGGAATTCAGCACCACCAAACCAGCTTTACAATAAATGCTAAAGGAACTTGTCTAGGCAGGAAACAAGAGAAGGAAAGGACAGAAATAAAACCAAAAAAATACAAACAATAAACCCCAAACAATTAAGAAAACAGTGATAGGATCATATATAACAATAATTAGCTTAAATGTAAGTGGATTAAATTCACCAACCAAAAGATGTAGACTGGCTGCGTTGAAAACATATGCACATATGTACTTCCACTTACCACATCACTCTGCTTGACACCCCCCCACACACACCAAACTGTATGTAATTGTTTTATATTGTTAAGTTAATCATGTTCCCATTATGGCTTGTAATTGTAATTATCTTTTTTTTTGGGGGGGGGGTCTGGCTATTGATTTCATGGCTGCAGTCACCATCTGCAGTGATTTTGGAGCCTAAAAAAATAAAGTCTGGCACTGTTTCCACTGTTTCCCCATCTATTTCCCATGAAGTGATGGGACCAGATGCCATGATCTTCGTTTTCTGAATGTTGAGCTTTAGGCCAACTTTTTCACTCTCCTCTTTCACTTTCATCATAAGAATTGATGCTTTTGAACTGTGGTGTTGGAGACGACTCTTGAGAGTCCCTTGGACTGCAAGGAGATCCAACCAGTCCATTCTAAAGGAGATCAGTCCTGGGATTTCTTTGGAAGGAATGATGCTAAAGCTGAAACTCCAGTACTTTGGCCACCTCATGAGACGAGTTGACTCATTGGAAAAGGCTCTGATGCTGGGAGGGATTGGGGGCAGGAGGAGAAGGGGACGACCGAGGATGAGATGGCTGGATGGCATCACTGACTCGATGGATGTGAGTCTGAGTGAACTCTGGGAGATGGTGATGAACAGGGAGGCCTGGCGTGCTGTGATTCATGGGGTCGCAAAGAGTCAGACACAACTGAGCGACTAAACTGAACTGTCTATTGATTGTGAAAACTGATAAAACATCTTTTACTATTGTGATTATGTTTAAAAGGAAAAAAAAAGCACAGCTATGCTTTCTCTGGGTCCCTGAGGTTCTTATTTTATAAAAATTGACTGTTCATTAAAGATTACCCTGCCCCCACCAAAAGAAAAGAACTTGTGTAATGTCAGATGCTAAAACTATAATTTTGTGTAGCCCACACCTAACATCTGCTAGGACGAAGTTCCTCCTTGTCATTTGTTTGTTAAACAATTGGGTAAACAAAAATAAGAAAGATTTCATCCAGAGGCTGGCCTTTTCCCATGCCTCTCTGGGTTTGAGTCTGGGGGTCAGCCCATCGGTTCAGTCCAAAAATGGCCCAGGGGAATGTTTATCTGAAGTGACTGGTCTCCATGCAGCTGGTTCTGTGGGTGTAGTTTCCTTCTTTCGCCCCAAGTAGCTTGCAGGTGTAAACATTAGTCCCCCTTGCTTGACTGTCTTGAGAATTGGGGCCTGCCCAGCTAGTCCAGGAACTCCAAAGAGCTCACTGCCAGTCTTTCTTGGGACTTACATTGCAGCTTCTGCATCAGAGGCACCTGGGCTTGGGCAGGTCTGCGCTTCTCCCAGGACATTGGTGTCCCTGGATTGACAACTGGCATCTCTGTTAAGTTTACCTTTTGAAAGCTAGGGAAGGAAATCTAATACGCCCTCCTTTGATTTACTTCTCACCACTGAGCAGTCTCTCCCAGCTCTGCATTTCTGTTGCCCAGCGTCATGGAAACACTCTGGGGCCCTCGTGGGAGCTCTTCAACTCTTCACTCACGTGAACTCTAGNCATCTCTGTTAAGTTTACCTTTTGAAAGCTAGGGAAGGAAATCTAATACGCCCTCCTTTGATTTACTTCTCACCACTGAGCAGTCTCTCCCAGCTCTGCATTTCTGTTGCCCAGCGTCATGGAAACACTCTGGGGCCCTCGTGGGAGCTCTTCAACTCTTCACTCACGTGAACTCTAGGATGGTCATGTCTGACACACAGGCAACATTCTGAAGCCCCTGAGGCTGCTTTTTCCGTGCACCGTGGCCATCACTTTTCGGTTTCTGAACTAAAGTTCTCACACACAACTACTTCATTCCCAACAGAAAACTCAAAGTTATGAGGCTGCTATGCTGAAAATAGCAAGTTATCATGGCACAGGTACTCAAGAAGGAAGTAAACAAAAAGTCTTGTGAGACTCTTCCAGGGAAACTGGGCCAAAAAATAGGAAAAGGGGTCAGTATATAAGGGTCTCCCCCAGCAGAAGGCGGCATCCAACCTCCCACATCTCCTGAGTCTCCCTCCTCACCTCTCCTGAGTACTCTCTACTGACACCATGGGCTGCTGTGGTTGTGGAAGTTGTGGTGGCTGCGGCGGTGGCTGCGGTGGTGGCTGCGGTGGTGGCTGCGGTGGTGGCTGCGGCGGTGGCTGCGGTGGTGGCTGTGGCGGTGGCTGCAACAGCTGCAACAGCTGCAGGTGCTACCGGGTGGGCTGCTGCAGCAGCTGCTGCCCCTGCTGCTGCGGCTGCTGTGGGGGCTGCTGCAGCATCCCCGTGGTCTGCTGCCACCGCCGCACCTGCAGCTGCCACTCGTGTGGGAAGGGCTGTTGCCAGCAGAAATGCTGCTGCGAGCAGAAGTGCAGCTGCCAGAAGCAATGCTGCTGCTAGGCGGGCTGGTCTGCAGGTGCTGCTGGGCGTCTGCTTGCTCCCACGGGAGCACTGCCTCCATCAATCTGTTTGCTCTGCACTGTCTCTCTGCCACTTGAGCTTCCTAGGAATTTTCTCTGTGGTTGTGTATATCATACTTGGAGGCTTCAGTGACTCTTCATTTCTTGAGAGTGATGGCAGGACATCTTATACAATGACATCCAGTGGGAAAAGATGGAGCTGCTTGTTCATCAGTAGCGGTAGTGCTTGGCAGGTGCTGACGGTATGGTAGTTGTAGAGACCAGCCTCTCTCAATTCAATCTTGTCTGCTTCTCCGAGATCTGTTACCCTGCTGTGTAGGATTTAGACTCTGTGTTGAGACTTTGTTTTAGTATCTTCTCTTTTTGCTTTGAGCAGTTCAAGTCTTCATACCTTTAAAGTGTTTAAAGCCATGGGAACAATTAAACTCAAAGCTGTGCCACCTCTTAGCACCTGATAGCAGCCCATAGCCCTGATCTCAGACTAGTAGGATTGAGATCCTCAATATTTTGACCTGTAGCACGTGTTCATTGTTTCTGTCCACCAAGTTTTGCCTTTGTCTTCTCTAAGCACAAAGGATTCCTGATTTTGCAATGCCTGCTTTATATTTCTAGTTATTACACTGCCATCTTCTAAATGTCAAATAAAATAAACTAAATCATCCTCAAAATATTGACTCATAAGATCTTCTTACTTGGCGGTAACCTCTGAAGGAAGATGGAGGGGTAATGTTGAATAATGGGGAAAGAGACCTCCCTTGGTTGCTTGAATTGATTGTGAGCACAAACCACTTTAATGGAATACCTACATTAATAAACATTAAAATTTTAAGTGTTTTGTCTGTTTCTCATCTATTTTGTGACCCGATTCTTTTTTCAAGGATATCTTAAGTGAACTGACAATAATAGCCAAGATCACGGAAAGCTGGACAAAGTTTACCTTGGCTTCGGAATTTCTGCCACTGTGATCCATGCATATTTCTTTCTCAGGCAAAACAATTTCAAGAAGTATGGATTTCATGTGCAATTTAAATTTGATTTGTTAAGAGTGTCTTTTTGACAAGTAAGTTTCCTCAATTATATTTAAAATCCTTGTTTAGTCACAAAAGATTAATTTCTACAGATTTTTAGCCAACTGTCTAATTACAGTCTAAATATCCTCTATAACAGAACACAATACTGCTTCTCACTTTACAACTATATTTTCACATTTACTGTGAGCAAATCAGGTTTTGGAAGTATGAAGCTTTTAGGTGAACTCTGCCATCTCTTTTGAAAAAATGAATTTTCCACAGAAGATCACACTCATCCAACCACCATCAGGGCCATCATCACCATCCCGACCACAATCACCAGCTTCACTACCATTGATTTGCATTAAAAAAGAATGAATTGAAAGAATAGCATTGAAACATATACATTATCACATGCAAAACAGATAACCAGTGGGAATTTACTATATATCTCAGGAAGATCAAACACAGTGCTCTGTGACAACCTAGAGCGATGGGATGGGGTAGGAGGTGGGAGGGAGGTTCAAAAGGGAAGAGACATATGCATACCTATGGCTGATTCTTGTTGATGTATGGTAGAAACTAACACAATATTGTAAAGCAATTACCCTCTAAATAAAAATTTAAAAAAATAAAAATTAAAAGGAAGACTGAATAGAGAAAAACTTAAGAAACTCACCTTCAATGGTCTTTTAAACAGTGTTTCCAAGGTCCCCATAAGCTACTTTTGAAAATGAGTAACAGATTGGAATGCACACAGAAAAATAGTCACTCCTCTACAATATCTGTAAGAATGATGAATAATACTATTTCTTGGGACAGCACTTAAGCAGTCTGAACTTTCATTTTTTTAAGTACATGTCTTTTAATTCAGAAATTTCATATCTTGGACAAAGGCATACTCTTTATAAGGCTATTCATGTTACCAAATCAAACTTGAGTCTGCTACCCACACATAAAGCCAATCTATTGACCCCAGGTGGTGGTGAGGGAAAATGCAGCATTTACTATAAGGCACCTCACAAGGAGAATGGGTGGCTTATGCTCAGAAACCCCAAACTCACCAAAGGATTTCAGCAAAGGCTTTTAAAAAGCCAAGTAAGGGAGAAGGTCACAGGGTCTATGATCAGCTCATGCACAGTGCTCCAACTGGTCGATGGCGAGGGAACAGGGTGGTGTCACAGGGGTTAATATATCAACCCTTAGGCACCAGGAGGTCTACAGGACATGTGCTCATGATCATCAAGTACTTAATTTCTTCCATTTGGTGGAAGCTTCTAAAAAAAAAGTTAGAAAACATGCATCGGATATTATTATCTAAGTATTCAGAGAAGAGTGATAGCAGAGGATATAGGGGAGGTGTCTGCCCTAGGAGGGTCCCACTTGGTTGAACTCATGGCATTGAACTTAAAGACTTTGTTGTTCAGTCACTCAGTTGTGTGCGACTCTTTGGGACCCCGTGGACTGTAGTACAGCAGGCTTCCCTTTTCTTTACCATCTCCCAGAGTTTATTAAAACTCATGTCCATTGAGTGGATGATGCTACCAGCCATCTCATCCTCTGTCACCCCCATCTCCTCCTGCCCTCATACTTTCCCAGCATCAGGGTCTTTTCCAATGAGTCAGTTCTTCACATCAGGTGGCAAAAGCATTGGAGTTTCAACATCAGTCCTTCCAGTGAATATTCAGGGTTGATTTTCTGTAGGATTGATTGGCTTGATCTCCTTGCTGTCCAAGGGGCTCTCAAGACCCTTCTCCAGCATCACACATAAAGACTAGGAAAACACTATCTTCCCCTGAGTGTGTATGTGTGTGTGTTAGTTGCTCAGTTGTGTCCAACCCTTTTGACCTCACAGACTGCAGCCTGCCAGGCTCCTCTGCCAATCCATGGAATTCTCCAGACTAAAATACTGGAGTGGGTAGCCATGACACCACCCTTATGGCAGAAAACGAAGAGGAACTGAGGAGCCTCTTGATGAAAATAAAAAAGGAGAGTGAAAAAGCTGGCTTAAAACTCAACATTCAAAAAACTAAGATCATGGTATCTGGTTCCATCACTTCATGGCAAATAGATGGGGAAACAGAGGAAACAGTGACAGATTTTATTTTGGGGGGCTCCAAAATCACTGCAGATAGTGACTACAGCCATGAAATTAAAAGACACTTGCTCCTTGGATGAGTCGGACACAGCTGAGCAACATTCCTTTTCATTTCAGGAATAGGAGACCAGAAAGGTGAAGTTATTGCACAAATGAGTAAGCGTTAAAGCTGAGAATTGAACCCTGGGAATCTGACCCCATGTGGGGAGTGTTGTGTTTGCACATTCATGGCAATATTAAAAGTTCACTTATAAGGAGACTTCCCTGGTTGTCCAGTGGCTAAGACCTTGAGCCTTATTTGGGGAGCCCAAGTTCCATTCCTGGTCAGGGAACTAGATCCCACATGCCACAACTATGAGTTCGCCTGCCACTGCTAAGATCCAGCGCAGACAAATAAATTAGATAAATAAGTTTTTAAAGTTCACTCATAGGCATTTGGCCAAATAAATTGTGCTATCTACAACTATTACCATAGTTCCTAGATGAGCATCTGTCTCTTATACACATCTTCAACATTCAAAAAACTAAGATCATGGTATCTGGTTCCATCACTTCATGGCAAATAGATGGGGAAACAGAGGAAACAGTGACAGATTTTATTTTGGGGGGCTCCAAAATCACTGCAGATAGTGACTACAGCCATGAAATTAAAAGACACTTGCTCCTTGGAAGAAAAGCTATGACCAACCTACATAACATATTAAAAGGCAGAGACATTACTTTGCTAACAAAGATCTGTCTAGTCAAGGCTATGGTTTTTCCAGTAATCATGTATAGATGTGAGAGTTGGACTATAAAGAAAGCTGCTGCTGCTGCTGCTAAATCACTTCAGTCGTGTCCAACTCTGTGCAACCCCATAGACGGCAGCCCACCAGGCTCCTCGTCCCAAAGAAAGCTGAGCACTATCTGATGCTTTTGAACTGTGATGTTGGAGAAGACTCTCGAGAGTCCCTTGAACAGCAAGGAGATCAAACCAATCAATTCTAAAGGAAATCAGTCCTGAATATTTATGGAAGGACTGATGCTGAAGCTGAAGCTCCAATACTTTGGCCCCCTGACGTGAAGAACTGATCCACTGGAAAAGACCCTGATGCTGGGAAAGATTGAAGGTGGGAGGAGAAGGGGATGACAGAGGATGCGATGGTTGGATGGCATCACCAACCTGATAAACATGAGTTTGAGTAAAGTCTGGGAGTTGGTGATGGACAGGGAAGCCTGGTGTGTTGCAGCCAATGGGGTCGCAAAATGTCAGACATGAGTGAGCTGAACTGAACTGAGCCATTCCCTTCCTCAGGGGATCTTCCTAACCCAGGGATCGAACTCATGCCTCCTGCACTGCGGGCAGATTCTTTACCATCTGAGCCACCAAGGAAGCCTGAAATCAGATTCAGTTTCTCTCTATATGACAGAATCCTGCCCAGTTGTCAAAAAAGGGAAACAGATCTCCATGAACTGAGAAGGAATGATTTCAGATCTATTAAATGTTCATAAAGCAAGCTACAGTGTACAAGGTCAATTATGTAAACTGAAATTTACCTAAAAAATTATAATATACAATCAAGAGAAATGTGTTAACAGTGAGGTATACATGAGGTGTTGTCCGAGTAACTGTAGGGGAACAAAGGGGACTAGGAAGGTTTGGGGCTTCCCAGGTGGCGCTAGTGGTAAAGAACTCGCCGGCCAGTGCGGGAGATGTAAAGAGATGTGGGTTCTATCCCTGGGTTGGGAAGATACCCTTGAGGAGGCATGGCAATCAATTCCAGTATTCTTGCCTGGAGATTCCTTTGGACAGAGGAGCCTGGCAGACTACAGTCCATAGTGTGGCAAAGAGTTGGACATGACTCAAATTACTTAGTACCCGTGCAGGGAGGTTTCAGGAAGAGGACCTGGTATGATGGCTCCCTGCAGGCTTTAAATGGTACACCTGGGATGGCACTGCCTCCACTGGAGCACCCTGTGACATCACAGCTGAGCAATATTAGTGCCCTGCGGAGCACTGAGCCAGGGGAAGTGATGCTCTGAGTTCTTCCTTTTTGCTGGCCTTTCTGGAAACCACAACTTCCTTGGTACTGGGTCTGAGGGATTCCAGGGAAAACAGAGGCAAAGAAAGCCTGACAGTGGCTCCCTTCCTGCTGTGTTGGATGCAAGTGTCTGATTTTCAATTGACCAAAGACTTCAATGTCTCCAGACTCCTAGTGGGTAAAATAATTTGGAGGGGAATCCATGGATTCTTATGTACAAAATCAGCTCAATCTATAGATGTCATTGGCCTTTCCTGGTGGCTCAGTGGAAAAGAATTCGCCTGCCAACGCAGGAGACATGGGTTTAATCCCTGGTCAGGAAGATCCTCTGGAAAAGGAAATGGCAACCCACTCCAGTATTCTTGCCTGGGAAATCCCAGGCGCAGGGAAGCCTGGTAGATTGCAGTCCATGCGGTTGCAAAGGGTCGGACATGACTTTGAAAATAAACAACAATAACAACAATAGGTGTCATTAAACGATTCACACTTACCTTATTTCCTGCATGTTTTTAAATTCCAATAGGTGCTATCCAAAAGATCTTCTATAGTCACAGAAATAGACCTACAACAATCTCTTAGATTCCTAAGGAGACACACCCAGATAAGAGAGGCTTGTCTCCACACACATTCAGGACAGAAGTGAGGACTGTATGATTAAATTATCATTATGCATTTAGAAATCTGCAACAGTATCACTGTTGAAGCTGGATAGTTGGGAGTTCATTACATGCTTAAAGTTTCTTTACAATAAACAGTTTAAACATACAAAGATCAACAAATAGTGTACAATTAGAAAAAGATGCTCGACCTCACTAATAATCAAGAAAAGTATTGATCTTTTCATCTGCTATAGTAACAAAACATTACTTTAATACTATCTGGTGTTGGTTGCAGAGTATAAAGCAAACATCATACAAAGGGGTGGGAATAACTGATGTACATTCTATAGAGGGTTATTCAGTTAACTTTCATCACTATGCAAACCATAGGTAATCTTTGATATAGTAATACCATCCCTAGGAATTTGTTCAAAGGAAATAATCAGAAGAGAGAAAAGATGTAATATATAGTTAACATTTATGGAGTAGTTATTTTGCGCTGGGGCTTGACTCTTTTAATCTGCATAATAACCATATGGATCAAATATTAATATTATTATTATCATTTCTGTTGGTTCAGACGCTAAAGAATCCACCTGCAATGCCGGAGACCTGGAGAAGGTCAGGAAGATCCTCTGGAAAAGGGAACAGCTACCCACTCCAGTATTCTGACCTGGAGAAATCCATGGACAGAGGAGCCTGGCAGGCTACAGTCCATGGGGTTGCAAAGAGTCGGACACAGCTGAGCAACATTCCTTTTCATTTCAGGAATAGGAGACCAGAAAGGTGAAGTTATTGCACAAATGAGTAAGCGTTAAAGCTGAGAATTGAACCCTGGGAATCTGACCCCATGTGGGGAGTGTTGTGTTTGCACATTCATGGCAATATTAAAAGTTCACTTATAAGGAGACTTCCCTGGTTGTCCAGTGGCTAAGACCTTGAGCCTTATTTGGGGAGCCCAAGTTCCATTCCTGGTCAGGGAACTAGATCCCACATGCCACAACTATGAGTTCGCCTGCCACTGCTAAGATCCAGCGCAGACAAATAAATTAGATAAATAAGTTTTTAAAGTTCACTCATAGGCATTTGGCCAAATAAATTGTGCTATCTACAACTATTACCATAGTTCCTAGATGAGCATCAAGCACCTTTGACTCTCAGACTCATCCTACCCGTACTTGGATGTGTACAAAGCTGAAGTTCCCTATAAAACAGCCCACAGCGTATTCCAAACAAGGACAAACTGTAGCAACATGCTTTAGCCACCCAAATGTTCAGGCCTCTAATTAGAGCAGGGTCACATTTCCATCAACCTCCAGTCATGGTTGTGTCATGTAGGGTAATGGCTGGATCCGCCCCAATCTTGCAATCGCATCCCTCTGGTAGTCACCGCCAGGCTGCCCTACACCTCTACACGTTCCCACCTCCACTTGTTGTAAGAGACCCCTAGGGTGCCAGGTCACCTACTCAGCTGTCCCTCCTCATGGCACCTACCCACATTCCTCCACTTTCAACCTCCTCACCACAGACCCTCTTTGCTGCTTCTGACCGACTCATGTGGATCCTTGCCCTGCTGGGCTGAGGGTGCCCTTCTGGCATTCACGGCTTTCACACCATCTGTACCCACCTCCCCTCCTCTGTCCCAAAGGTGGAGCAGGGTCTTCTTTTAATTCCCCACAACCTTTCAGACTCCAGATGACAACCAAGCTAGTCTTTACTTAAGGTACAAGGACAACAGAAAGGGACTTAAAATCATACCAATGCAGCCATGTTCTTTACCCCTGGATGCCTCTGTGACCCCCTCCATTCCCTACTGGTGTCTGGAGGGAGCACCAGCCAGCCTCCCTCCTCCCACAGAAGTGCCCTCAGGCACCTTTGCTCCCCTTGGAATCCAGGCACAAACCACAATTAGGCTCCAATGAAAGGAAAATTGTCCCACACTGGGTGGGGCCTTGCCCTGATCTTATTCTTAAATCTACCCCAGGTCTAGGCAGGGACTGTGGGAAAACCTGCTCCCTTCAGGGTAAATCCCACTTTATTCTCACCCACACAGATGTGCTCTTGCCTCCAAACCCAGAGTTCAGTTCAGTTCAGTCGCTCAGTCGTGTCCGACTCTTTGCAACCCCATGAATTGCAGCATGCCAGGCCTCCCTGTTCATCACCATCTCTTGGGGTTCACCCAGACTCACATCCATCGAGTCAGTGATGCCATCCAACCATCTCATCCTCGGTCGTCCCCTTCTCCTCCTGCCCCCAATCCCTCCCAGCATCAGAGTCTTTTCCAATGAGTCAACTCTTCGCATGAGGTGGCCAAAGTACTGGAGTTTCAGCTTTAGCATCATTCC
>SJYT01064991.1:175903-191538 GCA_006410635.1 Cephalophus harveyi | reverse complement strand
GGACCTTAGTCGGCAAAGTAATGTCTCTGCTTTTGAAAATGCTATCTAGGTTGGACATAACCAAGAGTTCACAGCAGGACAATTACTTCAGAACTCAATAAACCAACATCTGTACCATCTGATACCTGGAGTATTTCAAGTATCATATGTGTGGGATGGGCTTCCTGGGTAACTCAGCTGGTAAAGAATCTGCCTGCAATACAGGAGACCCCAGTTCGATTCCTGGGTCAGGAAATTCCCCTGGAGAAGGGATAGGCTACCCACTCCAGTATTCTTGGGCTTGTCTGGAGGCTCATAAGGTAAAGAATCCACCTGCAATGCAGGAGACCTGGGTCCACATAGTCAAGGCTATAGTCTTCCCAGTGGTCACATATGGTTGTGAGAGCTGGATCGTAAAGAAGGCAGAATTCCAAAGAATGGATGACTTCAAACTGTGGTGCTGGAGAAGACTCTTGAAAGTCCCATGGGAAGCAAGGAGATCAAATCAGTCAATCTTAAGGGAAATCAACCCTGAATATTCACTGGAAGGACTGATGCTGAAGCTCCAGTATTTTGGTCATCTGATGCACACAGACAACTCATTGGAAAAGTCCCTAATGTTGGGAAAGATTGAAGGCAGAAGGAGAAAAGGGTGTCAGAGGATAGATGGCTGGACAGCATCACCGATGCAATGAACATGAACTTGGGCAAACTCCGGGAGATGGTGAGGGACAGGGAGGCCTGGCGTGCTGCAGTCCATGGGGTCGCGAAAAGTCGGACACAACTGAGCGACTAAACAACAACAATGTAGGGGACATGAATATTATGCCTCTGTTGAAAAGTGCCCAGCTCTGTCTTCTTCATGTTCGTGGTCCTTCCCTTCCTCTCTGAGGGTAAAACTGACCTGGGACATCTTTCCTTTGAAATGACTGTTCCAAACCATTTGCAAATATGGGCTTGAACAAGAGTGTGAACACACACACACTCCCCACACCAAGAAAAGAAATAGGGTGGCCACACAGTTCTCTATAAACACAGCTAAAATACCTGTCAAACAGCTGCTCCCTGAATGAACCTCGCTATCTGCCTCTGCAAGATCAGGATAAATGCTTATCTAGCGGTGGACCCTGGGAGCTCAGCTGGTAAAGAATCAGCCTGCCATGCAGGAGACCTGGGTTCAATCCCTGGGTTGGGAAGATCCCTTAGATCAGGGAAAGCCTACCCACTCCAGTATTCTGGCCTGGAGAATTCCATGGACAGAGGAGCCTGGCAGGCTACAGTCCATGGAGTCACAAAGAGTCGGACATGACTGAACAACTTTCACTTTCACTGGTGGACCCAAATCAAAGGAGCAGTAACCTGAAGGTAGCTTGAAGTCGCCATGTTAAAGCCAGACATGGCTTTCAATTTTCCTATGAAACCTTTGCTGCTCTCTCCAAAGTATTACCAAGGGGTATAATTATAGGACAGAAGACAGTTGATAACTTAAGCTTTTCATGTTTGAAACTGAACTCTTGATGTTCCTCAAAAAGAGGCATTTGTCATAAACATCCCTTCCTGCTTACCCTCAGTTAACAGCAATCTCATCCTTTTGCACCGGCCTAAAAGACACTGATGCCACCTGGACTCCTGTTCCCCTCACACACACGCACTGGGTTTATCAGCAAGTCCAGCGGACATTACCAGAGCCCAAAGCACTCATATTCCACACACCACCTCCATCCAGCAAGAACTTCCTCAAAATGGCACAGTTCCTATTCCAGTCCCTCCAAAGTCAATTCTCAACGTGCTGTTTAGAGTCATCCTTTTACAATGAAAGGCAGGTGATCTCTTTTCTAAAGTCACACTCTTCCCAGGTTGCCAGCTCCAGTCACAGTCAAAGCTGAAGTTTACAATTATCTATAATGACACCCATGAAACACAGTCCCCATCACCTTGCTGAACTCCCTATGCTCAGCACCCTCATTGACCTGCCCTCTCACTGGCCCCTTCCCACCGTTCACAATGCTCTTGTCCAATTAACTGGCCAGTTCATTGCTCCATCACTTTCTTCCTTTGCTCAAATGGCACTTTCCCTTCGAGTCCTATTTGGACCACCCAATACAAAATTGAAATTCCACACATCCTCTCTGCTATTCAAACCTCTTGTATTCTGCTCTATTTCTTTTCTTTTGCATCACATTTTAATTTGCTTTGTTCTTTTTAAAGGACTTCAGAGGCCCAGAAAATGATGGACTGTAATCATTTAATAATACACCCTAATAATTTCATAATACACCCTAAGCATGCTGCTACTGCTAAGTCACTTCAGTCATGTCCAACTCTGTGCGACCCCATAGATGGCAGCCCACTAGGCTCCCCTGTCCCTGGGATTCTCCAGGCAAGAATACTGGAGTGGGTTGCCATTTCCTTCTCCTACCCTAAGCATAGTTTTTCTTATTTATTCTGCCGAGCATTTTAATAATTTATCAAGCTAGGATCTTAACAAGATAGCCTAACTATAAGGCTCCTCACCACCCCAAACCACCCCCTGTAACCCCACACCCAGGCAAGTCCTTACCTTAATGCCTGTGCACATAATTCCTTTGATTTTCTTTGGTCATGGATTGCTTACAACTATATGCATTTTTTCTATGAATATGCTTCAGTTTATTTGTTCATATCCTCTCCAGATAATGGGAAGTTCCATTATTTCCAGGTTTTGCTATTTTTGACAATGCTGCTATAAACATTCTTGTATATATCTCCTGGAGACATATTGAAGAACTTACACACACTTATGAGTGGAATTCCTAAGTCTTATGGAAATAAATGAAGATCAATCAAAGAAAATGGGTAAAGGTTATTCATTCAGAGTTACTGTGGCAAAGGGGCCACCCACCATCACTGTGTTACGACAGAGACTCGACGGCAAACAAAGGAGTGGGGAAATTTTATGGTGGAAAAAGGGGAGGATCCATGTGGACCCTGATTGGAGGCTGTTGTTGTAAGGAAGCTGGAGGTGGCTAACTAGAAGTGGGATGTCCTATGTGATGGGTTCGACATACTTGACTTTCTCTGACTCGTCCTAAGTTAGAAGGGGAAAAAATTAGGGAAGTTGTCAGCTATTAATCAAATTGCTACAGACATTATCATCTGACTTCCTGCACCCTTTGCTAGAGACACTTGGCTGCCTGGGCTGGTCATTTAGACAACCATGCCATTCGCATGCATGCAACACAGCAAGATCAGCCCAAGACTAATACTGAGTTGTCCATTAGATCTGAAGTTTCACATATATAACATATATTTCTGTATAATTTATCTTCCTGAACTTTTTATTTATAAAGTAATTAACTTAATTATAATTGTATTACTTCAATTATAACGTAAATTGTACATATCTCCTAGTTAATTATTTGTTTCACCCTTTGCAACATTTAATAAACACTCATTCTTTGTAGAAAAATGTGTTAAATATTTTCTAATGCTCTGTGATACTTCTTCAAAATTTGCATTGTGCTGTCCCTACATAAGCTCTCTGGAAATATCTATAAGCAATGGGACACATGCAACCCCTCAACGATCCATCAGGAATTCAGTACCCCGCAAAGACAGTGTCTGCACAGAGCTTTTAGAGTATGATCTTTATACTTGTGGATGTCAATGTGTGTATCCATATTTAAGATGTATTTACTATTACAACTCCATTATCTATTATATTACAGTTATGAAAATCACCATGGTATGTAAGTTTCTAATTGCCAGGAGTGTTCTGAAAACAATGAAGTATATACAGCATCAGTTGTGTAAAAAGAAAAAAAATTCCTGAGGGCAAGAATTTTTATCTCTTTTGTTCATTGGAGTATTCTCAGTGTCTAGAACAGTGCCTAGCGCATTGTAGGCACTCAATATATATATGTAAAATGAAGGGATGTGATGGATCTATAAAATATTATGTTACGGGTGCATATGTTTGATCTTGCCATTACTCTCACAAGTAAAGACTGCATCACTCAGATCTATGTCCCCTCCATTAATGCAGGCTGGCTTCCAGCTTTTGCTTATTTTTATATAATCCACTGCAGCATGCACAATGTTTGGCAAAGTTAGTGATCATCAGGTGTATGCTGAAGCAAATTCATTTATTTATACCTCTGGTTATTCATTATATTTACCCTCTGATGCACTTATTAATGTGAAGGCTGGCAAATAGCAACGAATAGTAACGCCCCAGTAAGCAGGATCACTCCTCATTGTCTAGGGACATCTGAACACAGACTGAGCCGGGTGGGGAGGGCCTGTCTTTCCCTGAGCCTTGTTAACTCCTCCCACAGCCTCTCCCTAGGAGCACCCCTGTCGTTGTTATTGTTGCTGTTGTTTCGTTGCTAAGTTGTGTCCAACTCTTTGCGACCCCCATGGACTGTAGCCCGCCAGGCTCTTCCACTCATAGGATTTCCCAGGCAAGAATACCAGAGTGGGTTGCCATTTCCTTAACCCAGGGATCTTCCTGACCCAGGGATCAAACCCAAGTCTCCTGCTTTGGCAGATGGGTTCTTTACCACGGAGTCACCAGGGAAGCGCATGTCGTTGTTATTGCGTGTGTGCTGTTACCTGGCACCCAGAACCAGCATCTTCTGAAGTTCTTTTCAATGCAACACTTCTGAAGTATCCACCCGCTGTGAGCACTGCCCAGAGGAGTGGGAAAGACACAGAGGGCAGGACCTCTGTGGTCCCAGCAAAGTCCAGAAGGAATGTCACCTTCTCAGCAACTGCCTGACCACTGATGCAATGACCCCTTTCGTCATCTCTTGCTTTGACCAGGGAACAGATTTAGGTAGAAAATCCTAAGGGCACTGCATTCCGCGGGTGGGTTTATCAACATCGTACACTGTGAGTGGTTTCACCTTCAAGGCACTGTGAGAGATATGATTGAAAGTACCTTGTTGTAACCTCTTCATTTTTATGTTCCTATAATGTTCACTTATGATAGAATATAATCAAAGTGGGTAGTGTTTCAGTAACTCACAACTCTTACTAATAGATTTATTCACTCATGACCAGACCAGTATTTTATAATCATAATCTTCCGAAAGAAAGTTGACTAATACTGGTAATGAAATTTTAAAATCTCACGAAATTGTAGTCAGATGTTAAACAAATAAGACCTACACAAATAAACTAAAATAACCAAGACCTAAAAAATGCACGTTGCTTTGGGCGTTGAATTTCATCTGGCAGTAGACTCTGAGATCAAAATCTGTTAGAAAGTTATCTAGGGGTAGAGAGAAAGTGATGTCATAAGAGTTCATTGATATGGTGTTCCTAGAATCCTTTTTCTCACTTATATAAGAGGAGAGTTGAAGCCACAAATTTTTTAATTTATTATTGGAATATAACTGCTTTATGATGTTGTGATAATTTCTGCTGTACAGTGAAGTGACTCAGCTCTATGTATACATATATCCTCTCTCTGTTGAGCCTCTCTCCCAGCTCTCCATCCCACCCCATCCCCATCCCACCCCTCCAGGTGGTCACAGAGCACCAAATTGAGCTCTCTGCACTAACAGCAGCTTCTCACTAGCTCTCTGTTTTACACGTGGTCGTGTATATATGTCAGGGCTACTCTCTCAACTCGTCCCACTCTCTCCTTCCCCCATTGTGTTCACATATCCGTTCTCTACATCGGCGTCTCTGCTCTTGCCCTGAAAATAGGTTTATCCAAACCATTTTTCCAGATTCCTTATATATGTGCTAATATACAATATTTTTCTCTTTCTGACTTACCTCCCTCTGTATAATAGGCTCTAGGTTCATCCACCTCATTACAATGGATTCAAATTCACTCCTTTTTATGGCTGAGTAACATTCCACTGTATATATGAACCACAACCACCAACTTTTTACCGTCATTTGAAAACCTATTAGGGACAGATTATTCATTAATTACTTTAAAGCCATCTCGGAAAACATCAGGGGGTCTTACTTCAGTGGGTTTAGCTGCATCTTTGCATGAGACACATTCAAACAGGAAAAAAGAGATAGTGACACATTTTTGAATGCCAGTTTTATGGTTTATTGGGAAAAGAATTGTCTACGGTTTACAGAATCAGAAAATAGTAGCAGAGATAGAGAATGCAGAAACCACAGAGAGAAGGAGAAAGAGATAAACATTTCAACAGTAAAATTTCGAGAAAGCATAGCATTAAAAATCATCACTCCGTTTTGTGGGGCTCATACTTTGGTGATGGATGGAGAAAGACTGTGTTGGTGTTTTTCATTTGGAGGCTAAATCTCAGTGACCAGAGGATATGAATTAAACTCCTCAGCCTGAGAATTCACCTCCGGTCACCTATATGACATTCAAATCAGGGAGGACTGGCAGAAAGAAAGAAAATCTTACCAGCGAGACAGTTACCAGCAGCACCTTCCCAGAGGCCAGACTGGCAGCCTAGCAGCAGCATTGCTTCTGGCAGCTGCACTTCTGCTGGCAGCAGCATTTCTGCTGGCAGCAGCCCTTCCCACACGAGTGGCAGCTGCAGGAGCGGCGGCGGCAGCAGACCACAGGGACGCTGCAGCAGCCCCCACAGCAGCCGCAGCAGCAGGGGCAGCAGCTGCTGCAGCAGCCCACCCGGTAGCATCTGCAGCTGTTGCAGCTGCCACAGCCACCGCCGCAGCCACCGCCGCAGCCACCGCCGCAGCCACCGCCGCAGCCACCACCGCAGCCACCGCCGCAGCCACCACCGCAGCCACCGCCGCAGCCACCACAACTTCCACAACCACAGCAGCCCATGGTGTCAGTAGAGGGGACTCAGGAGAGCTGAGGAGGGAGACTCAGGAGGGCAGGGAGGTCGAATGTCAGCTTCTGCTGGAGGGGAGCCTTATATACCAGCTCTGGGGACAGGAGAGGGAAGACACATGACCACTTCCCTGTTGCTATTTGGCTCCGTCGTCATGGAAGAACGTCATAATATATTAATTAGTACCCTTTTTAGGAAAGTCAGCAAGATTTACTAGATGATGTTTATTTTTCTAAGTCAAACACCCTAAACATTCTAGTAAGGGCCCCTGGGAGCTCTGGAAAAGGGGGTGCTGTGACCAGTCATGGGCACACAAGGAAGTCTCACATAACACAACATGTTGTGCTTGAAATGACATCAGAACAGCAAATAAACATCATCAGGAGGTTATTTCTGTGTACAGCCCAGAAGTCCTCTTTCCGAAGACTGGAGAAATGAAAGCGGTCTCAGCCTCAAAAGTCATTGCCAAGTGCAAAGCAGCCCCAGGCCCCTCACCAGAGCTTCTTTACTGGGGAATGGAAGGTCCTCACCACATGGTTTAAGGATGGCCACTGTGTTCCATAATGGAGTAGGTTGCACTTTGTGTGCTGGCTTAGAAAGCATGAATAAACTTTTTCAATGACTTACTTTTTTCTGCAAAAATTCCTATTTCAATTAAAATAAGAAAGCTTGGACTTCCCTGGTAGTCTAGTTGTTAGGACTTTGCCTTTCAGTGCAGTGGGTGAGTGTCTGATTCCTGGTCAAGGAGCTAAAGTTACACGTGACTTTGGCAAAAACAACAACAACAAATCAAACAGAAGCAACATGTAACAAAGTCAATAAAGACTTAAAAATTGATCCACATCAAAAAACAAATACATGCATATATACATACATAAAATAAGAAAGCATTTTCTAGCTAGAAGGAAAAATGAATTTAGGTGCTTGAAGAATTTTTATTGACACTAGAATGAAAAATGAATTTGGGTGCTTGAGGAGTTTTTACCAATTGATATCTAAGAGGAAAATCTTATATGCAAAATCATATGGCCCACAGTGGCAGAGAGATGAAGAGAAACAATACAAAAACCAAAAAAATTAAAAATAAAAAGAAAGATACTCCAGAAAAGTGAAAGTCACTCAGTCGTGTCTCTTCTCTTTGCGACCCCATGGACTATATAGTCCATGGAATTCTCCAGGCCAGAATACTGGAGTGGGCAGCCTTTCCTTTCTCCAGGGGATCTTCCCAACCCAAGGATTGAACCCAGATCTCCCCACATTGCAGGCTGATTCTTTACCAGCTGAGCCACAACTCAACTATCAAGGAAGCCCATCCAGAAAAATGAAAGATTATACATAAAGGGAATATAATCACAGTATACAATTTTTATTCTGTGATGAGACATATTTATATTGTAATAATTTTATCACCAGTTACAGATTTTACTAAAAATAGTGATATAAATACTAATACATTAGGAGTGACATAAAAGAGTTCAATCCTCATTTTAACAAAACTAACAATGGCTACCAAGAAACAGTCATTCAAGGAATTAATAAGAAATATGAGGATTTCCCTGGTGGTCCAGGGACTAGGACTTCACACCCCCAATGCAGGGGGCCCAGGGTTCAATTCTTGGTCCCGGAACTAGATCCCACATGCTTCAATTAAGATCAAAGATCCCATGTGATGCAATTAAGACCAAGCACACTCATGTAAATAAATAGTTTTTTAAAATAGAAAAGAAATGTGGGGGCGGGGGCAGCTCCTAGCAGAAATGATTGGCAAGATGGCAATATTGCCTTTGCAGAATGGCCTAGAGGGTGAGTTGGGATGAGAGAGGGCAACTTAGAATTATTTTAACTGTGTATGTACATGTATTTTCTTAATAATATTCAAGATATCCTGGTAATTGACTGACACTTGCCCTGTGGCACATTTCACGTGACCCTATCACCCAGTCTTACTTCCTATTCTAAATCACAGACCAAATAGTCACACAAAATTTCCATTTACATCTCCCAGCACAGAACTTGGTCCACACCAAGAACTCCACCCACCTTTATTAACTAACTGAAGGACAGTTTTCTTTCAAGAAAGTCTCAGGCAATTATATTGTTCCAAAATACTAGATGGGGAGATGCTTTGGAAAGATAAAACACTATCTCAGTCTTGGCACTACTGACATTTTGAGCCAGACATTTCCTTGCTGTGAAGGAGTCCTATGCAGAATGTGGAGCGGTATCTCTGGCCTTAACCCACTAGTTATGACAACTTCTTCCTCTGTTGTGACAACCAAAGATGTCTCCAAATATTGTCAAGTGCCCTGGGGGGAGGGGGGTGCAAAATGCCTCCCATTGAGATCTAGTGCCCTATAGAAATGTGAATGGATCCAGTGGTAAAGAATCTGCCTGCCAGTGCAAGAGACACAGGTTCAATCCCCGGGTTGGGAAGATCTCCTGAAGTAGGAAATGGCAACCCACTCTAGTATTCATGGAATTTTCCATGAACAGAAGAACCTGGCAGGCTACAGTCCATGGGGTCACAAGAGTTGGATGTGACTTAGCAACTGAGCACACACAGAAATGTAATAGGGATAATCCATGCCAAGCTGTTCTGGACAATGAAGCAAGTTTAGAAACAGCCCCATGAAATCTGCAAAAGGACTTGGGGTGAAATTCTTCTTTCCTCTTAAATTCTGGGGAGAAGCCCTTGGGCATATGATTCTGAAGGGGCTAAGCACCTGAGGTGTCTGGTGAAAGAGGACAGGAGAGGCCTCGTCCAGCCTTACTTCTCCCTGGTGCCATACTTACGAGCAGCAATGTTCAGAAAATGCTTGCTAGAGTAAATTGATTTGCATTTTCATGTAGCTTCTTTTGTGCTAAATGTCACAAGAAGACAGGCAGTAACAGTAAGAACACCACAGGAAATTCTACTGATGCCAACAAAACAAAATCCTGCCTCCCCTTTCTAAAAGTGGAGTCGAAAGACTAAAACACACACACATACACAAGCAAGAATGCCAGACAAAGCCCACACGGTCTTGCTAGTCAATTAAAAGCCACCATTCTATCTCACACCCTTGCAGGAAATGAAAAAAGGAACACAAAGATACACAAGTGATGCTTGGTGAGGGGAAGGGCAATTGTTGAAAGTGGGGTTTGCCTGCTGACTCCTGGCTGCCACAGACATTACTGAAAAGACAGGAGACCTGAGGAAGGGGCCTGGGGAGATGGTCTTTTCTGTAATATTGGGTACCCCAGGGAACTCAAAGAGCTTCCAAAAGACCTAGGTTGTGGAGAAGAGAAAGACGATAAGGAAAAGGGGCATAAAAACAGAACTGGGAGAATGAATGCAATGGACACACGCTGCTCCATGCTCATCCCCCCACCCCAATTTATATCGCCTATAGGCTGGGTAGCCTGCCATAGCCTTCTTCTTGGCTTCTGTTTGGAAGCCTCCATGGTGGTCCTTTAACCCAAATTAAAGTTTAACTTTAACCCAAGTTTAACCTGGATTTAACATCATCACAGTTTGAGCCACTATAAGAAAATACCAGAGTGGCTTATTAACAGTAGGAATTTATTTCTCATTGTTCTGGAGACTGGAAGTTTGAGATCGAGGGCCAGCAGTGTGAGGTTCTGGTGAGAACCCTCTTCTAGGTTGCAGACACCCAGCTTCCAGTTGTATCCTTACATGGTGGAAAGAGAGTGAGAGAGATCTCAGTGGTCCCTTTTAAAAGCGCTCTAATCTCATTCATGAGGCCTCCATCCTCATAACCTAATCACTTCCCAAAGGCCTCCTATTAACATCACATTGCGGTTAGGATTTCAGGATATGAATTTTGGGGGGACAGAAACATTCAATCCATCACAACTTCCTCATCACTCTTCAACTGACCCTTTATCATTTCACTTCTGTGTTCCTGATACAAGGATGAAAATATAAATACAATATGATACCAGACTTTGAAAAGTTCACAATCTGGTCAAGAACATAAAGAGTTATTATCTGTTAATGTGAAGACATCAAGAAAGAAATAGAGAAAATTCAAAAGAAGTGAGTGATGATCTCTGGGCAATGATGATGGACAGAAGATGCTTCAGCTGAGTTTTGAATAAGACCAGAAATCTTCCCAGAGGCCACAAGTGAGGAAAATAGAGATGGTGAGATTTCCTTCTTAAAAGATGATTTCTTAAAATGATCGATCATGGTATCTTCTCAAGTATAAAAACGTCACCAAGGAATTAAGCTTGACTGTGAAAGCAAGCTTAATCCCCATTCCTCTAGGCTTTGCAATCTATGGTGGCATTTGCAGAGGGTACCTGAGACATAAGTGATGGGTCTTGAGCATCTCTTGAGCACCTTGAGAAGTGATGGGTCACTGAGCATATGTGATCCATTGTGGGCTTCTCTGCAGAGGAACACAGTACCGACTAACCATTGTTCTACACAAAATATCTTAAATATAATAGGAAATCATTGTAATCACTGCCACTGATGTTGGATCTCAAAGTCATAATTGAAAGCAAAAAGTTAGCCCAAAAGTCACAGCGGTAGGTTCTGAAGAAACAAAGCAGATTTTAGAATCGAAGAGACATGGTAGGCCCTTCACTGTGCACAGAATGAGGCAACCCCACTCAGACCCTAAATGTTACCCTGAGCAAATCTTTGGACCCCTTTGAACCAGAATTGCTAACCAATCTACCTTGAAGGACTATGCTGAGAATAAACACAGTAAAGTACCTGACATGTGGTTAGTCCCTTTCTTCAAAGAAAGCTAAGGATAAAAGCTAACATGGTGTGCAAAGTAAGTTTCTTATATTTACACGAACCTCATTAACTGGTAGTCATGATAAATGTGTGATTTTTTTCAGACCTGGTGACACAAATATATGTGGGACAAATTATTCCAACCAGAAGACTTTCTGGGAAAGATAAAACTGGAAGCAGGGTTTAGTGGGGAAGGAGGGATAAACAGGTAGAGCAGTTTTTAGAGCCTTTTTTTTAGAGCAGTTTGCTCTATATGATACTATGATGGTGGCTATCTGTCATTATATTGAGTTTGCCAATAACTTTGTTTGGCTTTTCCATAAGATGTAATGGAAGAACCCAAATGAACTTTTGGGGAACCCAATACTTATTGAAACTCATAGGATATACAAGACCAGAATTCAACCCTAACATAAATTATGAACCTTGGGTGATAATGACATTCCAGCGTAGGTTCATAGGTTGCAACAACTGCAGCTCTCTGGTGTGGGATGTTGATGACTGTAGGTGTAGGGGGGCAGGGAGCATATGGGAAATCTCTCAAACAATTTTACTAAACAATTACTAAAACAACTTTACAATGAACCTAAATCTAAAACTACTCTTAAAAATACAGTCTAGTTCAAAAAAATAGACATGACTTAACCTAAATTAAGGAAACGGATTCACAGAGAGTCTGTGGTTTTCTGGGGGACATGAATTCAGTTGGTGGTTGAAGTTCTTGGCTTCTTTGGCCCTTCCTGAGTATTGGAGAAAAGAGACAGAGATAAACCAGCATGGGACATTCACCTTGAAATCCATCATCACAAAACCTCCTACCCGAGAGCTATCCCCTTGCCAAGCAGCTTGCACATAGTTCACGTACTCAAGATAAGGACAAAAGTGAATCTGCAAATAAATGAGAAAATTCTTTGACTTTTTGGCTTCAGAGCCTTATGATCTGCGAGGAGAGGCAAATTAGGGTGCTTTGCTTCTACACGTGGAATTCCACTTTGTCTGGGGTTCAGCAAAGGGTATCTGCAAACAGGAGGATTTCCCTCTGAAACTGAGGGAAAGAACTTCACTGGATGCTGAGCGAGTGATCCCAATGCCCAGAAAACAGGTAAGTTGTCATCAAATGAAACTCATGGGAGGGTTGGACTTGCACTTAAAAACTGCTAGACGAAAACAAAATTTAACATTTTAGAAGCAGGCTGTTTTATTAGAAGCATAGCCTGAGGAAGAAGTCAATGCTAAAATAAGCAGTTGGATGAGGTCAGCGATGTTTCACGAGGAAATAGCCTTGAGGTCTTGTGAAACTTTCCGGAGGAAGCTGGTGGAAACCATAAGAAAGGAAGTGGTCACTTGCTGAGTTAAGCCCTGAAGATGGCATTTAAGGCAGGGCCCCTGAGACAAAGGGCCTCAGACCTCCCTCCCTTCCTGAGTCTCCCTCCTCACGTCTCCTGAGTCCAAGTCCTCTCTACCGACACCATGGGCTGCTGTGGTTGTGGAAGTTGTGGTGGCTGCGGCGGTGGCTGCCGCGGTGGCTGCGGTGCTGGCTGCGGTGGTGGCTGTGGCAGTGGCTGCGGCGGTGGCTGCGGCGGTGGCTGCAGCGGTGGCTGCAGCAGTGGCTGCGGCGGTGGCTGCGGCGGTGGCTGTGGCGCTGGCTGCAGTGGTGGCTGCGGTGGTGGCTGCGGCAGTGGCTGTGGCAGTGGCTGCAACAGCTGCAACAGCTGCAGATGCTACCGGGTCGGTTCTGCAGCGGTGGCTGCAGCAGTGGCTGCGGCGGTGGCTGCGGCGGTGGCTGTGGCGCTGGCTGCAGTGGTGGCTGCGGTGGTGGCTGCGGCAGTGGCTGTGGCAGTGGCTGCAACAGCTGCAACACCTGCAGATGCTACCGGGTCGGTTGCTGCAGCAGCTGCTGCCCCTGCTGCTGCGGCTGCTGTGGGGGCTGCTGCAGCGTCCCCGTGGTCTGCTGCCGCCGCCGCACCTGCAGCTGCCACTCGTGTGGGAAGGGCTGTTGCCAGCAGAAGGGCTGCTGCCAGCAGCAGTGCTGCCGCTGAGTGGCTGGTGGGCTCTGCCTCCCAGGGTAAGAGATGTTGGGAGCACAGCTCACAGCGTTTGGTAAGACTTCTCCCCGGACTTCCCTGGTGGCTCTGATGGTAAAGAATCTGCCTGCAATGCAACAGACCCAGATTCAGTCTCTGAGTCAGGAAGATCCCCTGGAGAAAGGAATGGCAACCCACTCCTGTACTCTTGCCTGGAGAATTCCATGGCCAGAGGAGCCTGGTGGGCTACAGTCCATGGGGTTGGGTCACAAAGAGTCGGACACGAGTGAGTGACTAATACTTTGACTTTTCTTTTTCCCTCCATCCCTCCCGCCCACTTCCTCCTGTCCCAGCTACCTGGCTGCCTTGCAACTGATGGTTCTGCCCCTTTACTCTGAGGTTTCAGGGCTTGTTCTTTCCTGTTAGTGTGGTATCATGATGACATTAATTTCTTCTCCTTGTATCTTCAGAACTCAGCATACAGAGGTATCTATTATCTGTCACCTTTGTATTTTTGTCTCCACTTGGGGAAAAAAAAAGATGAAAAATGACTATATATTATCAACATTAGTGCTTGGGAACACAACCACTCATGTCAAAAATCTATTTATATTATAAATATAACAAAATAAGATGATGATAGGTAATAATTCATTTTTTTAGAAAACATTAGATTTGATGGACTTTTCGTTCTTTTCTATTGTCCATTTACTAACTTTTCTCCTGTTTCTGTATTGTTAAAAAAGAAAAAAAGGAACTCTTTCTTAATTAAAAGTGATCTTTCTTTATTCTAATGTGTCTCTCTGGTCTGTGAGTTGGATACCTGCCCGTGGGTGATCCAAGAGCACAAAAGACAAAAGGTGATACCCAAAGATTGGGATAAGTTTAGGTTAGTGGATGATTAGTCCTCTACTATCCTATATCTGATTTTATAATAAAGATAGGAATTTGGGGGAAGTCCCCAACCTTTTGTTGTCAATATCTTTAAGGGAAGTTCCTAGGCTCTCCTACAGATGCTGTTGTGACATCTGTGTCTGCAACTGAGTTTTGGCTTTAAGAGTTGACTGCACCAGTCTTCAGAGGTCAGAGCTTCATTCCCTTGTTCCATGTGTTTCTTATTCATTCAGCAAGCATGGGCTGTATTAGGCTAGATATTTAGCCAAGTACTAGAGGTCTGAGACTAAACAATCCTTTGCCCTCAAGGAGTAGACATCTCAGAAGAAAACGGAGAGTCAATTACAATATAGCTTTTTATTTCAGTTTTCTTTGTCCGGTCACTTTTCTCTAGGATGGATATTACATCAGCAATTCAAATAGATTTTGGGGGTACATAACTGCAGCCACTGTGCTGAGCACCAATGTAAGAGACACTCAATTCACTTTCTGGATAAGCCAATCAAGGAAGTAGTTGATAGTTTTCACAAGGCTTTTCACCCAGCCTCCCACCTGACCAGTTCCTTGTCCCTAATAACAACCCCCACCTCCTTTTTCTTTCTCCTTCTTCTTCAGCCTCTTCTGCAGCTCCATTCCCAACATTGGTACCCAAGGCTCAAGTCTTCATCTTCTTCTCCATCGTTCTACACCCTCATCTGGCCTCTACTATTTTTTCTTTCCCATTGTACTCAACACTTCCTAACATACCATATAACCCATAAATTTACCATGCTTACCCTTTGTCATTCCCTCTGCCTCACCCCACACCCAACAAGGATGTACAAAGCAAAGATTCTCACTCTTTTGTTCACTGACCTATTTCTGGCACCTAGGATAGTCCTTGGTACATCAGTCCACTTCAGTTCATTCGCTCAGTCATGTCCAATTCTTTGCGACCCCATGAATCGCAGCATGCCAGGCCTCCCTATTCATCACCAACTCCCGGAGTTCACTCAAACTCACGTCCATCGAGTCAGTGATGCCATCCAGCCATCTCATCCTCTGTGTCCCCTTCTTCTCCTGCCCCCGATCCGTCCCAGCATCAGAGTCTTTTCCAATGAGTCAACTCTTCGCATGAGGTGGCCAAAGTACTGGAGTTTCAGCTTTAGCATCATTCCTTCCAAAGAAATCCCAGGGTTGATCTCCTTCAGAATGGACTGGTTGGAT
>SJYT01064991.1:138793-160263 GCA_006410635.1 Cephalophus harveyi | reverse complement strand
AAAAAAATATATATATAACTGAATCACTTTGCTGTACACCTGAAATAAACACATTATTTTTAAGTGACTGTACTTCAGTTTAAAAAATTAAAATAATTTTCCAAATGTAAAAATTGTACAAAGAAATTGCATAAGTAACTTGATTATTATCATAGTCACAGCCATGATGACAGTAAATAGTAGCATCTCAATAAGATAAAAATATAGTGACCACAACTTCCAAGTGAGACCAGTGGCCTCAGGTTTCTCCAGTAGGAAAGCAAGGATTTAAGTGATAACCAGGTTGTTTGGTTGGAATCCTAGAGCTCATATCAACAGCGCTTTCCAGGGTAGCTGGCAAGGAAATGAGGAGGTGGTGGAAATGGTGCCGTGGAAGTAGGAAGCAGTACCCATCAGAGAAAAGGAAGATATAACCTTGGAACCAACACACCCAACCCTGAACAGCTTTAGCCTTTTATAGCTGAGTGGCCATGAGCTTTGGGGAGGCTCAGTTTCTGTGTCTGAGAAATTGGGGGCCATGTATATATTATATATTATAATGTATCATACATAAATTATAATTTTATAAATGTATAATATACAATTTGATAAAAATATATATGTTTAAATTGTTATTTAAATAATATATGCATTAAAATATATAATGTATAATAAAATATGTGTACGCTTTAACCTCTGAGCCACCAGGGCAGCCATATATATATAAATATATATTAATAGCTGTGGTAACTGAAGGAGCCAGTTGTGTTCAGTCGCTAAGTTATGTCTGACTCTGCAACCCCATGGATGGCAGCATGCCAGGCTTCCCTGTCCTTCACTATCTCCTGGAGATAGTGCTCAAATTCATATCCAGTGAATTGGTGATGCTATCTAAAAATCTCATCCTCTGCTGCCCTCTTCTCCTTTGCCTTCACTCTTTCCCAGCATCAGGGTCTTTTCCAATGAATTGGCTCTTTGCATCAGGTGGCCAAAGTATTGGAGCTTCAGCTTCAGCATCAGTCCTTCCAGTGAATATTCAGGGTTGATTTCCTTTAGGATGGACTGGTTTGATCTCCTTGCAGTCCAGGGGACTCTCAAGAGTCTTCTTCAGCACCACAATTCGAAAGCATCAGTTCTTTGGCACGCAGCCTTCTTTATGGTCCTACTCTACAATAAGCCTTGGAGAAGGAAATGGCAACCCACTCCAGTGTTCTTGCCTGGAGAATCCCAGGGACGGGGGAGCCTGGTGGGCTGCCGTCCATGGGGTCACACAGAGTCGGACACGACTGAAGTGACTTAGCAGCAGCAGCAGCTACAATAAGCCATGGTGTTTTGCTTAGGGCTGAACACAAGAACTCTGGGGCCACGACTGAACAAGCAGTTTAGGTTGGATGGGACAGAATAGGTCACAAGCAGAGTTATGTGTGCCTATCAAGGGGTTAGTGGGTAGGGCAGGGTTTGGGAGTCTTATCTGAAACATTGAATTGTCTTCCACCTGTCTTGTATGCTCCAGGACTTAGAGGACCAGCAAAGAATTTCAGGGTAATAGGTCTATGTGTAGATTTGGGAAAGCTCCCTAGTTGATTTCTACCCACTTCCCTCCCAACCCTGTGGCATGGAGCTGCTCGGCCCAGTGCATGGATAAGGAACCAGGGGTCCTTGGGGCTCTGGCATCAGAATCACTCAGCGCCTGTAAATGTAGGTTCATGGGCCTCACTAGAATTACTGAATAAATCACACATACTTAAGGGCTGGAGTCCAGGAAGCCATATTTTCACCAAACCCCCAGTGATTCTGATGCTAATCAAGTTCACAGTCACAGTAACTGGCCAGAATAGGGAAGGGCTATGCAGTGAGGCAAGTGCTTGACAAAGTGACCTGGAGAAGGGGGCGAGGGGTGGGAGGAAGGAGGGATTCAGAGAGTAAGGACTGTGGGGGTAGAACAGCCAGACATTAGCAGCCAAGAGTCCGAGAGTGCCCCAGTGGACAGCAGACAGAGAAGGTCAGTGCAGAAGAAACGCTTCAGGCTCACAGCAGGTTAGTATCTTTCCTATGAATTATGTTGGAGAACTTAACCGTGTCTAAGACCACCAAAACACATGTCCCTTTACAGAGGAAAACTTGATGCAAAATTACAAAGGCGTGACAGTGAATTTCCTGTTGCGCATTGTAATCCACATGAAAAAGCAAGATGTTCTCAAATGTGGCCGATAAAATAAAGGCTTTGTTGTTCTTGTTTTTCTGTGCATTGGCGAATGAAATCCTTCACTGGAGTTTTTGTCTGAAATTTGAATTTCAAGCAATGTTATTGGTGAGCTGGCAAAAGAAGTATGAACTTAGTGTGAGTGATCAGTAAGCTACCTGCCCCATTGAGCAGTGTGAAACTGCAGACTTAGAGATGAGATGGGGCCCATCATAAAAAAACGTGGAATAACAGTCTGAGACATGGCTGCATTCTTTTCACAACACAGAGTTACACCAGGATGGAAAAGAAGGGAAATATGAAAAAGATGGCAAGTCAGAGCTTTAACAGCTCAATTTTTTTAACCAAAGAATTATTAATTCCCAGATCATAGACACTTAAAAATAATGTGGATGTCTGTTTTGTGTCAAGCACAATACTAAGCAAGGAAAGAGTCTGATGGAGAGAAATTGTGTAAATAAATACCTTCAGCATATTAAGTAAGATTTCAGAGTCAGAGGTTTCTGTGCAAAGTGTAGTAGGCAGATTATAGAAGTCTTGACCAAGTCAATCTCTGTTCTAGGTTTGACCTCCTAGAAGGTCTTGCACAGACAGACTTCCTTTTGTTGCACCTAATTGCTCTTTGAAGATTCTGCATTTTTTACAAATGGAACGTTTGTGGCAACCCTGCCTCAAGCAGGTCTATCCACACCATTTTCCCCAACATCATTTGCTCGCTTCCTGTCTCTGTGTCCAAACTACCCCACAGTTGCACTCATCTCACATGCTAGTAAAGTAATGCTCAAAATTCTCCAAGCCAGGCTTCAGCAATACATGAATCGTGAACTTCCAGATGTTCAAGCTGGTTTTAGAAAAGGCAGAGGAACCAGAGATCAAATTGCCAACTTCGCTGGATCATCAGAAAAGCAAGAGAGTTCCAGAAAAACATCTATTTCTGATTTATTGACTATGCCAAAGCCTTTGACTGTGTGGATCACAATAAACTGTGGAAAATTCTGAAGAAGATGGATATACCAGAACACCTGACCTGTATCTTGAGAAACCTGTATGCAGGTCAGGAAGCAACAGTTAGAATTGGACATGGAAGAACAGACTGGTTCTAAATAGGAAAAGGAGTACGTCAAGGCTGTATATTATCACCCTGCTTATTTAACTTATATGCAAAGTACATCATGGAAACATTGGGCTGGAAGAAGCACAAGCTAAAATCAAGATTGCCAGGAGAAATATCAATAACCTCAGATATGCCAATGATACCACCCTTACGGCAGAAAGTGAAGAAGAACTAAAAAGCCTCTTAATGAAAGTGAAAGAGGAGAGTGAAAAAGTTGGCTTGCTGCTGCTGCTGCTGCTAAGTCGCTTCAGTCGTGTCCGACTCTGTGCGACCCCACAGATGGCAGCCCACTGGGCTCCGCCATCCCTGGGATTCTCCAGGCAAGAACACTGGAGTGGGTTGCCATTTCCTTCTCCAGTGCATGAAAGTGAAAAGTCAAAGTGAAGTCGCTCAGTCGTGTCTGACTCAGCGACCCCATGAACTGCAGCCTACCAGGCTCCTCCGTCCATGGGATTTTCCAGGCAAGAGTACTGGAGTGGGGTGCCATTGCCTTCTCCGAAAAGTTGGCTTAGAGCTCAACATTCAGAAAGCTAAGATCATGGCATCTGGTCCCATCACTTCATGGCAAATAGTTGGGGAAACAGTGGAAACAGTGGCAGACTTTTATTTTTCTGGGCTCCAAAATCACTGCAGATGGTACTGCAGCCATTAAATTAAAAGTTGCTTACTCCTTGGAAGGAAAGTTATGACCAACCTAGACAGCATATTAAAAAGCAGAGACATTACTTTGTCAACAAAGGTCCATCTAATCAAGGCTATGGTTTTTCCAGTGGTCATGTATGATGTGAGAGTTGGACTATAAAGAAAGCACAGTGCCGAATAATTGATGCTTTAGAACTGTGGTGTTGGAGAAGACTCTTGAGAATCCCTTGGACTGCAAGGAGATACAACCAGTCCACCCTAAAAGAGATCAGTCCTGGGTGTTCATTGGAAGGACTGATGCTAAAGCTGAAACTCCAATGCTTTGGCCACCTGATGCGAAGAACTGACTCATTTGAAAAGACCCAGATGCTGGGAAAGATTGAGGGGAGGAGGAGAAGGGGATGACAGAGGATGAGATGCTTGGATGGCATCACCGACTCAATGGACATGGGTTTGGGTAGACTCCGGGAGTTGGTGATGGACAGGGAGGCCTGGCGTGCTGCAGTTCATGGGATCACAAAGAGTCGGACGCGACTGAGCTACTGAACTGAACTGAGCTGTCTCTGTGTCACCTTTTGGTAATTCTCACAGTATTTCAGACTTTTTCATTTTTATAATGTTTGTCATGGTGACCTGTGACTAGTGATCTTGGATGTTAGTGTGGCAGAAAGATTATTACGATTCACAGAGGGCTCTAATGATGGTTAGAATTTTTTGGCAATAAAATATTTTTTAGTGAGGTTATGCACAGTGCTTTGTTAGATATAATGCTCTTGCAGAGATAATAGACTACAGTGCAATGTAAACACAATTTTATATGCAATAGGAAACCAAAAAGTGTGTAACTCACTTTATTGTAGTATTTGCTTTGCTGTGGTGGTCTAAAAGACTCGCAATATCTCTGGGGTATGCCTGTACACCAGTGATTCACTAACTGATGTTTTACTTACTTTCACATGTCCGTTGGTCCATTTTTAACCCTTTATTGTGTGTATGTTCATTCACTTCAGTTGTGTCCAACTCTTTGGGACCCCATGGACCACAGCCTGCCAGGTGTCTCTGTCCGTGGGATTCTCTCAGCAAGAATCCTGGTATGGGTTACTATGCCCTCCTTTAGGAGATCTTCCTGACCCAGGGATCAAACCCACATCTCTTGCATTACAGAAGTATTGTTTACCACTGAGCCTCTGGGGAGCCCTTACCCTTTATTCCGTGCTAAATCACTTCAGTTGTGTCTGACTCTTTCTAACACTATGGACTGTAGCCCGCCAGGCTCCTCTGTCCATGGAGCAAGAATACTGGAGTGGGTTGCTGTGCCCCTACCCTTTATTAGTAGCTACTTATTATCAGGATTATGATGGAGAGCACTAATGAAGTGGGCCTCTACTCCCAGCAATAATGAGTAAGAAGTTCATTGATAAAGTAGGGTTGACTGGCTTCTGTAAGAAATATTTGAAAGCAGTTGTTAATCACTCACCTTTTCAGGTCAACTTGAGATAGAGGAAACTTTGTCCTCTCATTAAGCATTTAGAAATCAGCTCTTCATGATATCCAGAATGTCAGAAAGAATAAACCTCAGTTCATTTTGGTTTTGTTTTCACTTGATCAGCCATGAGTTGTTTCCAGACTTCAGAGAGCCAGTCTTGGATTTATCCCACTGTGATCCTCTGCTTGTTTGGATTTTTCTCCATGATGAGACCTTCAGAACCCTTCCTTATGGTGTATTTATCTGGACCAGATAAAAACCTGACCAGTGCAGAGGTGAGTTAATATCCATACGAAACTTGATGTTGTTTAATCTTACAGCACTTACACAAGGACATAGAGTTAGGGTGTCATTCAACTGGAAATAAGATTAACATACTGACCTCAGTGAATCCCATTTTCATGGTATTTGTTATTTTATAGAACTGTTCAAACCTCTCTTTGCTCCTCACATTTGCAAAGATGGGAGACCTAAACACATTGCATGTATAATAAATATTTTCACTTTTACAGAGTTCTAACATTAGGCTTAATGCATGAGAACATGTCAAGTCTCATTGATTCTGTTACACTTATCCTAAAATACAACCACTGCCAGACACAGGATCTAGTCCTAATAAACTTTTAGTTTCCTGGGGTGTAAGCAGAATATATGTTTTAAAATGTAGCATTTCTTTGAAAGTGTTGAGATGTTAGTTACTCAGTCGTGTCCAACTCTTTGCCACCCCATGGACTGTAGCCCACCAGGCTCCTCTGTCCATGGAATTCGCCAGGCAAGAATACTGGAGTAGGTTGCCAGTCCCTTCTCAGGGGATTTTCCCTACCCAGGGATTGAACCCAGGTCTCCTGCATTGCAGGCAGATTCTTCACCAGAATTCTTCACCGTCTGAGCCACCAGTGAAGCTTTTCCTTAGGACACTTAATTTTGAAAAACTGTTTATCAGCAGATGAGACATTAACAGTTTATCTCCCAGCTTTATCTTCCCTGGAAGTTCCAATTCTCTAATTCAAAAGGTCTGCCGCTTTTTTTTTTTTATATAAGTATAACAAGGAAGTGCCCTGACCCGGTTGGAGAATCACCCTCGGCTGGTTCTGTAGTCTCCAGCCCTAGCTAAGAAGACACTGCAGATTGTGAGGCTTCACTTGAAAGGGTCACTGATGCTGTTTTATTTGGTGATGAGGCGATAAGGACAGAAGGGCAAGTTTACTATAAAATCACTTAGGGGCAGCTCTGTTTAAGAGTTTCTGAGACGGGAACGTGACTCTGTTAAGACAAAGCAGACCACAGACAGAGGTCCAGAAGCGGCCAGCGAACCCCAAGCCTCTACTTCTGCAACCATTATGGACCAGTGAAAAAGGGTTAGTCACTCAGTCATGGCCGACTCTTTGCAGTCCCATGGACTATAGCCCGCCAGGCTCCTCTGTCCGTGGAATTCTCTGGCCAGAGTACTGGGGTGGGTTGCCATGCCCTTTTCCAGGGAATCTTCCTGACCCAGGTCTCCCACATTGCAGGCAGATTCTTTACTGTATGAGCCACCAGGAAGCTGCTGTGGACTAACTAGAGCACAAAGGTGCAGCCCAGTCCCACGAGCTTTTCAAATCACTGAACTTCCCCCCTTGTCACTGACTCGGGAACCCACTGAGGTTGCTGGAGGAAGCAGGGGAGCACAGAAGAGAGGCTGCTGCGGCTGACCTCCACCTGTACCCACCATGCGCCAAAGACCAACAGCTTCTTCACTGCTGTCTATGAATGAACAGTGAGGTCCCCTGCATTTCTGACCAAGTCCACGAGACAACTCGTATTAAGCTGAGACCGAGAATTGAGTAAACAGAGAGAAATCAACAGAATTGAAGAGAAACGGGGTTGGAAGCCCATCCCGTTTGTCCAGGAAGGAGACGAAATGCGTTGCTTGTTCCCACATCGCAGTCCTGCAGGGTGATTTACTCTTTGCTGTCTTCCTGTGTGTGTTCATTCAGACTTGCACGGGCTAAGATTTTTTGCCATAATGGTGAATCAACACAAAGATAAAGGTTGCTGAATTCTTCTAACACTGTAGCTGCTTTACGAAGTGTTGTTAATCTTCAGGCAAGACAAGGATAGTATTTTTTTTAATAGCCTGAAGAGCCCACAGGTCTGTTGAACAATTTTTAACTAGTTTACAGGCATACCTCAGAGACATTGCTTGGTTACAGACACAATAAAGCAAACAATGCAGTAAAGTGAGTCACATGAATTTTTTTTTATTTCCAAGTGCATAAAACAGTTATGTTTATACCGTACTAACCCCTAGTGGCTCAGACAGTAGAGAATCTGCCTGCAATTCAGGAGACCTGGGTTCGATCCCTGGGTCAGGAAGATCCCCTGGAGAAGGGAATGATTACTCACTCTAGTATTCTTGCTGGAGAATTCCATGGGCAGAAGAACCTGGTGGGCTACAGACCATGGGGTGGCAAAAAGTCGGACATGACTGAGCAAGTAATGATCTCAGCTGAGCCTGACTTTCACTCAAAGACTATTAAATATGCAATAGCATTATGCCAAAAAATAATTGAAAAATATTTTATTGCTAAAAAAAAAATGCCAAAACAATTACAATAGTAACATCAAGCATCACTGATCATAGATTCCATAACAAACATAATAACAATGGAAAAGCTTTAAATATTGCAAGAATTACCAAAATATGACCCAAAAAAGACATGAAATGAGCAAATGCTGCTGTAAAAATGGCAACAATAATCTTGATCAATGCAGGTTGCCACAAACCTTTAATTTGTAAAAATAAATAAATAGAACAAAAAGTAAAAAGCCCAGTATCTGCCAAAACACAATAAAATGAGGTATGCCTGGACTCTAGTGTGCATACAGTTAGTGTAGTTCACATTGGGCTTCCCTGGTGGCTCAGTGGAAAAGAAACTACCTGCCAGCACAGAAGATGCAGGTTCGATCCCTGGGTCGGGAAGATCCCCTGGAGAAGGACATGGCAACCCACTCCACTGTTCTTGCCTCAGAAATCCCATGGATAAGAAGAGCTTGGTGGACTACAGTCCATAGGGTCTTGAAAGAGTCGGACGCAACTAACTCACAAAGTTTCGATTGCACGTTAAGCTGATACATTCTTATAGTAAAATGTATGTAGGTGTATAAAGTGGGTTTTTGAGGGGGTGGGGGAGTTCTCCTTTCCTAAGGTTTCCTTGAAAATCAGTTTTCTATTCTGCTTTCTCGTCATGTGAAGATACCCTGTCTAATTAGGGCTTCCTTGCTGGTTCAGACGGTAAAGAATCTGCCTGCAGTGCAGGAGACCTGGGTTCAATCCCTGGGCTGGGAAGATCCCCTGAAGGAGGGCATGGGACCCTTCTCCAGTATTCTTGTCTGGAAACTCCCCACAGACAGAAGAACTGGCAGGCTACAGTCCATTGGGGTCACAAAGAGTCAGACATGACTGAGCGACTAAGCACAGCACCCTATCTGATTAGATACAAAGTTTTATATTGGGCAAGCCATATGGATCAACACTCTAGTAATACACAAGTCTGAGAAAGGTAACCCTCCTCACTTCCCAGTGCTTCGTGGTCACAGAATCCATCTTCCACCTCTGCAGCTCACAAATGAGATCTTCCCCGTATGGACCTACTCTTACCTGGCGCTACTGCTCCCAGTCTTTATCCTCACCGATTATGTCCGCTACAAGCCAGTCATCATCCTCCAGGGGATTAGCTTCATCATTTGCTGGCTGCTGCTCTTGTTTGGCCAAGGAGTCAGGAGCATGCAGGTGCTGGAATTCTTCTATGGGATGGTCACCGCCACCGAGGTGGCCTACTATGCCTACATCTACAGCGTGGTCAGCCCGGAGCACTACCAGAAGGTGAGCGGCTACTGCAGGAGTGTCACGCTGGTGGCCTACACGGCGGCCTCCGTGCTGGCCCAGCTCTTGGTATCCCTGGCCGGCCTGTCCTACTTTTACCTCAACGTCATATCCTTGGCCTCTGTCTCCGTGGCCTTCCTCTTCTCACTTTTCCTACCCATGCCTAAGAAGAGCATGTTTTTTCATGCAAAACCCAGCCAAGAAGCCCTTCCAAAGCCACCAGGAATGGACCCTGTCTCAGAGGAACCTCAAAAGGATCACAAACCAGTGGGAAAAGAAGTGTTCACCGATTCAGGGAACCCAGATGATGGCCAGGTGACCAACCCAAAGCCAGCAAATGTAGCTCTGAGAGTTTTTGTGCAGTGGTTACAAGATTTGAAGCAGTGTTACTCCTCAAAACATCTTTTTTACTGGTCCCTATGGTGGGCTTTTTCCACAGCAGGTTATAACCAGATTTTGAACTATGTTCAAGTCCTATGGGATTACAAAGCACCGTCCCAGAGTGCAGTATATAATGGAGCAGTAGAAGCTATTGCAACCTTTGGAGGTAAGTGAACATTGATCTGTCTTCCTTTCTTGCCCAATCCCTACCCCCACCCCCCACCCCCACAAACTAAATCTATTTCTCCAGTTGCTAAATTCTCCACAGTGGTAAATTAAGTCTGTTCAGAAGGCATATAAATCTTTTTCAGGAATGGAAGGCAATGGGGGAAAAAGAGAGACGTGACATTTCTGTTTAATGTGTTACAGGTAACTCAAGAGTTCAGGATTCAACACCAAGTGATTACATTCTAACCAGATTCCTAAAATTCCATTTTCTCATCAAGAAAAGTGTTAATAATGCCCTCTTTTCTTTCAGGATTGTTTTTAATATCAAAAAAAATGGGCATTGTGTATTAATATATAAAAAAGGTGTTCTGTTATCTTAGAAGATGAACTGAAATAGTAAGACTTCCAAACTTTCACGGGAAGGGTTTTTGTTAATAAAGAATTTGATTTAGCTAGTGCCGGTCTTTAAGCAATTCCACATTCTACACCACACATTTCCAAAATTAGCTTTCTTCTGAGATTTAAATCAGAAGAGGAAGGTATTTGAGAGTCAAGATTCTAATATCAGAGAGAAGTCTGCCTTTGAAGTTCACTCTGCAATAAATATTTATATCCTGGTTAACAGAAACTTAAATTCAGCTAAGACTTTGAAGATATTTTCTAGGAAGTAGGAGATTTCCACACCCTCCTTTACAAAAAAATTTCAGAAACTTCATGTGGCATCCATTTTACTATTGTTTCCCTTTTAAGAAGACTTACATTTAAACTCCTAGAAATCAGGGCAGTCTTGGAATTGGTTCACTGAAATTATTTATTCCACATTTCAAGTTCTGAGAAGAAAAGTAATTTTATTTCTTCTGTATTAATGGTTCTTGCCTACATTACATGTGGAAAAGTTAACCAAATGTCAGTAATTCAAAACATAAATACCTCTCACTTCTTAAAGTGAAGTCGCTTAGTCGTGTCCAACTCTTTGCGACCCCATGGACTGTAGCTTATCAGGCTCCTCCGTCCATGGGATTTTCCAGGCAAGAGTGCTGGAGTGGATTGCCGTTTCCTTCTCCAGAGGATCTTCTCGACCCAGGAATCGAACCCGGGTCTCCCGCATTGCAGGCAGACGCTTTACCATCTGAGCCACCAAGGAAGCCCCTCACTTCCTTAAAGAGAACTATAATTACTAACCCTAATTTCTGTCAATTACTCAATCTCTTAAATTCTATAACTTGTTCACCTCAAACGTGAAGTAGATTAAGCCAAATCTTGAAGACATTGGGATGGGGATTAGAAGAAAGATGAAGATTAGTACTAATGACTGAAACTTACTACCCAGTGCAACATATCTGTTATGTATTGCTGAGAAAAACAACAAAGAAAGGCAAACATGAACAGGCTAGGTGTACTACCAGAACAATTGTTTCATCTTTATCTATCCCTGCCCTGAGCTTGTTATATTAAGCAACTGAGTTTGTGTATCTTTTTTCCCCACTCTGATGATTAGGAACCTTTCTGGTCCGTCTGGAACCTTTCTGATGCATAGAACAGTGTTTGGCATATGGTTGATGCTAATTTAAAGTGTGACAACTAAATGTTTGAAAGAATAGAAATTAAAGACAGTAGCCAAGGGAAAACATGCTTGAGAAGTGGATAAATCCCCATTTAGGCGGGTCATATTATTTTCACAAATTGTGAAAGTAATATATTCCTCTTTCAGAATTGCCTGAAACCTGAATTCTTAAGACAACATGTTAATATTTCATTGGGTATGTTGGATCTTCCTTAATGTTTCTTCTGTAGGGGCCCTGGCTGCCTTTGCAGTGGGTTACGTGAAAGTCAACTGGGATCTTCTGGGAGAGCTGGCTCTGGCCATCTTCTCAGTTGTCAATGCAGGCTCTCTATTTCTCATGCATTACACGACCAACATATGGACGTGCTACACTGGCTATTTGATATTCAAGACTGTCTATATGCTCCTTATCACTATAGCAGTGTAAGTATTACTAAGTATTTCTTCCCACTCCTAAGACGATGCCATGTTTTTTTCTGTATTCCTGTAATTCCACTGAGAACTTTGGAAGGATTTTAATCAATGCAATATTAAATATTGACTACTTCATATTAAATTAGGCACAGTTAAGCCATCTTTTCATTCAATTGTTTATCCATTGAATATTGATAATATTAGTCAGCAAGGAAAAATGTTTTGTAACTTCATAAACCAAAGGCATGTTACAGTGTCAGTTATAATTTTTATTTCAAGCAATTTTCCGGTTTGCATAGTATGATGCAATTTGATTTGTGATTAAGTTGAGATTTCATCTCTAATTTCACTTGGTTGCTAGAGCAATTCCAGGCATATACTTTTATATGAAACAAAATATTCTCAGCCCATCATAAGAAGTTGGATACTGAAAAAAAAGTAAATGCAAAAATCACAGGAAACTATAAATCCCAGCGATTTTTTTAATGATTAAAAGAATTTGGTTCCATATTTAAGTGCAGAGAAAGTTAAGTATAGGAAATATGATTTGGTTTCACTGAAAGGGATAAGAAACATTTGAATTTCAAGCACATAAAAGAAGTACTGCCAAAAGCTTTATGAAGTTTTAGGTTTTAATCTGTGAAAAATGCTTGATAAGTAATTGACAAAACACAGAAATATAAAGACCCTGAGAAAAGATCATGAAGCATAGGAAAGAGATGAATTTTGTGGCATGCTTTTTTTTTTTCACTGAACAAAATCAGGTTAATGTATCAAACTCATGTCTTGAGGATTTTTAATGTATTTTGTTAAAGTAGAGTAACATTATTTCTTTTCATTTTAAGAATATTCAGAACCCGAAGTCTTTTACCTTCATTTGAAGGAAGAACTGCAAATATCATATATTTGCCAGCCTTTCAAAAGTATTTTGTAATAAGACTTCAAAATCTATATCATTATTTTTTAAAAAAAAGAAGTTAGTTATAGATTCACTCAGTTATACCACCAGTCATGGTTTGGATCTTCCAAAGAACAATTCACCTACAAAACTTTAAAACTGCCGATACAGTCAACAATAAAAAGAATAACTGTCCAAAAAATTCCTTAGGTTGGATGTTGCTGATTTTCATAAAAAATGCACTGTGAAACAGTGTCTAAGATCAGATAGCCTCCCATATTCTCAAGTTATGAGAACTAGAACATTTAGGTTTAATTTCCAAAAGTATTAAATTAGATAAGAGCAATTTTGCCATATTTCCTTTCACTACATTTTAATTCAGCCTTTAAGTATATATACATTTTTTCCTCTGCTCTACCTGTTTGTCTATCCTAGAGGAGATTTAGACAAAAAGTGCTGTTAGTGAGACACTTTCTCTTCAGTCTCTGTCTTTTAAAGATAAGAATCCCATGTATGTTCATATTTTAAAAGTTATTATGTGTTGAATGACAGGTTTCAGATCGCTGTTAATCTGAGTGTGGAACGCTTTGCCCTGGTGTTTGGAATCAACACCTTCATTGCCCTGGTGATTCAGACCATTATAACTGTAATTGTAGTAGATCAGGGAGGACTGGGGCTTCCAGTCAGCATTCAGGTAGGTTGCAATACTTCCACTTACCTATTCATGTAATTGGGGGAGCGTAGAATGAAAGGGCTTTGTTCAGCCTTACCACTGCCAGTATTTAATGTCTTGAATTCCTTGGCTAGGAAATTTTAAAATAAGCCATTCCTTTAATCACCAGCTGTAAAATCAAGCAGATTTTGAGCAGTAATCACTATAGGTTAGCATTTGCTTTGGCTCCTAAAGCCTCATCAAGTGACACTCAGCGCCGTGTCCCCCTTATGTCTCCTCTCCTTCCCATGGTCTAGGACCAAGGGTTACTAAGATGCCACTGGGGAGGAGTACATGCTTACCGAGTCTACTTCCCTTTTCCCTTTTGCACTGAGAGACTTAAAATTAGACCAGCATCACGTTTTACTTATGGTTCCGAAATAAAGGGGATAAGGCAGGTGAAAAAGAACCTGTGTTTATAATCCATTCCTGGAGACACTACATATGCACTATTCTCCAAAACTAGACACATACATCAGTGGGATTTAGTGTTTTGGTTTTTAACCATTAGTGGTATCTGCTGGAATTTAACCCAAGCAACCTCGACTCTAGAGCACACACTCTTAATTACTGCATTGCTTATCCTTTCACACTTGGTTCTTCTAAAAGGGGAGAAGGAAGTTTTATGCAAATCTAAAAGATCTGTATTAAGATCTTAGGTCTCAGTAACCCCATAATCCAAGTAAATCAATAGCATCGCTCTGTATTATTGACCATCATATTTCGTGTGTGTCTAATTCACTCTATTTGTTTTTCTCTAGTTTTTGGTTTATGGAAGTTACTTTGCAGCCATTGCTGGCATTTTCCTAATGAGAAGCATATACATTATCTACTCAGCCGCGTGCCGAAAGAGAGTACAGAACTCTGCTATTACAAGTCAGAATCAGTATAGGCCACACCCAGAGGAAACAACGAACGTCTAATGAGCAAAGCTCTAACCTCTGTCAACCACTGCAGCCTCTGAGCAAGGACTCTGCGGGTCACACTCACGTATATACTGAGTGTCATATATTAACACCCTTCACAGGTCTAGATTCCAACGAACATTTTCAAAACCAGGAAAGTTCAGCTTTGGGCTAGATATCTATGTGCCCAACTGACCTGGATGCAGCTGACCAGGGCTATCATCTCAATTCAACAACCCACGTCGGGGAACTCCAATGAATAGCCATGACTGGAAAATTCTGGTTTTGCTCACTTACAAGGATATGCACATGGTATGGAAACAAACCATGAAAAAACCCCAGTCATCCTTAAGTTGATGTTCCCCAGCTGTGAACAAAATTACTAACTTAAGTGGCCTTGTTCCTTTCTTAGATATTTGTTTTATTTTACTAAAATAAGCAACACAATGGACATTTTTTGTCACATGAACCATTGTCCTTCTTCCATTAAATATATTTATTTAAAACATACAGTTCCCTGAGAAAATTGTAAGACTTGGTCCCATTTGTAAGGACTCCTTTTCTCTCCTGAGAACACAATATATTCACAAGCTATTATTTGTTAATATCACCACTTAATTTTTTTCAAGATGACTTCTCACTTTGTGCTCTGCTGAGCTTTGTTGTTGAAACTCTACCTCAGAAGTAGCTTCAGACATTCCTGTGTGGCCACAGAATGACATTCATGCCAATTTCCAGTGGTCCCAGGAGAGGCAATAAACTTTCTCCTGTCATGACTCCTGAAGACGGAAATGGCAACCCACTCCAGTATTCTTGCCTGGAGAATCCCATGGACAGAGGAGCCTGGCAGGCTACAGTCCGTGAGGTCACAAAGATTCAGACACAACTGTGTGACCATCACTTATCACTCACTATCTTGACTCCAGAGAGGTGTTTTAATATCATGTCAGTGTGATGTCTGCCTAAAACAGAAAAACCTAAGTAGACATTTTAGGGATTTCTAGAAGTATTTGTAAATAAGAAAATCTAATTTTTAGATGGGAGAAATTGTGCTAAATAAAATAGATGTGTGCAAAAAAAGAGCCTTTCTAATTTTTTGATGAAATGTGCTGAAAAATGTCTGAGTTTGCATGTCCTTTGAAACTTCAACAACAGTCCCATTGAACAATCTGCCACTGGAAATAAAGAATGCTGATTCAATATTTGCCTTTCCAATAGACTTTTCTCCAAATCTCAAAATTTAGTCACTGGATGAAAAATTAAAATTCAGTCCAAAAATCAACATACTTACTTAGTGGAGAAAGCTAATACATAATTATATCAAAAACAAGGAAAGAATGACCACGGTTGTCCTTCTTGGTTATTGTAATGAAGATATTAGTCAACACAGTAAGATAAAGAATGAAAAGTCAAAAATGGGAAAGAAGGGAAATTCCCTGGGGGTCTGGTGGTTAGGTCTCTGCACTTTCACTGCTGAGGGCCCAGGTTTGACCCCTGATCTGGGCACTAAGATCCCACAAGCTGTGTAGCATGCCGTAAAACAAACAAAAAAAATTGAAAAGAAGGAGGAAAGACTGTCACAATTCCAGAGGCTATAGATATGCATCCAAGAGACTCAAATAAAAACAAATAGTAGTAGAGAAAGTAAGTGTATAGAAATCAAGAGTTTTTGTGATACAACAACCATTTAGAAGATACATGTGAGTGAGAGGCCACACTTATAGTAGAATAAAAAATATCTAAGATTATGTTAATCTAACAATTCAATAAGTGTGTAAGACATATCGAATATGCCTGAAAACACTTTTGAAAATTACTTAACAACACCTAAACATATGGAGTCACCTACCTTGTTCTTGACTAGTAAGAAAATACATATAAAGGCATATAAAGGCTTCCTAAATAATTTTATGGTAAATCCTATCCCAGAGGAAAAAAAATACTTTTTAACTAATATAGGTGATTCTTAATTTATTTGGAAATTAACAAGAACCAATAGAATGGTTTTTTAAGTGGAAAACAAGATTAAATTATTTGCAGAGAATAAAATCTAGCTCTAAAATCTTAATTACAGTAACATAATCAGCATGAAGAGACAGTTGAATTAGTGCCTAATTCATATGAGAATTTATTATAAAAATAGCATTATAACTATCAATATGTAATGTATATGTATCAATAGGCAAATATGAAAAATGAAACTGCAAAACTACCAGAAGAAAACATGTAAAACTTACTTTATAACTTTAAACCTTTCTAAAGTAACAGAAAATCTGGAAGTCATAAAAAAGTGAATTGACAGCATAAAACTAACCTTAGGTGTGGAAAGTAAAGCAATATAAGCAAAGCCAAAAGACAGCTGATAATCTAGAAGAAATATTGCAACTCATCAAAGCTACTTTTCCTAATTTATATAGAACCAATACAAATTGATAAGAAGTCAAAAACCTGAGGAAAAAATGGGCAAAGAATGTGAACAGGGAATTCAGAGAAAGAAAAATATAAATGACTCAGATATACGAAAAAATGCTTAACTCATAAGAGAAATGCATATTAAAAGTACAATGAAGCTCCGTTTTTCACCTCTCAGAGTAGAAAGTAATCTAAATGTGTGATAATAGAATTTGTTCTCTGGAAATGGGTCAATGGCAGTCTTGAAGATTCTTGGTGAGAGTGTACGTTGTCTTCATGGCTAGGAAGGAAAATTCCGGATTTTCAAAGTTACAAATGTGTATATCTTTCCACCTATAGATTTGTCTGATAGAAATATGTATTACTGATATGCTTGCATGCCTGGGAACTGACTTGTGTAAATGTATTTCATTACAGCAAAGTTTCTAGGCACAAAGGATTGGAAGCTATTTAAGCTTCATTAAAAGGGGAGAAGGAAAGTGTATTATGGGACACCAGTATATTCACTTGTAATAATACTAACTAGATTAAAAAAGGAGGAATATCTTTTCATTGTGATAAAGGGCTCGGAAGTGTATTATGGGACACCAGTATACTCACTTGTAATAATATTAACTAGATTAAAAAGGAGGAATATCTTTTCATTGTGATAAAGGGCTCTAAATATATTATTACTATTTAGTAAATAATGATAAATTATTGTTAAGTGAAGAAAAGTCAAATGACAAAATAGTAATGAATGCAATAGCTCATCATTCATGTAAAAGTAAGGAGAAAAATAACCACATTGGCTTATATACACATACAACTTTTCTGGAAAGATGAAAAAAAGCTGATAATAATCTTTTCCTGCTGTGGGGTAATGGGAACCCAAAGGAGTTGTCATCTCGTCATGGTTTTTGATGTTTGCACCCTCAAATTAAAATATTAATTTTCCAAAAAGCATTTAACTTCCTGGGAAATAAATTAGCCTGGATGAATAAGGATCTAGAATTTTTCAATTATTACTATATAACCATTCCAGTGTTTTTACATTTTGGGCAACATGCAAGGTTAACAAAATGTACATTTATTAATTAAAGGAACAAACATACAAGAAAAAATCGAGTATTTTTTCAAGAGAAAATTTCATTTGGTATCTCAATAAAGAGAAAGGCTATTACTTTTTTGAATTGAAACATAGATGTAAGATGTAGGATTTTGTAACTAGTAAGTATACCTTATGGAGAAAAAATTTAAATGTTTTGCTTTATACACGGAATGACTCAGAAACAACAGAAGCAGAACTCATAGACAAATAACAGAAATAAGGAGGAAGAAATAGCAAAAGAATAGCCTTTTCTGAGAAGGAAAAAAAAAAATGGTTATGGTTCTAGCTTGTTTGGTTTGCTCTTTGCCTGTATTTAGGCCTTGACAGAGGTGAAATATGTTGCTCTAGTTGAGAAACTTGTCACAGAAGAGGCACTTTTGGCAGATAAGCAGGGTCACAGGGCCTGTGAGGAAGAGGCACACAGGTAGCAGAAGTGAAAATATCTAAAGGAAGGCGGCAGGTAGCTGGCAGGCCTGGCCCCAGAGGCCCTCTGCGCGTTCACCGCTGCCAGAGAGAGTCAGGCTGGGGCTGTGTCATCAAGGAAGGACCACCGGGTCCTGACTGGGACCAGAGAACACTTTGACTCCTGTATGTGTCATTTAGCTTTATGCTATTATCACAACCACAGACTATATCTAAACCTCCCTATTGTCTTGTAAGTGTTCACCAAGGTTTGGCAGTTTGACTTAGGTGAGGAAATGTGTATTGCTCAGAGCAAATCATGACGGCCTTTAGACACACAATTGAAAATTCATGTTCTTTGACAATGACTAAATCAAAGGCAGAAATAATTACTAAATCAAATAATTATTAACTCATTGTCTCAACACAGTGAAAGTCAGAAGACAGTGGAAAATAACTTTCAACTGAGAACTGTACCTCAAAGAAACGTCCTTTCATATTTTTTTATCACAGGGAAGAAGGAGATCCCCAGTACTGGACAGCATTCACTTGCAAGTTTACAGATAAGAATTATTTTCTGTCTCTTTCAGTTATCTACAGTGTACAGCTCTGTGAAATAGCCCACCTGGCCGTAAAAGGCTAGAATCAGGTCACTGGAATCTAGATAATGTCTCTAGAATCTAGATAATGTCTAGTTCTCCACTGATGCACAAAGTCTTCCCTATGTATCAACATACCTCATATTCAACAGAAAAGTAAAACAGCAAGATAAAAACAACAGTATTCTAAGCCCACCATTCTGTGTTGCTTTACTGCTGCAGAGGCTGGAAAAACATCACCTGGGGTGGGACGGGCTAGTGGGGAGGGGAGTATTCTGCCAGCAGTAACTTGGGGCTGGAGGCTGTCCTGGGAATCTTTTCTAAATCTATGCTCCTAGGACTTCAGGTCACTGGGCACAACATTCTAAAAAAATTCTGAATTTGGTTTCTTTGATCACATCAGTCTAGGAGAATCTTGGTTTATGATTTTTTTTTTTCCCTTATTTCCAGGAAGAACTAGACCCAAGAATGGAGTTTTGTGTGACTTTACAAAAGAAGCTGGCTTCAGCAGGGTGTATGGTTCAGTGTCCAGACCCTGACCTTTTAGCAGTGGAAGGTGGTAACTCTGGGGCTGTCTCAGAAACTGGGAGGCCACAGGTCCTGGGAGCAGGAGAAGTAGAAATCAGAACTCACCCAGAAAGTAATCAAAACAGACAGAAATGAGAAAGGGAAACTGCTCCAACCTCCTGTTTTCCTCAACAACAGAGGGGGCAATCAGGTGATTTAACATGGTATTCTGATGCAGTTTCTGGGAGGTTTGTATTTGTGCAGTGCCGGGAGCCAGCGTGAGGAAATCCGCCCATGGCAAAGATCATGAGGAAGGAGGCTTGGCATATGCAAAGGCGTGATCAAGCGTCAGGAAACCCCCTGTTCCTGAGCATCTACTCCCAAAACCAGAATCTGTTTCATGCTCTCGCCTACACCTCTGACTTTACGGGGGGCTCTCCCTCATAACCGTTTCTCTCGGAGAAGGAGTTAACTTGCAGCTCCAAGTCAATAAAAATTCCTGGGCATGACAAGAGTGTTTCAACTTAGGAACTCCTCTGAAGGTTGTCTAGCCTGCCTGTATAGGTTCGTCTGGCCACATGTGATTGTTTACAGCCTCCCAACCTGCGAGGCACAAGATGTTTTAGACTTACTAAAGGCAAATTCTTTTGGGAAGTTAGAAATTATTAGTGTAGTGGGTTGGTTAGGAATTATATTGGTGAAGGGTTTTTCATTTGTTGTGCCAATAATTGCTGCTAATTCCCTGCCTTGGGTGGGACAAGGGTGTCTCAGGTCAAACCTCTCTGCTGGCAAACTAGCTTGTGTGACAAGATTATCCATACTCCTGCCACATGATTGTTTATTACCTCTCAACCATAAACAGCACAGAGAGTTTTGGAGTATTTTGAGAGTCTTAATTAGCATAGGGCTTTTCTCATTGTTTAGTCAATGATTGCTGCCTGGTCTCCATATCCTTAGACACCTGGGAATATATTAATCAATGTATTTGGAATATAGAAAAGGAAATATAGTAGTTTTTAAGGTTAGCAATACTAGACTTTTTGAGTTAATGAATTTTCTCTTTTGTAATAGATCACTGTACTTTGTTATAAATCACTGTGTCCTTGCTATGTAAAAATGTAACTTTATCACTATCTTAAGACTAAATAGATCTTAAGGGAAACATTGGTGAAAGGATTTTCATTTGTTGGGCTGATGTTTGCTGCTAAATCTCCAAATTCTCTGCGCCTATGGGAAGCCTAATATAATGAATATAATTAGCATATAGGAGAAATAAGTATTAACCTTTAAGATCGATCATGTTAACCTTAGCTTAAATAAATTCCTTTCTTGATTGTAACTCACTGCACCCTCACCCTATAGGAATGCAACTTTATTTGGAGGGTGGTGCCTGGTTTAAGAAAAAATACGCTTGGAAAAAATAAGTCTTTTGGTTATCAGAAAGAAAGGGTCGTAAATGTCAGCAGGCCTCATGGCCAGAAGATGATGTAAAACCCCTAAGACCTTTTTTTAATGTAAAGCACCTGATTTTGATAAAGGTCAGGACTGCTGACCCCCGCGTGACTCTGTATTCATCCCTATGTGTAACAAAAGGTATATAAGCAAACCTAAAAAATAAAGAAATGGGATCAGTTTCTGGAAAGACTGATTCCCGCATGTTGCTTCTTTCTTGCTCCCCGTTTTCCTGGCTGAATTCCCATCAGCCTCTTTTTCTCCACTAATATTTCCTACTACAATATCCGTTTCTAATCTCTCTCTATATCTGTAATTCAGTTCAGTTCAGTCGCTCAGTCGTGTCCGACTCTTTGCGACCCCATGAATCACAGCACGCCAGGCCTCCGTGTTCATCACCATCTCCCGGAGATCACTCAGACTCACATCCATCGAGTCCGTGATGCCATCCAGCCATCTCATCCTTGGTCGTCCCCTTCTCCTCCTGCCCCCAATCCCTCCCAGCATCAGAGTCTTTTCCAATGAGTCAACTCTTCACATGAGGTGGCCAAAGTACTGCAGTTTCAGCTTTAGCATCATTCCTTCCAAAGAAATCCCAGGGTTAATCTCCTTCAGAATGGACTGGTTGGATCTCCTTGCAGTCCAAGGGACTCTCAAGAGTCTTCTCCAACACCACA
>SJYT01064991.1:101102-125596 GCA_006410635.1 Cephalophus harveyi | reverse complement strand
TATGTCCACCTCATGCAAAGAGTTGACTCATTGGAAAAGACTCTGATGCTGGGAGGGATTGGGGGCAGGAGGAGAAGGGGACGACCGAGGATGAGATGGCTGGATGGCATCATGGACTCAATGGACGTGAGTCTGAGTGAACTCCGGGAGTTGGTGATGAACAGGGAGGCCTGGCGTGCTGCGATTCATGGGGTCGCAAAGAGTCGGACACGACTGAGCAACTGAACTGAACTGAACTGAACTGTGTTCTTCCCTGGTGGCTCAGAGGTTAAAGCGTCTGCCTCCAATGCGGGAGACCTGGTTCAATCCCTGGGTTGGGAAGATTCCCCTGGAGAAGGAAATGGTAACCCACTCCAGTATTCTTGCCTGGAAAATCCCATGGATGGAGGAGCCTGGTGGGCTACAGTCCACGGGGCCGCAAAGAGTCGGACACAACTGAGCGACTTCACTTTCACTTTTCACTTTCACTGTGTTCTTCCGCGCCCTCACCCATGGCACTGTCCTCCGTGGACACCATCCCTCTCCAGCCTCCAGGGTCTGCCCCACAGGCGTTCCCCACCAGCCCTGCCATCCCTGGGGCTTGAACCTGCCATATGTCCCTCCCAGACTCCACTGCCTCCACTTCCCACAACTTCCCCTGGTCTTCCCACGTCCCAGAACTTCTCCACTCCAAAAGCCATGCCCTCCGAGGAGCTCCCTGGCAGTCTACTGGTTAGGACTCCATGCTTGCACTGCAGAGGCCACATCCTCCAGCTGCCACTCTCCCGCCACCCCCCAGACCAGCACCGGGCCCCCTGCCATGGCAACTGTTCCCTCATTTCAGCACAACTCCTCAGCTTTTGCTTTTCTCTCCAGTCTATCAACTATCCTAGCTTCATTTCTATCTCAACCAGCCTGGAAACTGACCTTAACTCTTTTTTGGAACAAAGTAGTTTTGTAAGTACCCCTAAATGGAATACAAGCAGTACAATGAGCTGCACACTCTGTGGGCCCCTCTGTCCACCTTCACTCCTGTCCTGTGAATGTTGTTGAGTCCTGCTCTCACCTTGCAAAGTCCGAGCACTGAGCTGAGCATTCCAAGGATGGGTCACACCATCTTGACAACAGGGGCCAGGGAAATTTCATGACCTGTACCTCCCCTAAGACTTTAGAAATGCTTGGGGACCCTTGAGTGGGCTCTAGTCAGCTCTTTCTGCCAAAAAAAAAAAAAAAATCCTTCCAATTTCAAGGCTCCCTCCCAGTAATCACGCTGCAGAACTCCTTGATGTGCATCACTGACAAAAGAGGGAAATCACCCTCAGCTTCCAGCTCTGTTCAATCCCTGCCTTTTCCTATACCTGTGGGCATGTAAGGGATGCCCAGGGGAGGGGCCACTGACAGCTCCACGCTAACCCTTCCAGCCCTGCCCTCTCTGGCCTCCTCCATCAGGGCTTTTGCTTTATCGATTATTGTGGTGGTGAAAATATGCCCACAAAGTATTCTTTGACTGTACTCCCTTCCAAAGATGGACTCATTCATTCTCCCTACCATGGGTGTGGACTTAGGGACTTCCTTATAACAAATAGGATAAGATGGGAGTGATAGAGTATAGCTTCCAAGATTGGGGGCTTCCTCCTTGTTTTCTCTAATATTGCTCGGCCTGGGGAAACTTGCTGCCATGTCATGAGGACACTCAAGCAGCCCCACGGAGGTCTCTAGTTAACAGTCAGTGATCTTGGAAGCAGATCTTTCAGCCCTGATCAAGGCTTCAGATGACCAGAGCTCCAGCCAGTGTCCTGACTGTAAGCTTGTTGAGTGTTGGATTGTGTCCACTCCCCCTCTCAAGTTCATAAGTTGAAGTCCTAAACGCAGCACTTCACAATGGGACTGTATTTGAAGATAAGGCCTTTAAAGAGGTGGTCAAATTAAACTGAAGTGGGGTGGGGCATAATACAATGTGACTGATATCCTTGTAAGAAGAAAAAGAGATACCAGAGCTGCGTGTGCAAAGGGATGATCATATGAGGACAGAGTAGCAAGAGGGGAACTGTCTACAACCATCGGGAAAAACCAACTCTGCCAGCATCTTTGGTCTGGGACTTCTAGTTCCAGAATTGTGAGGACAGAAATATCTGTTGCTTAAGCTGCCTTGTCGGTGGCATTTTGTTATGGCGACCCTAGAAAATGAATACAAATCTCATGAGGGGCTGCCCTGGAGGCCTGACAGCTAAGGCTCTGAGCAGTCAGTGCAGTGGGCCTGGGTTTATCCCTGGTCAGAGAGCTAGATCCCACATGTGGCAACTCAAAAAACCAGATCTTTCTTGCAAATAAGACCCAGTGCAGCCAACAGCAAAAACCAACCAACCAAACAAAAAAAACCTCATGAGGGTTCCTGGCTCAGAACCACCCATCTAAGCCACTCTTGGATTTCAGAAATTGGTGGGAAAATAAATATTTGTCATTTTAAGCTGCAAAATCTTGGAGTAATTTGTAATGCAGCCGTAGACAACTAACACAATCACCCCTCTCTCTCATCTTCATTCATTCTTTCTCTTCTGACTTATCCTTCCTACATAAAGATGCAAGCTTTGTCTTTTTTTTTTTTTTTAGGGGCAAAGGTGGAGTTTGTTTTTATTATAAAAGAAAAAAACTCGGGAATCCTAACCAAGGAAGGGAATGTTTTGTACTCAGGGGATAGATACCAGAATACAAAATTACAAGTGTTTGGACTCCAGACTTGTTCCCATCTCCTCCAAGAGTAGAGATGCGAAGGAGACAGCTGAAGCAAACAAGCAATTCTGTAAAGCAAAACTTAGAAATCCTATAAATATGATTAAAATCTAGACTTCTGTTTTGCTTTAAAATTTTTTAATGTATCAAAAGGCCTGCTTTAGTGATGTGATAATTCCACCAGAAAATAACTCCATTACCCCCTTGTCAGTAACATTTTCAAGTTGAAGTTTTGATTATCTAAAAACGAATTTTCTTGGCCTCCTGACCCCTCCAGGTATTGCCTTCCTCTTGTTTCTACTCCACAGCTGAACTGCCTGAAACAGTTGCCCTGTCTCCACCCTCTCGCCCTTCACACCTTCCCAAGCTTTGGGTTGCATGTGGATACTGCATCGATCCCCCAGGGACAGCACTGCCCACGTTAGTGCCAGGACTCTTTCAGCCGTGCCCTGCTCCCTGAGCTTGCCCCCGTGACTTCTGCAGGACTGCACTTCCCTGTCTTCCTTGTACTCTGGGGTTGCCCTCAATCTCCTCCCAGGGCTCTGTCCCCTCACTTTGATCTCTTGGTGTCTGAAGGAGATGCTGATGCTTTCAGTCTGCCTGATATGCTTTCCTCTATTTTCTTTCGGGGAAATTTTCCTCCCTTTGCCCAAAATGTTTCTGATAGGGACCATGAATCATGGTGCCTCAGAGAAGGCGTGTGATGCAAGGAAGGGCCAATCACAGGCTTCCCCTGGAATGTTCTGAATTGGAACTGGGGATTGATTTTCCTCTTTAGTCGCAAAGTTTTGAAATATGATTCCAGAACTGCAGGGCTATGGTCCTTGTGTCCCAAAAATAGCTGATAGGGGAGAATAAAGTTGGCAGGCCAAGAGGGAATGAGACAAAGACAGAAATTTTGTCTTTGCGTGTTTGCAGTTTGTTGTTTGAGCGAAGCCATCTGGACTCTGTCACTGAAATCCAAGAATTCTATCAAACTGGTGGTCCTTATTCTGTTCTCTTTCAGTCTGCCCACTCTCCTTGTGTGTGCCCACAATTCCCAGGGGCACTGACAGGATCAAAGCACTTGGCTGCATTCAATGTCTCGAACCCTCATCTCTATCTGGAACTTTAGATCCACCAAGACTCTAATCCCTGGACATCTCCAGCAGATAGGCCATGGGCACAGCAAACTCAACATGAATACACATCTCCTCTGTCTTCTATCTGCTCTTTCCCCTTCATTTTTCATCTCAGTGAGTGAAACTATCAATTGTTGAAGAAAACATTTGAGTCATCCTATAATCCTCATATCCAAATGATAGCTAATATCCAAAGATTTGTTCTTTTAAAAGCGTGAGGCTTCCAACTATATGTTGTCTATAAGAAACTCATTATAAAAAAAAAAAAAGAAAGAAACTCACTATAAATATAAAGACCCAGATAGACTGAAGATAAATAGACAAAAATATACCATGTTCAGTCAGTTCAGTTCAGTCACTCAGTCGTGTCCGACTCTTTGCGACCCCATGAATCGCAGCACGCCAGGCCTCCCTGTCCATCACCAACTCCCGGAGTTCACTCAGACTCATGTCTATCGAGTCCGTGATGCCATCCAGCCATCTCATCCTCAGTCGTCCCCTTCTCCTCCTGCCCCCAATCCCTCCCAGCATCAGAGTCTTTTCCAATGAGTCAACTCTTCGCATGAGGTGGCCAAAGTACTGGAGTTTCAGCTTTAGCATCATTCCTTCCATCAAAGGCTTTGGCATAGTCGATAAAGCAGAAGTAGATGTTTTTCTGGAACTCTCTTGCTTTTTCCATGATCCAGCGGATGTTGGCAATTTGATCTCTGGTTCCTCTGCCTTTTCTAAAGCCAGCTTGAACATCAGGGAGTTCACGGTTCACGTATTGCTGAAGCCTGGCTTGGAGGATTTTGAGCATTACTTTACTAGCATGTGAGATGAGTGCAATTGTGCGGTAATTGGAGCATTCTTTTGCATTGCCTTTCTTTGGAATTGGAATGAAAACTGACCTTTTCCAGTCCTGTGGCCACTGCTGAGTTTTCCAAATTTGCTGGCATATTGAGTGCAGCACTTTCACAGCATCATCTTTCAGGATTTGAAACAGCTCAACTGGAATTCCATCACCTCCACTAGCTTTGTTCGTAGTGATGCTTTCTAAGGCCCACTTGACTTCACATTCCAAGATGTCTGGCTCTAGATTAGTGATCACATCATCATGATTATCTGGGTCGTGAAGATCTTTTTTGTACAGTTCTTCCGTGTATTCTTGCCACCTTTTCTTAATATTTTCTGCTTTTGTTAGGTCCATACCATTTCTGTCCTTTATCGAGCCCATCTTTGCATGAAATGTTCCCTTGGCATCTCTAATTTTCCTGAAGTGATCTCTAGTCTTTCCCATTCTGTTCTTTTCCTCTATTTCTTTGCATCGATTGCTAAAGAAGGCTTTCTTATCTCTTCTTGCTATACCATGTTAAAACGAATCAAAAGTTGGAGTAGCTATACTTAATTAAAACAGTGTGGACTTCAGGGCAAGGACAATTATGAGGAATATAAACAGGAATAACATAATAATAAAGTGGCCAAGTCCCAAAGAAGATATAACATTACTTAACATATATGTGCCTAATAACAGGGAATCATAATACATGTGGCAAAAACTGGTAATTAATATTATAGTTGGAGACTTCAACATGCTTTTATCAGTCATTAATGTATTTGGCAGGCATAAAATCAGCAAGGACATAGTTGAAATGAATAAGATTATTAGTCAACTGGATCTAATTAACATTTATAGAATAGTTCCTCTAATGAAAACAGAATATACCTTCTTCTCAAGTTCACATGCAACATTCACCAAGATAGAACACCTTCTGGATCATAAAAAGTCCTGAGCAAATTTTAAAAATAAAACCCATACAATGTCTGCTCTTAGACCTCAAAGAAATTAAACTATAAATCAAAATAGCTGGAAAATCCCCCAATATTTTGAGATTAAGAAACATAAATAATACAAGTCAAAGTCTCAAGAAAAATTCTTAAAGTGTTTTCAATTAAATGAAAATGAAGACACAACTTATTAAAAGTTGTGGAATGCAGTGAGAACTTGCTTAGAAGGAAACTTATAATGCTGAAAGACTATATCTAAAAAGATGAGCATCCAAACCAAGATGGCAGAGTAAACACCTCCCCCTACGAACACACCAAAAATACATCTATGTGTGGAAAAATTCTCACAGAAAACTAACTGGAGACTAACAGAAAGAGTCCTGTGTGACCAAGCCTCTAAGAAAGATCTACACAGAATTGGGTAGGAAGATAAGAGAAGCGATCGGGCTGGAATCTGTGCCCCTAGGAGGGGACTCAGAGGACAAGAGGTTACGCAGGCAGAGACCCTCCCCGGAAAGGAAGCAGTGTGAGCCGCTCACTGGGTTCCCCAGCCCTGGGCGTGACACAGGGAAGCCGAGCCCCCCTGGCTTGTTGGCGGCTCCGTGGGACTAACAGGAGGGCTGCGGGAAGCCTGGACCCTGCTTGGGAAGAGCACCCTCGCCTGCTCCCAAAGCGGACAGGAGAGGGCGGACTGAGATCGCGCAGTCAGCCGACGTGTTTCCCGGGACCACTCCAGAGCACGCCCTGGCCTGAGCAGAGAGAAGGCTCTAGCCCGCTCCCCTGACGTCCCAGCTCCACGCAGGAGGGAGGGCTGCCATAACCTGGGAAAGGCTTGGCTGCGAGACTCTGCAGCTCAAGCGCTAAGCACCTTCCCAACAGGGAGGGGCCGTCCTCACTGGCGATTGCACGGGTGGTACATGAGAGCCAGTCCAGGGCTCTGACTGTGGCCGTATCACCACACTCCATGCCCAACCTTTGTCGAATGCCCACACCAGCTCTCGCTCCAGCGCTGCTCCCTCTGGGGCTGAAGGTGCTGGTGCTGGGGAAGGGAAAGCACACACACTGAAAGGGGACTTAGCCAGCTCACACCTGACACACAAGGCTTCTGTTCCAGCAACTTGTTACGGAACCTCACCCTCAGTAAGGCAGTATTAGCCACTGAGCAAAGGGGAAGACCCACTTCACACCTGGCTCTAGCCCTATCCCCCTTTCTCCAGCCCCACCTAGCACCGCGGTGATAGCTGCCAGCACGCCCCGAGGAAAAATGGCATTTGTGTTCGCATCAAATCCATATCTCACAGCAAAGCCACTGGGCAGAGGCAAAGTGTGCAGGGACACTCTCCCGTAAGAACACCACTTCAAGAGCACCATGTGTAACAGTTTCAACTAAATTCATAGGGACAGAGAACGATCATTAAAATGAGAAGAGAGAGGAAGACAATTTATTGAAAGGGCAAGAGGAAACCCCTAAGAAAATACAACTAATGAAGCAGAAATAAATAAATAATTTACTCTATAAAGAATTCAAAGCATTGGTAATAAGACTGCTTATTAGGGAAAAGAATAGATGAACACAGGGAGAATTTTAACAAAGACCTAGGAAATATAAAAAGGAACCAGTCAAGCTGAAGAATACAATAACTCAAATGAAAAGCAGACTAGAAGGAATGAACAACAGACTAGCTGATATAGAAAATGCATAAGTGATGTGGAAGGTAGAATGATGAAAATCACCCATAAAAAACAGTAAAAAGAAATTGAAAAAATTGAAACAGAGTAAGCGATCTTTGGGATAACATCTGACTGAAACTGAAACTAAAGTCGCTCAGTCGTGTCCGACTCTTTGCGACCCCGTGGACTGTAGCCTACCAGGCTCCTCCCTCCAAGGGATTCTCCAGGCAAGAGTACTGGAGTGGGTTGCCATTTCCTTCTCCAGGGATAACATCAAGTATACCAATATCAACATCATAGGGGTACCAGAAGATAAGATAGAGAAGAAAGTAAAAAAAAAAAAAAAAAAAAGCATTTAATAAAATTATGACTGAAAACTTGCCAAGCCTAAAGCAGTAAACAGATATCCAGGTATAGGAAGCATAGAGTTCCAAACAAGACAAACAGAACAAACCCACACCAAGATTTATCATAATTGAAATGGCAAAAGTTAAAGAAAAAGAGAGAATTCTAGAGACAACAGGAGAAAAAACAAAGAGTTATATACAAGGGAAACCCCATAAGACTATCAACTGATTTTTTTGCAGAAGCTTTACAGGCCAAGAAGAAATGACATGATATATTTAAAATGTTGAAAGGGAAAAAAACATGAAATCAAGATACTGTATCCACCAAGATTATCATTTATCATTTAAAATTGAAGGAGAGGTAAAGAACTTTTCAGATAAGAAAAAACTAAAACAAGTTCACCAATACTAAACTAACCATAAAAGAAATACCAAAGAGTCTTTTCAAAGAAAGGGAAAAAGTTATAAGAAGTAAGTACCTATAAGAAAGAAAAAAATCCCACTAGTAAAGACAGATATATAGTACAGGTTGAGTATCAACCATTTAAATAAATTATTATGAAGATTAAAAGACAAAAAAAGGATAAAACTAAGGATAACTATAATAATCAGTGATGGTATAAACATGAAGATGTAAAATATGACACCAAAGTACAAACTGGGTTGGGGGGGAGAGTTTTTACACATAGCTCTTTTACCATAATGTAGTCAAAATGTAAAAACTTCCAGTTATAAGATAAATAACTCTGGGGATATAAATGTACAGCATGGTAACTACAGTCAACAACCCTATATTGTATATTTGAAAACCTCTTAGAGAGTAGATCTTAAACATTCTTATCACAAGAAAAATCTTTTGTAACTATGTGAGTGATTGATGTTAATTAAACCTCTGGTAATCATTAAAAAAAAAGACTAGATCTTTTAGAATGTGTTTGAAATTAAAGGGCTACCTGTTTAAAACAGATACAGTTATAGGTCAACATACATGAACCCTATGGTAACCACAAATCAAAAGCCTACCATAGATACTCAGAAGCAAGAGAGAAAGAACAGAAGCATACCACTAAATAATATCATCAAACTACAAGGGAAGAAACTAAAGGAAAAAAAAAAAAAAGACTAGGGAAAGACTACAAAATCAACTGGAAAATAAACAATAAAATGGCAATGCTCCGATCAAAAGGCATATGGTGGCTGATTGGGTTATAAACCAGACTCATTTATATGATATCTGCAAGAGAATCACTTCAGAGATGAACACACACAGAGACTGAAAGTGAGGGTGTGGGAAAAGATATTTGTGTAAATGTAAATGAAAGACAGTGGGAATAGCAATACCCATCTAAGAGGAAAGAGACTTTAAAAAAATGTCTGTAACAAATGACAAAAAAAGATCATTATATAACAGTAAAGGGATAATAAATTTAAGAAGAAGATATTACATCCATTAACATGTATGTACCCAATACAGAAGCACTTAGAAATGTAAAGCAAATATTAACAGGCATAAAAGGAGAAACTGACAACAATACAATAATGGTCATTGTTGTTCAATCACTCAGTAATGCCCGACTCTTTGCAACCCCATGGACTGTAGCATACCAGGCTTCTCCGTCCTTCACAATCTCCCAGAGCTTGCTTAAACTCATGTCCATTGAGTTGGTGATCCCATCCAACCATCTCATCCTCTGTCGTCCCCTTCTCCTCCTGCCTTCAACCTTGCCCAGCATCAAGGTCTTTTCCAATGAGTCAGTTCTTTGCATCAGGCGGCCAAAGTACTGGAGTTTCAGCTTCAGCATCAGTTCTTCCAATAAATATTCAGGACTGATTTCCTTTAGGATTGACTGGTTTGATCTTGCAGTCCAAGGGACTCTCAAGAGTCTTGTCCAACACCACAGTTCAAAAGCATCAGTTCTTTAGCGCTCAGCTTTATGTTCCAACTCTCACATACATGACTACTGGAAAGCCCATAGTTTTGACTATATGGATCTTTGTTGGCAAAGTAATGTCTCTGCTTTTTAATATGCTATCTAGGTTGGTCATAACTTTTCTTCCAAAGAGCAAGCATCTTTTAATTTCATGGCTGCAGTCACCATCTGCAGTGATTTTGGAGCCCCCCAAAAATAAAGTCTGTCACTGCTTCCACTGTTTCCCCATCTATTTGCCATGAAGTGATGGGACCAGATGCCATGATCTTAGTTTTCTGAATGTTGAGTTTTAAGCCAACTTTTCACTCTCCTCTTTCACTTTCATCAAGAGGCTCTTTAGTTCTTCTTTGCTTTCTGCAAAGGGTGATGTCATCTGCATATCTGAGGTTATTGATATTTCTCCTGGCAATCTTGATTCCAGCTTCATCCAGCCCAGTGTTTTTCTTGATGTACTCTGCATAGAAGTTAAATAAGCAGGGTGACAATATACAGCCTTGACTTACTCCTTTTCCTACTTGGAACCAGTCTGTTGTTCCACGTCCAGTTCTAACTGTTGCTTCCCGACCTGCATACAGATTTCTCAAGAGGCAGGTTAGGTGGTCTGGTGTTCCCATCTCTTTCAGAATTTTCCACAGTTTATTGTGATCCACACAGTCAAAGGCTTTGGCATAGTCAATAAAGCAGAAGTAGATGTTTTTCTGGAACTCTCTTGCTTTTTCCATGATCCAGCAGATGTTGGCAATTTGATCCTTGGTTCCTCTGCCTTTTCTAAAACCAGCTTGAATATCTGGAAGTTCACAGTTCAAGTACTATTGAAGCCTGGCTTGGAGAATTTTGAGCATTACTTTACTATTGTATGAGATGAGTGCAATTGTGCAGTAGTTTCAGCATTCTTTGGCATTGTCTTTCTTTGGGATTGGAATGAAAACTGACCTTTTTCAGTCCTGTGGCCATTGCTGAGTTGTCCAAATTTGCTGGCATATTGAGAGCAGCACTTTCGCAACATCTTCCTTTAGGATTTAAAATAGCTCAACTACAATTCCATCACCTCCACTAGTTTTTTTTCCTAGTGATGCTTCTTAAGGCCCACTTGATTCACATTCCAGGATGTCTGGCTCTAGGTTAGTAATCACACCATCATGATTATCTGGGTCATGAAGATCTTTTTTGTATAGTTCTTCAGTGTATTCTTGCCACCTCTTCTTTAATATCTTTTGCTTCTGTTAGGTCCCTACCATTTCTGCCCTTTATTGTGCCCATCTTTGCATGAAATGTTCCCTTGGTAGCTTTAATTTTCTTGAAGAGATCTCTAGTCTTTCCCATTCTATTGTTTTCCTCTATTTCTTTGCAATGATTGCTGAGGAAGGCTTTCTTATCTCTCCTTGCTATTGTTTGGAACTCTGCATTCAAATAGGTATATCTTTCCTTTTCTCCTCTGCCTTTTGCTTCTCTTCTATTCATAGATATTTGTAAGACCTCCTTAGACAACCAGTTTGCCTTTCTGCATTTCTTTTCCTTGGCAATGGGCTTGATCCCTGCCTCTTGTAAAATGTCACTAACTTCTGTTCATAGTTCTTCAGGCACTCTATCAGATTTTATCCCTTGAATCTATTTGTCACTTTCACTGTATAATCATAAGGGATTTGATTTAGGTCATATCTGAATGGTCTGGTGGTTATCCCTACTTTCTTCATTTTGAGTCTGAATTTGGCAATAAGGAGTTCATGATCTGAGCCACAGTCAGCTCCTGGTCTTATTTTTGTTGACTGTATAGAACTTCTATATCTTTGGCTGCAAAGAATATAATCAGTCTGATTTTGGTATTGACAGTCTGGTGATGTCCATGTGTAGAGTTCTATCTTGTGTTGTTGGAAGAGGGTGTTTGCTATAATCAGTGCATTCTCTTGGCAAAACTCTGTTAGTCTTTGCCCTGCTTCATTCTGTACTCCAAGGCCAAATTTGCCTGTTACTCCAGGTATCTCTTGACTCCCTACTTTTGCATTCCAGTCCCCTATAATGAAAAGGACAGCTTTTTGGGGTGTTAGTTCTAGAAGGTCTTGTAGGTCTTCATAGAACCGTTCAACCTCAGCTTCTTCAGCATTACTGGTCAGGGCACAGACTTGAATTACTGTGATACTGAATGGTTTGCCTTGGAAATGAACAGAGATCATTCTGTCATTTTTGAGATTGCATCCAAGTACTGCATTTCAGACTCTCTTGTTGACTATGATGGCTACTCCATTTCTCTAAGGGATTCTTGCCCACAGTAGTAGATATAATGGTCATCTGAGTTAAATTCACCCATCCCAGTCCATTTTAGTTCGCTGATTCCTAAAGTGTCGATGTTCACTCTTGCCGCCTCCTGTTTGACCACATCCAATTTGCCTTGATTCATGGACCTAACATTCCAGGTTCCTATTGCTCTTTACAGCATTGGACTTTGCTTCTATTACCAGTCACATCCACAGCTGGGTGGTGTTTTGCTTTGGCTCCATCCCTTCATTCTTTCTGGAGTTATTTCTCCACTGATCTCCAGTAGCATATTGGGCACCTACTGGCCTGGGGAGTTCATCTTTCAGTGTCCTATCTTTTTGCCTTTTCATATCGTTCATGGAGCTCTCAAGACAAGAATACTGAAGTGGTTTGCCATTCCCTTCTCCGGTGGACCACATTTTGTCAGAACTCTTCACCATGATCCGTCCATCTTGGATGACCCTACACAGCATGGCTCATAGTTTCACTGAGTTAGACAAGGTTGTGGTCTGTGTGATCAGATTGGTTAGTTTCCTGTGGTTGTGGTTTTCAGTCTATCTGCCCTCTGATGGAGAAGGGTAAGAGGCTTATGGAAGCTTCCTGATGGGAGAGACTGACTGAGTCAAGTATTGTGTCTCTGTACTTGATCAGAAATGAGTTAGGAACACATATACAAGCACACAGGTACTCACACACAGGCACACACACATGCAGTAGCTCTTTCTGTATCATCACTTACTTCTGCTTTTTGTGTCATTATATGTGTTTCTCCCACATTTGTGAGATACTTACGAGCAAAACCTTGCTTTATTCATTCCATAAAGAATTCACAAAATGTTTGCTGAATGATGGATGGAGGGATGGAGGGATGGGTAGATGTATGGATAAATGTGTGGGTGAGTGGATGGATGGATGAAGAGATGGATGGAAGGATGGATGGATGGGTGAATGGATATATGGATAGATGTGTGAGTGGGTAGGTGGATGGATGGATGAGTGGGTGGATGGATGGGTAGATGAGGGGGTGGGTGGATGAATAGCTACCAGGAGGATGGAAGCAGCCTGGCACCCATCCCAGGAAGGCAGGTAAGGGGTTGCCTATTAGGTGAAGCCCAGGAGTATTTGCAAGTCCCTGCCCTTTTGAAGTGAGATGTTTCTTCTTAGCTCAATCTCCCTTGTCCAGCTCTGAGGCTGGTCAGTATGAGAATGTGGGGATCAGTGTCCAGCACTGGACCCAGAGTCTGCCTAACTTAAGAATCAGAATGGGGATGACTATAACTTGAGGGTAGAAGGATAAGCTGCTGGTTCCCAAAGACCTCCTCAGAGCTTTTGGAAGTCTAAAGTCACATCACTCACATGCATTTCTGGGGCATCATTGAAGTGGAGTGTATGTAGCGGGAGTGGTAAGAAATGCTAAAAGGTGAGTGGGAAGGTAGATCTGGGGAGAAAATCAAAGTGCTGCAGGGACCAAAAAGGACCAGAGACTGTGTGCTAGGTGGTGTGGGTAGCATATTTCAGGAGATTGGGGTCTAAAAGGCAAAACTCAAATGGAGACTCTGGTCTATGAGCTGCCAGTCCAGAAGGAGCCCTCTCCTGGAGGACTAAAAAGCATTTCCCAAGGCAGGGATGTGAGCATTTTGGGGCAGAAAGGATTGGGTAACAGAATGAGAACCTTGGAAGGTATGCTATGTCACCAGCTAACTGCCTATTCTCCACTCCTCACCCCCAACCCCGAGCCTAAGGTCCCTAGCCTGGAATCCATCACTCCAAGGAAAACAGAGCCTGCATGGGCTGGTGAAGGCAGAAAGGGCCACTGTTCTGGAACTGAGAACCATCCAGCAGGTGATAAGGAATCTGTGTTGGACCACCCAGTCCAGATATCAGGAAAGTCAAACACTGGCAGTTTCGTACGGTTCCATCTACATACATACTGATATATGACTATGTAATAAAAGCAAGCTATATTTTATACTATTATGCCATTTTGCCGTGGACTTCCCAGGTAGCTCATTAGTAGAGTCCACCTGCAATGCAGGAGACACAGGCTGCTTGGGTTCAGTCCCCAGGTGGGGAAGATCCCCTGGAGAAGGAAACGCACTCCAGTATCCTTGCCCGGAAAATCCCATAGACAGAGGAGCCTGGCGGGCTACAGTCCATGGGGTCACAGAGTCGGACACGGCTGAGCATGAGCACAAGACTGCCATTTTTGTTTTAAAATATAAGATATATTTGGGGAGATACATCCTTTTTAGAGGTAATTACATCAAGCCATTGACAATGGTTTTTCCTGGAAGGGGAATCGGGATAGGGAGCAGAGAGAGATGGGCTTTTCCATATCCAGAGATCGCTTTTATTATTTATTTCACTGTTCACAGGATTGTCCACGGGCCTGAAATCAGTTCCACCCCTTTCCCACAGTGATGACTACCTGCAAAGATCAGCCACCAAGCTCAGTGACAGAGGGGCATGGAGGAGCTGATGGCAGGATGCCAGGAAGACCTGTGACTGGCCACCCAGGAGGCGTACGGAGGTGCCCCGACCTGGAGATACGATACTCCTGGGTCCTTGTTAGGGCCCTTTCTCTTCTGCCCAGGTGGCCCAGTGTGAGGATATAAAGTTTCAGTCCTCTTTCCCATCTTCCTCTAGTGGGCACAGGGGCTGGCCACCCCCACTGCCAAGGCCCTTGCAGCGTGAGACAATGCAAGAACTGGCTCCCCCAGAGCCTGGGTCCTGTTCCCTCCCAGGAAGTCAGAGATGGCAGGCCGACTCTTGTGAAGAGTCACTCCCAGGGGAATCTCTCTTCCCAGCAGGGCTCTGCTCCCACTCTTGAGGGCCAATGCACTTGTGGGGAACTCGCCAAGCCTGCTAGTCCTCTGCAAAGTCATGAGTAAGTGAATTAAACCACGTTTATCCCATCCCTTCTCACACCTGGGTTCAGGGGCTTTCTGGTTCCCTGCAGGCTTAGGTGAAGGCCCTGCCTCTCCAGCCTCATCTCCAGCCCACTCTTCCAGATCTGGCTTAAGAGTCCCCTTGCAGATAACGAAGGGCTTTGGGAAGGTCATGTACATACTGCTATATTTAAAATGGATAACCAACAAAAACCTATTGTATAGCACAAGGAACTCTGTTCAATGTGCCAGTTATGTGCCAGTCTGGATGGTAGGGAGGTTTGGGGGTGAATGGATACATGTATATGTATGACTGAGTCCCTTCACTGTTCACCTGAAACTATCACACTATTGTTAATTGACTATACCCCCAAACAAAATATTTTTGGTGTTAAAATAAAAATAATATTTTAAAAATAAAAGAGTCCCCTTGCAGCCTCCCTGATGCTGTTCTCAGCCACCCTACCTATTATCTGTCCCTCTCTGGTCCCAGAAGACCCTGGGCAGCCCTCAGAAAGGGCATTCACCACCCTGAATTGAAACTGATCATTTATACCTGTCCAGAGAACACTTCTTTTCTTTGTGAGATTCACTTTGGCAAGGTGCTGTCAGCCTACCTAGAGAGATCTTAGCAAGGATGGCCCTTGAAAAGCCCTCCTGAATTTACTTTTTTTTTTTTTTTTTTTTGCCAATAGCATTTCCTTATTTGATATCCCCTTCCTGGTATCCCATCAGTGCTTCTTCTCAGAAATGGTCTTGTTCTTAACTTGAGGACGTTATTATTCTTGTCACTGCTTGTATTTTATTTTTGATCATCTGCCAGAAAGCCCAGAATACATTTGGTAGCTTTGTCTAGCAAATAGATGGGAACTTTTTATGAAACTTTTTCCAGCTACATCATATTTACCTTAATTTTCCTTCATCTTGGTTTCTCATTTCAATTTTGATTCCTCTGTATTACAGGTATCTCTGTAAGCTATCTCAAAAGGCTCTTGTTTACCTTTAGAATAAGGCAGGAGATAGATGAGAGAGAAGTTGACAATACATCCACATTTACATGCCGGTACCCCACTGTGCCATGGGCCCTCTCTGTACCCCCCTCAGCACTCCGTCCCTGGCCCCCAAAACAGAGTAGGGCCTCATAATATTCGTACTTAGAGTTTTTAAATAGAAGTTCATTAGTTTAATCTGTATAGTAATGCTGCAAGGTAAGAGATATGGTTCCATCTGACAGTTGAAGAAACTGAGGCTTCAGGTACCACCCTTGGTAAGTGGCCGAGTCAGGATTTGAACCCATGCTTGTTTGGCTCTGTTTGTTTATTACACTTCACCTCTCTGCCAAGTCTGACATGCTCTGCTCTCTAGACCTGTGAGGTCCAACATGGTGGCCTCTAGCCACATGTGGTGCAGTGGTAAAGAATCTGTCTGCCAATGCAGGAGATGCAAGAGACACGGGTTCTATCCCTAGGTTGAGAAGATCCCCTAGCATAGGAAATGGCAACCCACTCCAGTCTTCTCTCCTGGAGAATCTCATGGACAGAGGAGCCTGGCAGGTACAGTGCCTGGGGTTGCAAAGAGTCAGACATTTTGAGCACAGCACCGCACACAGCCACATATGGCCATGGAAATTTAAATTAGTCTTAGTTAAAATTAAAAATTCCTCATGCATGCTGGCTGCACTTTCAGGGCTTTGTAGCCCAGTGTGGCCAGTGGCTACTGTATTAGTACAGAAGAGAATGCCATTCTCAGCACGGAAAGAGCATTTCCTGCCGCCTCCTTACACTGGCACTAGGGTCCTGCCAGGAGCCAGCAGTGCCCAGGCTGGACTTGTACTTTCTTTCCTCTGCATCTTTAGGATGTTTTTTTCTCAGCCTGGGCATCCTAGCCCTCCAGCAGCAGCATCAAGCCATCCTTGCCTTCACAGCCTGCTTCAATCCCTCCCCTTCCCCACCCGTCCTCGGCCCCAGACATCTCCACCTCTGACTTCCTGATGCCTGAGGTCTGTGCCCCCAGGGGGGTGACTTTTCTTTGGCACATTCTCACCTCACGCACCCAGCAGTGCAGAAAGGAGATACACACTGCTTGATTAATTGAGGGGTAAGACAAGAGAGTGTAACATGAAAATCGACTAGAAAACATGACTTTGTCCCAACCTCTATTTCTGCCGCTCATGACTCCACTCCCCCATACAGCTCTCTGCCCAGGGCCTCCTCTCCTCCAGGCCGCGGGTGGGTGCAGGGGCCTGAGAAACTGTGAGCAGGTCCAACCTGTGCCCTCACGGCGCTCTTATCCAGTGGCTTTGGGTGAAGGATTTTACCCTCCTTCATCTCAGTGTCCTCTGTTGTGAAAAATGTCCTGTAATTCCTGCTGTTCTTTCCTGGAGGGCTTGTCATAAGGACTGAGAATGTAGACCCCAGGGCCTTCATATGACATGAAGAGCACCCAGTTGTAAGAATGTAGCTGGGAAATTGGGAAATGTTCACCCCTGCTGTGTCACGCTTACATCGAGCTGTAACTCCCACCCCCACTGCAAGCCGTTTTGAAGTGGGGGTGCAGCAAGGCCCAAGACCCACACGGCCAGCTACTCTGGGAGAAGGCAGTGGGGCCAGCGTTCAGCCCCCAGTGGGTTCAGAGAGACAGGGGTGCCGCTGAACTGCGTGGCTCTCAACAAAGGTTCCCTGGGGGCTTGTGCTCCAGGCCGATAGCTGCACACAGAGTTTTGGTTGTCTTCAAAATAAAACCCTGAGTGGAGTTCAGGTTGGAACAGCGTGTAAGTCCAGAGTTAAGGAGTGGAGACTGAGGGGAAGGCCTGCCTGTAGGGTTGGGAGGTTCAGGATGGGCCGCCCAGCCTGGGTCTGTGTCAGATTCCCTCCCGTGAGAAGTGGGGACGGCGCCCAGCCCCCTGACTGCTCGAGGGGGAGCCGGAGAGTGTTCCTCGTCTCAGAGCGCTGTCCCGCCACAGCCTAGCACCCCAGCCAGGGGAGGCCCTGAGGCCTGGCAGGCAGGGTCCTGCCGCACTCTGGGGCCCAAGCTGTGCAGAGGTGACGAACACACTTGTCCACAATTGTCCGAGAAGGTAACTCAGGTCAGCCCGGGCCTGGGCGTCAAGTCCCCCTTTGCTTCTTCCTGTGGGCACTTCATCTCTCATGGACCCCAGTGTCCTCATCCACGACACAGAGGCAATAACACCCCAAGTGCGGCACATATGACCCGGCTGACATTGCCAGGTGCCCGGGCCGCGGGGCCGAGGCTTCACACCTCCTGAGGCCACCCTGAGCCCCGCTTCTGGGGGAAGGCGGCCCGCGCTGCCGCGCCCTCTGCTCTCGCGCCGCCTTCCTGGAGCAGAGGCCCAGCACACCCCCTCCTCCTGCTCGGGCCCCAGCCGCCCTGCGGCTGCTGGCATGGCTCTCTGGGCTGGAGTTCCAGGCTCCTGAAAGGGCCCTCGCGCTCCCGCCTCATCATCTTGTTCCCTGCAGCGCTTGCCCAAGGCTGTGACTCCCAACCCACCCCTGCCCAAAGACCCTCCTCCCACCCTCCCAGCTGGCAGAACACAGGCTCGGGGCAACCAGCCCACAGAGAAGGCCTCGGAAGCGCCCTTACCTTGTCAGGGTAGGGGTCTTGTTGTTTGCCTTCCCCTCCACCCAGGCCGTCCGAAAGGAGCCGGGCAGAAGGCAGGCCCAGGGCTCTGGGTGTGTCGGAGCGCACGAAAGAGTAGGAAGAGGCGGAAGAGCCCCAACAGGAAATGCCGAATCCTCTGGGCCCACGTAATTTACGACAGGACTTTGTCCTTGAGCTCCAGGCACACCCACTCCCACAGGGCTCCTGCGGCCCCGGCTAGCAGAGCCTCAGAGCGGTCCAATCTTTAACCCTGGCCTCTATGTCAGAGAGTCTCCGTGGGCCATGAGAGCTTGCTTCTGTGCACCTGTTGCTACAACCAGCCCAATCCCCTGGTGCCCATCCATCCAGGGAGCTGAGCGTCTTTCCAGGGATCACGGGAACTCCAAGGCCGCTTATGCAGGGGTTCTACTCCCAAACCCCTGTCCTAGTTGGGAGCACACACAGGAGAGGCCAAGGAGCCTTGCACCAGAGCTAAAGGCCGCTGGGGCACCTAGATTCCCAGTACAGTCCCTGGGAGCAGAGGGGGCTGACTGGGGCTGGGACTTGAATAAAGGGGGATTTTTGCAATGAGGCAAATACAGATCCTTCAGAAGGAAAGAGCATGCAGCAGTGCACCCTGGGAGAGGCCAGCTTGGAGGGGACAGGCAGTCCCTGGAAGCGACGGTGAGGTCTTTGAAGGTGGGTGGAAAATAAGTCCACAGGAGATGCCTGCTGACTGCAACACTTTGCCTGGGCGAAGAGAGGCCTTGGGGGTACTCCTCAGTGACCCAGCAGGAGCCCATCGGGTTCCCTCCCTTTCCCAGGACTGGGCAGCCAGAGGTGTGGGAACTAGCTGTCACATTTATTTGTTTATTTGGCTGCACTCAATCTTAGCTGTGGCACGGGGGATCCTTAGTTGTGGCATGTAGGATTTTTCACTGTGGCATGCTAACTCTCAGTTGTGGCATGTGGGATCTCGTTCCCTGACCAGGGATGGAGTCCGGGCCGCCTGCATTGAGAGCGCAGAGTCTTAGCCACTGGATCACCAAGGAAGTCCCTATCATCTTCTAAATAGGACTGAGGCCATAGCAGGGTGACAACCCTGGCCTTGCGCCTCTTTGAGAGATGGGAACCAAATGCTGGTGGAAGGGAAAAGGATAAACCTGAAGAGCCACGGGGGAGAGATTATGTGGCCCTGGAGAGAGGCAGTGGCCACTGTCGTCTGAGCTTTCTGCGGGCCCTGCTGTGGGCTCCGCAGAAGCCCAGCTTCCTGCTGCTACACACTCCATTGTGGAGACAGCTGGAAGGAGTTTCTGTTCCTTGCGACCAACTAGCCCAGGACAAAGTTTCAATCTCTCAGTCGTGTCTGACTCTTTGCAGCCCCATGGGCTGAGGCATGCCAGGCTTCCCTGTTCTTCACCATCTTCTAGAGCTTGCTCAAACTCATGTCCATTGAGTTGGTGATGCCAGAGGTAGAAAAGTGAATTGGGAGGTGACTTAGAAAGGGCCATTTGGAGAAAGTATGGGCTCTGAGGCATCCAGTCAACTTCCTACCCACTCCCCAAAAGTGCTGTGCTCAAGTTCTGTCCGGCTCCAGATAGCTTCCTGGCCCCTAAAACCTCATCCAGTTTCTGTGTCAACACTTGCTTTGGGAGGGTTTCACACGGCAGGTGGCTTTTCTGGTTTAGAAAGGAAACATTTCACTCCCACAGGATGGGTTCTGCTAATCCTGGCTGCTCCTGGAAACGATGAGCCCCCTATTTTGGGGCTCCTGAGACCAGACTGGGTACTTTGTGGCCCTCATTCCACTGTCCTCTTCCAAAAAAATAGTGGAACAGAATATTTGTGTAGAACAAAATGATTCATAAGACTTTTTTATTCCAGAGCCTGTCTTAAAATATGATAGAAACACATTTTGGATACTTACAGACTTGTCTCCTGCTTTTTTTAAAAAAATAGTTTGACATTAAATCATAAGTATTTTCTTACACTATAGCAAATATTAACCATGAGTCTTCAAGTCAGCATGGTCAAAGACAAATATCGTATGATACCGCTTATATGGGGAATCTAAAAAAATGGTGCAAATGAACTTATTTACAAAACAGAAATAGAGTCACAGATTTAGAACACAAACATACAGTTATTAAGGGACAAATGAAAGTCAACGTGTTAGTCGCTCAGGAATCGCTCTTTGTGACCCCATGGACTGTAGCCTGCAAGGCTCCTCTGTCCATGGGATTCTCCAGGCAAGAATACTGGAGTGGGTTGTCATTTCCTTCTCCAAAAGATCTTCCCAGCTCAGGGATCAAACCCAGGTCTCCTGCTTTGCAGGCAGATTGTTTACTGCCTGAGCCCCCAGGCAAAGAGGCAGGGGGTTAAGTTGGGAGATTGGAACTGACACACTCTATGGGTGCTAAGTTGCTTCAGTCATGTCCAACTCTTTTTGACCCTATGGTCTGTAGCGTGCCAGGCTCCTCTGTCCATGGGATTTCCCAGGCAAAAATACCAGAGTGGGTGGTCATTTTTGTCTCCAAGGGAACTTCCCCACCCAGGGATCAAACTCACATCTCCTGCATTGGCTGGTGGATTCTCTACCACTGAGCCACCTGGGAAGCCCCACTTCGCTGTATAGAAGAAACAATTACAACACTGTAAATTAACTATACTCCAATAAAAATGAATTTTTAAAAAAGGGAGCATGGTCCATGCTGCAAGTGCTCCATCATTTCTGTAACCATCATCCCTGGATGGACATGGGGTGGCAGTCAGTCCATCACTACCACCCACAACACTGCAGTGTACAAACCTGTGCTCACAGCTTTGTCTGCAATATGTCATTACAGGGAAATTCCAGAAGGGAACCTACTGGGAACTGACTGAAACAAGGGGCCTGAATGCTTAGTCACTAACCTTTCTCAAGCAGCACATCAAGTTGTCCCTCCCAGCAGACAGTGTCCAGGAAACTTCCAGGACCTGGCCTGACTGCTGCCTCAGTTGGTAGAGCTCAAAGGGAACTCCCGAGGGGCAGTCCTCTGAGAGCCCCGGGTTTTCTGTTGCTGAGGGTACCCCAAGTCCTGGGAATCAAGGAAAGAGTCTGGGAACTCAGCCTGCCGCAGCCTAAGAACTCTTATCTGTCACACACGTGGCCAGACTTGACTGTCCCACAGCCTAATGTCACTTCCACAATCCTCCTCAAGATGCAGAGTCTGCTAACCTTTAAAAATATGTTTCTGACTTGAACCAAAAGGCCTCCATGAGACAACCTATATTCCATTCCATTCTGTCCAAAGGTCAAGCCACTGTAGTATCTGCATAGCAACTAAAAGAGAGCACAGTGAGCATTGTGTTGTTTTTTTTTTTTAAATAAATTCTTTATTTTGTATTGGGGCACAGCTGATTAAGAATGTTGTAATAGTTTTAGGTGAACAGTGAAGAGATTCAGCCATGTGTATACATGTATCCGTTCTCCCTCAAACTCCCCTACCATCCACCTGTCATGTAACTCTGAGCAGATATGAGTTCCATGTACAGAGAGTATTTGATTTCAGCTCTGCCAAACCCATCATAGAGAGACCTGAAGCAGCTTGTTTCCCAGTGGCCCCGATCTTCCCATCCAGCCTACCGAAGCCGAAGTTATCCAGTAACACTATAAAATAGCACAGCTGTAAGCACAGACCTCAGTGACTGAGTTACTGTTTACAAAGTTTTACAATTCTCCATCTCAAAGAAAACGAGCATTTAATAACTGCTTTCTATGTAATGGGTTCATTGCACATGCCACTCATTCAACTTTCATCAAAACCCTACAGATTAGAGGTGCTTATCTGACTCTTTTCACAGTAAGGAAATTAAAACCAAAGAAGTTAAAAAACTTGCTTAAGTTGCATGGCTAAAAGTTGTGGGGGTGGGGGGGGGCAAGATATGAATGGAGGTCTGCCTGCCTCCAGAGCCAGGGCTCACTGCACTATATTACCCCACACCAACCTCCAAACAAACCTGGACTCCCTCGAGTTTGTCCTCCCTCGTCCATTTTTAGAGATTTTCAGGGAAGGTGCTTCTCCAGTTTGCTCATCCTAGCACAGGATCCAAAGAGAATTTCTCCTTTAATTTCTGTGATCACCAACGTCCTAAGACAAAATTATCTGGGAAGAAACCAGGCCTAAATGCTTCCCTGGAAACAGCTGTGAGTAGTATAGAAAACATTCTATCTGTGTGGTTCAGACTTTCTTGACTTTGGCATTACTGACACTTCGAGCTATATTATTCTTTATGGGTGTGTTGGGAGCAGCTGTTCTGGGCACTGTAGCATTTTTTTTTAGCAGCATCCCTGGCCTCTACTCACTATGTGCTCTCCCCCAATGGCACAATTAATTGCTTACAAGTATTTCCAAATGTCTCCTAGAGGGGAAAATCAGCTCCCATTGAGAACCAATACATGGCTCAAAGGTTCACATACAATTAAATCTGGGAGAAAGAGGAGGCCAGCAAGGGCTAGATGGACTGGCTTGGAAGAAGTGATGTTGAAACTGGCCTCCTTGAGTGGCAAAATGATCCAGCTCAGAAGATATGGGAGGCAGAGGGAAGGGGCTGGTGCTCCCTAGAGGACCTTCATTCTGACACACCAAGAAAATGCCTATATCGACAGAGAAGTCCTAGTGTGGCATCCTCCCTGGATCAGCACCATCACTAGACTGGGCAAAGCTTGGAACCCAAGTCCTGATGGGCTGGGGGTGGGCGGGGGGCGTCCACTACCCCTATCCGGGAGGAATGACTCATTCTGATTGGGCTTTATCATAACCCATCTGAAGGACCCACACAGAGGCTTGTCCAAAGGTTGGAGTTAGGGTTAGGCAACAGGAGGGGCACAATTGTGTTATAACCTGCATTAAGGCCCACAATTGCCCGGCTTTAAAACCAAAGAGCTCAGAGTCAGCGACAGTGATATCAATGGTTTAAAGGATGACAGAGTCAGAGTGAGGTCGTTGAGCGACACCCCCACTGAATGTGGCCAACAGCAGACAGGACACAACAGCCAGTTATAGGGTGAAATTGACATCGGTTTGACTTATTAGTTACCAGGGAAACCAGCAGAGGGACACACCCCTCACTGCCTCTTTGATAAGAGCAATCACTAGCCAGGGCCTGTGGCAAATATGTAGGAAGGTCAGTCCTGTGAGTAGGATGTAGGTGAAGAAGGCCCTGGTCCAGCAGGGGACGTACAGAGAACAAGAAAACAGTCATCTTGAGTAACCTGACCACACGGGCACAAAATAGGTCACTCTCTGGAAAACTGTGGCAGTCCAGTGAACAAATCTCGGTCTTGGGCCCAGGCACTTAAAGTCCAGCTACTGGTCATAAACAGGGGGACCTCTGCCCCATGACCAGAGTCAATAGCATCCCGATGACTAGTATGATTGCCCTGGGGAGTTGAAGTGGTGGAAGGAACAGCAAAACCTGATTACGTGGCAACTCAATAAACCAGTTAAACGATGCTGATGATGTTGATTGTGATAATGATGATAATACTTTGTCCAGCTCTTGGAAAAGGTTAAGGGTGAAAGGCCCATTGTTAAAAGCTTTATTTCTAAAGAAAAAAAAAGAAGAAGAAGAAGAAGCATTAGGATGGATTTCTTACCACTGACTGGAATGCTCTGTGTACACCAAGGTTAGTTTCTTTTCCTCCTGGCTCCACAGCTGGAATACTCTTTTCAGCCTCACTCATGATTAGGATCAACCACGGAATGAGGGTAAGTAATATGCTTCACTTCCCAGCCTGCTCCATTTAAACCTCCCACACTAGCCTGCACAGTCTCTCTTCTGCCCTCTTTTGGTGGCATGTGGAACATCCAAGAGTTGATTCTGAGGGCCTAAGAAAGCAGGGAAAACTGCTAGACCATTCAGGTATGACCTAAATCAAATCCCTTATGATTATACAGTGGAAGTGAGGAATAGATTTAAGGGCCTAGATCTGATAGATAGAGTGCCTGATGAACTATGGAATGAGGTTCGTGACATTGTACAGGAGACAGGGATCAAGACCATCCCCATGGAAAAGAAATGCAAAAAAGCAAAATGGCTGTCTGGGGAGGCCTTACAAATAGCTGTGAAAAGAAGAGAGGCGAAAAGCAAAGGAGAAAAGGAAAGATATAAGCACCTGAATGCAGAGTTCCAAAGAATAGCAAGAAGAGATAAGAAAGCCTTCTTCAG
>SJYT01064991.1:16690-93033 GCA_006410635.1 Cephalophus harveyi | reverse complement strand
AGGATGAGATGGCTGGATGGCATCACGGACTCGATGAACGTGAGTCTGAGTGAACTCCTAGAGATGGTGGTGAAAAGGGAGGCCTGGCGTGCTGCGATTCATGGGGTCGCAAAGAGTCGGACACGACTGAGCGACTGAACTGAACTGACGGGGTGGTGGAGCCACAATATGGAAAAACCTTGGGTTCCTGAATGACTCTGGGGTGCAGAGTTCCACCACTGAGCCCAGTACCCATTTATAAGGACAAGAAATAAATTTTTCATTTCAAGTCACTGAAATTTGTTGTTGTTATAATAGTTAATCTACCATCTTTAAAACATGATCCTTCTGCCATCCAAATTTGCCTTTGTCTTTCAAACACCAGCACCAGCACTCCTCCCAGGAACTTGGCCCTGATTGCTGCTCTAAGCCTTGCCCCCCTTTTAATTTCTAAGGCACTCATTACACACATCACATAACTTACCTGTTAGCATGTATTTTTTTCAGAGTAGGACTTCCTGATGGATGGTAAGTTTCTCAAGGCAAGAATCATATGTTACAGTTTTTTTGTATCTTCGCAATTCCTAATAATAACAATGATAATAATTAATATATGTATTATGTCCCAGGAGTCATTATTTATACACAAACACATTTCATTTCATAACAACTCTATGAGATGAATAATACTATTATCCCCAGCTTAAAGATGATGTTTAAGCACAGAGAGATTAAGCAATTTGTCCAAGGTCATTGTAAGTTAGAAGGTGACAGAGCTAGGATTCACACCTAGAAACCTGAGTACTGAGTGAGTGTCCAATAATTATACCATCTTAACCATAATTGTTAAAGGACTGTTAGCTTGTATGTCCAGTTAAATTGCACCCTGCTTGGACAGGGAACATTGGTATTGATCTCATTTGTTCTTATATCTGAAGCTGGCCAGGTGCAGAGGAACTGTCACCCCCCACCACTGCAGGCCAGCTGGAAGCCAGCTGTGTGGGCAGGACAGGATTTGCTGGGCAGGACAGGATTTGCCCTTAGGCCGTCTGTATTTACCACCCAGAGCCCTGGAAAAGGTGTCAAATAATTCAGGAAAACTCACTGCTGCTTTAAACTAGTTCTGGGGAAAAAACAAGTAACCTTTTTTTCTGCATAGTCCCAAAAGCAGAGGTTACAATTTTTAGCAATTTCTCCTAAATCTTTTTTTAATATAATTAACTTTCCAGCTTTGTATCTCCTGTTAAACCATGACTATTAGAGCCAAATGGAAGTCCGAGGGTCTCGAGGCAGCCCATTATGGAATTACATTTGGAGATAGGACCTTTAAAGAAGTAATAATTAAGGTTGTGTGTGTGTGTGTGTGTGTGTGTGTGTGTGTGCAAACACACTCAGTTGTGTCCAACTTTTTGCAGCCCCATGGACTGTGACTGCCAGGTTCCTCTGTCCATGGAATTTTCCAGGCAAAAATACTAGTAATTAAGGTTAAGCAAGGTCATTAGGGTAGAGCCTTACCTGGTCCAATCTGACTGATGTCCTTAGGAGACTGAGACATAGAGATGAAGAGGAACAAGGCAGTGACAGAGGGGAAAGGCAGCTGCCTACAAGCCAGGGAGAGAATCCTTAGGAGAAACCAGCCCTGCTGCCACATTGATCATGAACTTCCCACTTCCAAAACTGTGATAGAATAAACCCCTGTCGTTTAAACTGCCCAGTCTGTGGTATTGTGCAGCATCCCTATCAGACTAATATACCAAGTGATCAAGTTTATCATTTCCTGTGATACATCATATCACAGGCTGTGATGAGAACAGTATTTCATCTCTGTGGTATTCTTCCCCCAAGCCCACAATCCCAGTCTAATCATGAGAAAAACATCAGACAACCCAAACTGAAGGACATTCTACAGAATATTTTTTCAGGATGCCTCAAAACTGTCAAGATCATGAAAAGCAAGAGAAGTCTGAGAAGCTGTCATAGACCAGTGGAGACAAAGGCGACCATACAATACTATATCCTGGTGGGGGTCCTAGGATAAAGGCAGGACCCTAGCAGAAAACCTGTTGAAATCTAAAGAAAGTCTTCTTGTTTAGTCGCTAAGTCGTGTCCAACTCTTTTGCAACCCCCCTGCCAGGCTCCTCTGTCCATGAAATTTCTCACTAGAGTTTAGTTAAGAATGTGTATCAGTGTTGGTTTCTGGTTTTTGAGAAAAGTAATGACAAATGGTAATGTAGGTTGTTGATATTAGGGGAAACTGGATGAGGGATATATGGAAATTAAACCTCTTTGCAAATTTTCTGTAAATCTAAAATTATTCCAAAATCTAAAATGTATTAAAAGATAGAGAGTCCATTTGAGTTTCTGCTTTCAGTTCTTTTGTATCCATACCTAGGAGTAGATTTGTTGGGTCATATGGTAATCCTATGTTTAACTTTTTGAGGAATGGCCAAGCTTTTTCATAGTGGATGCACAAGTCCCACTAGCAACTGTACCAAGATTTCAATTTCACTATATCCTCACCAGCACTTGTTAGTTTCTGTTATTTTGATTACAGCCATTTTAGTTGGTGTGACATGGTGTCCCACTGTGGTTTTGATTTGCATTTTTCTAATGACAAGTGATGTGAGCATCTTTTCATGTGCTTATTGGTTACCTGTATATCTTTGGAGTAATGTCTATTAAAGTCCTTTGCCTGTTTTTAAATTGGGCTGTTTGTCCTCTTGTTACTGAACTGTAGGAGTTCTTCATATGTCCTAAATATTAAGCAATTATCAGCTATATGATTTGCAAAAATCTTCTCTTCCATGCATTATCTTTTCACTCTCTTGGTAGTGCTCCTTTGAGATACATATTTTTTTCATTTTATGAAGTTCACTTTATTACTGTTGCTACCTATGCCTTTGGTGTCATATTTAAGAAACTATCACTAAATCTAAGGTCATGTAGATTTGCTTGTATGTTTACTTCTAAAAGTTTTACAGCTTTAGCTGTTACATCTAGATCTGTGATCAACTTTAAATTAATTCTTGTATATGGTGTTAAGGTCTAGTTTTTTTGATATGTCGATGTCCAGTTTTCTGTCACCATTTGTTGAAGGGACTGTTCTTTCTCCACTGAATAGTCAAAATCAGTTGACTGTAGATGTGAGGAATTATTTCTGGATTCTCAGTTCTATTCAATTGGTCTATATGTCTGTCCTTATGCCAATACCACACTACTTTGATTAATAAAGGTTTGTAGTAAAATTTGAAATCAGAAAGTTAAAGTCTCCCAATTTTGTTCTTATTCAAAGTTGTTGTGACTCTTCAGGATTTCTTGTGATTGCATATGAATTTTAGGACAGGTTTTTCCATTTCTGAAAAAAAAGGTACTATTGGGGTTATGATAGGGATTGCACTGATCTGTGGATCATTTTGGGGTAGTATTACCACTATAAGTCTCCCAATCCATGTACATGAGATATCTTTTTATTTATATATTCTTTGTTTTTAGAAATGTTTTATATTTTCAGTGCACTAGTCTTTCACTTCTTTGGTTAACTTTATTCCTAAGTATTTAATTCTTTTTGATGCTCTGATAAATAGGATTGCTTTTTTTTGAGCATTACTTTACTAGCGTGTGAGATGAGTGCAGTTGTGCGGTAGTTTGAGCATTCTTTTGCATTGCCTTTCTTTGGAATTGGAATGAAAACTGACCTTTTTCCAGTCCTGTGGCCACTGCTGAGTTTTCCAAATTTGCTGGCATATTGAGTGCAGCCCTTTCACAGCATCATTCATTACTAGTGTATAGGAAAAAACTAATCTTTGTGTGCTGATTTTGTATGGCAACTTTGGTCTGCATAGAAGTATTATTCACCATAGCCAAACGGTGGCAAATATGCAAGTATTCATCAAGAGAAGAATGGATAAGCAAAGTATATCTGTGCTTTGAATATATATGGATAAATATGGATATCCATATATATGTACAATAATTTAACCCTTAAAAATGAAGTTCTGACACATTCTACAACATGGATGAACACTGAAAATATGCTAAGTGAAATAAACCAGTTACAAAAGGGCAGACATTGTATGCAATATAAAGAATAGGCAAACTCATTGAGAAAAGATTAGAAGTTATCAGGGGCTGTTTAATGTGTGCAGAGTTTCTGTTTGGGATGATGAAAATTTTTTGAAATAGTGGTGACGGCTATATAACATTATAAATATAATGAATTATACACTTAAAATGGCAAGTTTTATTGTTATATATATTTTACCAATATTACAAAAATGGCTTAAAAGAAGACTGTGAAGTTCACTTGGTCCAACCATGATTTCACAGGTGACCCTCTTTATGACATACTGACGGTCTCGGCTCCCACACTTCCAAGGAGGTGGTGCTCATCACAAACCAAAAGCAAAGCCAACTAAAACAAAACAAAAACAAAGAGTCCTTTTGTAACTTAAAAAAAAATTCTTTTAGGTTGATTAAGTCTTTATTTATTTATTTTGATGGCATGGCACGTGGAATTTCCCGACCAGGGGTCCAACCCGTGACTTCTACATTGGGAGAGCACAGTCTTAACCAGTGGACCATCAGGGACGTCCTTCCTTTTGTAACTTGCATGATTATTCAGCCACATACATAATTGTGTGTTGAAGAGGCTGTGCTCAGGACAGGGCACACATCTATACAAAGATAGTTTCTATACAAAGCAAGACCAGAATCCATGAAGATATCTCTGCCTGATCACTGAGCCAAGAGATGGGGCCCAAGCATAGCAAATTGGTCTGGTTAGCTTCCACATCATGATCAACTGGAGACTGCACTTCTGGTTTTCAGGTTATGAGTAGTGAGCCCATTAGTGGGGTGTGAAGTTAATTTGATATGCTAACCTAAAACAATCAGTTATTTTACCAGCAAAATAGGTGTATTCAGGAACAGCAAAGAATTGCAGTTCATGACATGCAATCTATGGTGAACTGCAAGTATATCCAGAGAACAAAAGAGAGGACCATTTTCTTTATAGAGGAGGGGGCACTGGGAGAGGCTGTTAAACAGAGTGCACTGAATGAAACTTCTAATTTGAAGTGTTGTGGCTTTTCGTTGCATAAGTTGTGGCGGCTTCTCATTGGCTGATGGTTGCCAGCCCAGGAAAAATTTTTCCTTAGCTCCTGCTGGGTAGTAGAGCAGTAATCTTCCTGTTGGAGATGTAAAGATACTTCTTGGTCTGTAACTGATGTGAATCGGTAAAGCATTAGAGCTCCCCTTTCTGACCTACTGACTCCATTGAGGCTTCTGCTTATCCATTTCACAGGTATAATATGACAAAATCAGAACTGAGTAGAAGTTATCATGTAGAACAAGAGTAAGTGTTTTATACTATTAACAACCTTAGAAACTTATTTGCACCATTTTCCCTTGTCCTCCCTTCCCCCAACAGAAAACCAATGTTTTGTTTCTTATTCAATCTCAAATTAAAAAAACATAGTTAAAAGCAACAACAAATATACGTACTCTTCCTCTTTCCACAAGCGATAGCATACTCTGTTCTGCGCTTTGCCTTTTTTCACAGTTTAGAAATCTTTTTATATATCAATACATAAGAGAGTTTCTTTGCTTTTCACTATAGCTCTATAACATTCCATTGTTCAGATGTATCATAATATTGTGATCATTCCTGATTAGATATTTAGGTTATTTCCAGCATTTTTCAATTAGTGCTGCAATAAGTTAATTTTGTAGATACATCATTTGTACATAGCCAAGTGCATTTGTAGGATACATTTTCTGAAGTTCAATTACTAGGCTAAAGAGTATATGCATTTGTAATTTTTATAAATATTCCAGCTTACTTTCTGGCAAGTAGTAAGAAAGTAAGGGCTGCTGTAATATACTCCCACCAGTACCCTGGGAGAGGGCCTCTTCCTCCATGGCCTCACCAGTGGAATGCTCTCAGATTTTTGCAATCTGAGAAATGAAAAATAATATCTCAGTATAATTTTAATTTGCTTTGATCTTGTTTTAGGATATCTTTTATGAATTTTAGAGCCCTTAATATTTTCTCTTTTGAGAATTGTCATATCTTTTGTCCATTTTTCTACTGGTTTATTGGTCTTTTTCTATTGAACTATTGATTTCTGGGGTTTTTATATTCATTAAGGAGATTAACCTTTTGTTCTATAAATTTTTTAAAGATTTTTTTAATGTGGACCATTTTTTCTTAGTTTTTTTTTTTTTATTGAAGTATAGCTGATTTACAATGTTGTACCAATCTCTGCTGTAGAGCAAAGTGACTCAGTTGTATACATATAGACATTCTTTTTTTAATATTTTTTTCCATTATGGTTTATCACAAAATCCTGAATATAGTTCCCAGTGCTACACTGTAGGGCCTTATTTATCACAAGACATTTAAATTCAACAGCCTAAGGCCTGACTTTGCCCCGGTCCTTGCTCAGCACAAGTGGAAATGTTAAACATCATCCTTAGTAATAGATCTGTTGATGTTTACAACTGAGTGAATTGTACTGTACTGTTCTGTTAGTAATAGAGCAGAACAGTACTGAAGACCTGAGCCAGGAAATTTTCTTTTATCAAATGACACAAAGTCCACCCTCTGGTTTAAAAGTTCCAGGTAACAAAATGGAAAATAAATTTATATTTAAAATGTAGCCCACCAGACTCCTCTGTCCGTGGGATTTCCCAGGTAAGAATATTGGAGTGGGTTGCCATTTTCTTCTCCAGGGTCATGTGGACCATTTTTGAAGTCTTTATTGAATTTGTTACAATATTGCTTTTGTTTCATGTTTTGGTTTTTTTGGCCAGGAGGCATGTGGGATCTTAGCTGCATGACCAGGGATGGAACCTTCACCTTACCTAGAAGGTGAAGTCTTAATCATTTATTTTAACCACATAGAGAAGGCTCTATGATAGTTGAATAAAAAATTATTAAATTCCTAGTCATTTATCTTTTGGTTTTGTTAATGGTGTGTTGTTTCTGCCACGCATATGTTTTTACAGTTGTTTTACTATTCAGTCAGTTCAGTTCAGTCTCTCAGTCGTGTCCGACTCTTTGCGACCCCATGAATCGCAGCACGCCAGGCCTCCCTGTCCATCACCAACTCCTGGAGTTCACTCAGACTCACATCCATCGAGTCAGCGATGCCATCCAGCCATCTCATCCTCTGTCGTCCCCTTCTCCTCCTGTCCCCAATCCCTCCCAGCATCAGAGTCTTTTCCAATGAGTCAACTCTTCGTATGAGGTGGCCAAAGTACTGGAGTTTCAGCTTTAGCATCATTCCTTCCAAAGAAATCCCAGGGTTGATTTCCTTCAGAATGGACTGGTTGGATCTCCTTGCAGTCCACGTTTAATTTTTTGTGTGTAGTCAAAATTTTCAGACTTTTATGGCTTTTGGCTTTTCAATCTTTGTCTGAAAGTTTTTTCCCCTCCATTTTTACTAGGGAATTCTTAGGTGGGGTTTTGGTTGTTCACACAAAGTTTTGCCATTTATAGTATTCTATGACTATTTTGTTAATTTCATATATTCCGGCCATCCTTCCATGTGAGGGCTAAAGATTCAATTAAATTGTATTAGTGGCAGTGTGTTGTGCCATGGTATTGATGTTTAATGATACATTATCCACTACTCATGGGCTTTCAAGTGGGTCCAACTTTTCAGTGTTCTAACCATGTGGCAGGACAAATCTTGCATGTGTCTTAGTGAGTGGTGAGTCTGCCATGTGCGAACACTGCACAGAGCTGGAAAGCAGGCTTAGAACACGCTTGTTTCATTTGTTTCTTCACCTGCAGGGACCCCTAGTGGCTCAAGCACAAGAAGGCGTGTCAGACTTGGAGACGGCTTCTCTCATAGAGAATAAAATAATAATGAAACAGAGAATAATGAAAATAGTGGTCACTCACCTAGAGCCAGACATTCTGGAGTGTGAAGTCAGATGGGCCTTAGGAAGCATTACTACAAACAGAGCTAGTGGAGGTGATGGAATTCCAGCTAAGCTATTTCAAATCCTAAAAGATGATGCTGTTAAAATACAGTATGTCAGCAAATTTGGAAAACTCAGCAGTGGCCACAGGACTGGAAAAGGTCAGTTTCATTCCAGTCTCAAAGAAAGGCAATGCCAAAGAATGCTCAAACTACCGCACAATTGTGCTCATTCCACATCCTAGCAAGGTAATGTCATTTAAAATCCTTTCTGCTAGGCTTCAGCAGAATGTGGACTAAGAATTTCCAGATGTAGAAGCTGGATTTAGAAAAGGTGGAAGAATCAGTGATCAAATTACCTACATTCATTGGATAATAGAGAAAGTAAGGGAATTTCAAAAAAGATCTGCTTCACTGACTATGCTTAAGCCTTTGGCTGTGTGGATCACAACAAACTGTGGAAAATTCTAAGAGATGGACATATTGAACCACCTTATCTGTCTCCTGAGAAATCTGTATGCAGGTCAAGAAGCAATAGTTAGAACCGGACATGGAACAATGGACTGGTTCAAAATGGAGTATGTCAAGGTTGTATATTGTCACCTGGTTCATTTAACTTCTACGCAGAATATGCCATTAAAATACCAAGTTGGATGAATCACAAGCTGGAATCAAGATTGCCAGGAGAAATATCAACAACCTCAAATATGCAGATGATACCACTCTAATGGCAGAAAGTGAAGAGAAGCTAAAGTGCCTCTTGATGAGGGTGAAAGAGGAGAATAAAAAAGCTGGGTTAAAAACTCAATACTCAAAAAACTAAGATCATGGCATCCAGTCCCATCACTTCATGGCAAATAAAAGGGGGAAAAGTGAAAACAGTGACAGATCTTATTTTCTTGGGCTCCAAAATCACTGTGGACAGTGACTGCAGCCATGAAATTAAGACACTTGCTCCTTGGAAGGAAAGCTATGACAAACCCAGACAGTTTATTATAAAGCACTTTGCCAGCAAATGTCCGTATAGTCAAAGCTATAGTTTTTCCAGTAGTTATATGTAGATGTGAGAGTTGGACCATAAAGAAGGCTGAGTGTCAAAGAGTTGATGCTTTCAAATTGTGGCATTGGAGAAGACTCTTGAGAGTCTCTTGGACAGCAAGGAGCTCAAACCAGTTAACCCTAAAGGAAATCAACCCTGAATATTCATTGGAAGGACTGATGTTGAATCTCCAATACTTTGGCCACCTGATGGGAAGAGCGGACTCATTGGAAAAGACCCTGATGCTAGGAAAGACTGAGGGCAGGAGGAAAAGGGGGCAACAGAAAATGAGATGGTTGGATAGCATCACCGACTTAATGGAGATGAGTTTGAGCTACTCCAGAAGATAGTGAAGGACAGGTAAAGCTGGCATGCTACAGTCCATGGGGTTGCAAAGAGTCAGACATGACTTAGCAACTGAACAACAACAACAAGGGGCCTTGAAATCTTCTGATTCAACTCCCTCATCTAACACAATAAGCTCAGAGCTTGACACAGAACCCAGATGTCTGACTCCCGAGTCTGAAGTTCTGCCAGTGCCAGGCTGCTCTTGAAATCGTATGACTTTTCACTCCCAGAAATATTCAGCAAGTTGCAGTGTCTCAAAAGGCTGGGAGGATGATTCTTTCATGGTTATCAGTCAAGGGAAACAGAGTTCAGGACTGCCACAAGCTCATCTCTCCCATGTCCCTTCTCTATCTTTAGTATCCTTAGGGGGAGAAAACAGCCTCCCTTCTGAGTAGCCTCTCTACCACCAGCTGTGCTGGGACTGGAACGAGGAATGGAGAGAGATGATGGTCTTCAAAATGCAAGGCAGACAAGATTCAGAAAGTGTATCTGTTCTGCTCCAAGATCTGTCCTTTGGAGGCTCTGAAAGACAACCACCTGGTGGAAAGGGGCTCTGGAAAACTCTCCTGGAGCTGTGTTTGCATTTGCAAGCACAATGCTTTAACTAAGACTTATGCTTATTTCAAAAAGCCTGTCCTGTCTCACTAAGTTAATGGCTTCTTGAGCACAAAACATAGATCTGACACTTCCTTACAGCCTTCTGGCTCTCTGCACATTATGGTGTGTTCAGTCTGCTTCTATTTCTCCATTCTCTAAACCATCAGGAGAGTTAGAATTTCCACGTTAAAATTGAGTCATTATCCTTTTGTAATTGCATTGCTTAGCCCAATTACTTTCATAGCTGTTGGTTGTGTACGTTTGGTGAAACTACAAGATCTTTATTGACAGGATTTGCAGTGTGTTCTCTTCCTGGATTTCTGCCCTATTCACTCGCCTTGTTACACAGGTACAACCTCTCAGAAGAGAAATTGATCTCTTTAGAAGAAAGGTGGATCCTGAGCCCTCTTCTACTAAATGGAAGGAAATGACTTTTTAAATTTTCTACCTTTGGTTCCAGGCACTGTTAATTCCTTGCTCTTGACTCTCACAATAGCTTAATAAGATGTCATTCCTACAGCTGAAGGGGCAGACTGGGATTTCAAAGCTGTTTTCCACTGTATGTACAGTGGAAAGACTGCCTGTGAATTCTCTTGTAAGAAAATGGTAATTTCTAGAGAAACCATCCCTCTGTCTTCCTTCCCATGTCCTTTTCTGGAGCCTAGAACTGGGTTCTGCCAGAGTATTCTGACTGCCTAACAATGGTTCCAGGATTATCAAAGCTGGGATATGGCTTTACTAATGACATTCTGAGAATTCATAGCATAGCTAACATCATAAAATTCATAAATCTGAACTCCAAGGTAGAATGTGGACTTTTCAGGGCACCACATGGGTCCTTACAGCAGGCTAGGCATGCCTAGAAATCCAGTCCAAGATGTATGCTTTACCAACTAATGAACAAAAGGCCTTATTTCTGCAAGTCTACACCTCCTGTGGAATATTTCCTATACGTCCTCCAATTTAAAGGCTAAAGTAATATTGTCCTCTCTGTTTAAGACAAAAATAAGCAAGAAAATTGACTTTATTCAGGGTATTACAATAGGGAGAGTACACCAGATATGAAGATCAGAGTATCTAGTACAGGGGAGATGGGGTTGTCTGAGATTTTCCTAGAAAGGAACGTGTGATGATTTATAGTTGTGATTGATTTGCAATCAAAAGTTTCAATCAGTAATGAGAACAGAAAAATGCTTATTCCTGCATCTAGTTATTTTGGGGCTTCCCTGGTAGCTCAGCTGGAAAAGAATCTGCATGCAATGCAGGAGACCTCTGTTCAATTCCTGGGTCATGAAGTTCCGCTGGAGAAGGGATAGGCTATCAACTCCAATATTCTTGGGTTTCCCTGGTGGCTGAGACGGTAAAGAATCCGCTAGCAGACCTGGGTTCCATCCCTAGTCTGGGAATATCCCCTAGAGGAGGGCATGGCAACCCATTCCAGTATTCTTGTCTGGAGAATTCCCATGGACAGAGGAGCATGGTTTGGCTACAGTCCATGGAGTCTCAGAGTCAGACACGCCTGCACGACTCAGCACAGCACAGCACTAGTTTTAGAGGGGCAAAGACACGAACAGAAAGTTGCAAGATCTGAGCAAGTTCAGAAGAAAGGGGAAAGGTCTTCTGCCTTGTCATGGGTAAACTAGGGGGTCATCTCTAATTCTTACAGTTCAGTTCAGTTGCTCAGTCATGTCCCACTCTTTGCTGGTGGCTCAGACGGTAAAGTCTTACAGGTCTCATGAAAAAGAGTGGAGAATAACTTTTACTTGAGAGATAGGAAGAAGGATGGTTCTTTACAGTCAGCTTTCTGACAAGTCAGGTAGTTTCTCAACCATCGTTGTTTCTCACAAGCATGTAGTGCTCAAGTGAAGTTCAACATTGTCACCTTAGCAAGATTTCATCCGGGAACGCTTCTGGAAGCAAAAACCTGTACTTCCCAGTGTAAACCAAATGGTTTAAGATGGAAATTAAGTCGTAATTTTTAAAAAGAAAGGAAGAAAAATGCCTTGAAAAGAGGCTCTTTTGATCAGGCCACTTAGAAACACATCATAGCTCGCTAGGCTTCGAACTACAAGTCCCAGAGGGAAATGCGCCACTTCCCGTACTAAGGGCGGGAATCAAGCGCCTCGCTGCATGATGGGAACGATAGTTAATTTCCGTATGATGGAAAATTTAATTTTAGCGAGTCTTCAATTTTCGGAACAATAGTAAAGAAGGTACTCAAACAAAGAGCGGGCGGAGAACCCATAAAGTAACACTATCATCTCCATGGGGAACAGACCAGGTTCCTCCAAGGAGAAGATTGTAATTGCAGTCGCGGCTCCCGCCCAATTTTCCCACTAGTCTCCTTTCCGGCCATGCCGTGCGTCATTACCGTTGAGTCTTCTCATTGGCCAGATGACATGAGACAGCGCCTGCGCACTGCGCTCTTTTGAGGGTCGTGGGCAGACGCCATTTTGGCCCAGAGGTGCTTCTGGGAAGTAGATTACCAACCCGCGCGCCTTGGTCGCCAGCAGGGTACGGCCTTTTCTGCCAGCGTTTGTAGGTCCAAGTGTGCGCGTCTGCCGCCGTTCCTGCCTTACTCTCCGCAGTCTCCCAAACCTCCAGTTGGGCGGGAGCCTCTGAGCACCGGGCCGCGCTATCTCTGGTCACAGCGCCGGCAAGGAAGTGACGGGGGCGGCGCGGGGCCCAGACACTCCCCGCCGAGAGCCGCCTGCCATGGACTCGGAGTATTACAGCGGCGACCAGTCAGGTGAGGCAGGGACGCAGGGGACAGGGCTGGGGGGCGGTGCGGTTACTCGACCGGGCCTGGCCACGCACTCCCGCGGGGAGGAGAAGGAGGCCCCAGAGACGTTCTCCCGGGACTGGGTCTGATGTTGACTGAGGCGTAGCGGGGAGAGCTGGCAGCCCGGCTGCGGACCCAGAAGTTAGAACCTTGGAGAGGGAATTCTGGACGGAAAGCCGTCTTCCAGATCGGCGAAGGATGATGCTGAAATGGGAGCCACTTCTATATATCAAATGCTTACTGTGTGCAAAGTACTAGGAATGGCCTCTCCTGATAGGGAGTTTCTTTGAGGAGTTGAGAGTGATTTTCGAGAATCCCGGGGAGCTAGCTTTTCAGTGGGGGTGCAGGATCTTACCTAGACTTCTCACTTGGAGTTGAAACTGGTTCGACTACGCCTGCAAACTAGTTTCTCCAATTAAAGAAAACATCGGAGTTGAGTTGTATACGTATTTTAGAATAAGGTGTGTACCTCTGGGGCTTACTAGTGATTTTTGTGCCTTTCCTTCACCTTGAGATCTTTGCTCTTTCTCCTCCCTGAAGTGCTTTCTTTTCCTGTTTATAAACACGGGACCCCACTTTGTTAACACAGTGCTGGGCACCGGGGAACCAAAGACGAATAAGGCAGAACCTCATGGGGAATAAAAACATTACTTTTGTTTTTCTATTGTGTTCTAGTTCCAGTGAGTATTCTCTGTCAGAAGTGCTTAAATAAATTTCTAAGCATTGACTACCTTCTTTTCTGTTTTGCGTTCGCATCGATTCTAGTATATGACGACGAATAGTAGTGACTGCAAACACGTTTCCAAACATACTCTGCTGTTTGGCTTTAAACGTTTTCCTGATGTTTTCAAAATAGTTGTCAGTTCATTTGTGTTTTTAAATTTAACGTGCTGAAAGACATGAAAAGTTAGCAATTCCCCGACTTTTTTTTTTTAAGCCGTTTTGATGTTTATCCCTGTATTCCTAACTTATGCTATCTTATTGCATCATTTTTAGGCATTCTGTAATTATTTCCTATTATGCTAGGACAGGGTTTTAACCTCTTCTGCCCCTCCCCACCCCATTTCTGACCGTTGAAGCATAACTTTTCATTACACTTCAAATTTTTATTATGACCTTATAATAAAAAGGTTAAATATATGTATATTGAATACTCCTTAGCTGAGTAGAATAGTTCATTAGTATGATAGTGATTTCATTCTTAAACTTTTTTTTGTTTTTTGGTTTTCCTGTAGTTGGCTGGTTCATATTTTAAATTTTATTTTTATTAAACTTTTAACGAAGGCTTCCTGTATCCTCCAACAGCTCTGAATTCCTCTCAGTACAATTTTACTTTGTATTTTTAAAGTATTGGTTAAAGACAGGTAGCGATTTGTTTTATAATAGTATAGTAGCATATGCTTTTACTTCAAGGAGTTTACACTATTTCTGGAATGGAATTCTGTATGTTCTTCATTCATAAACAAATACTATACCAGGTAGTGCTCTCCACTCCAGGGATTCATCAGTGAACTAGAATCTCTGCTCTTTTGGCACTTTTATTCAAGTGAGGAAAGAATCAAGTTAAACAAAATTAACTTGGAAGCTCATGTAGTCCATTAGTAGGTGGTAAGTGCGTGCTGTGGAGAAAATAGACTTTGTTATTTTAACAAAGTTGAAAGTGCACACTGTTATTTAGAATTTGTTGACTTGGTTCTTGGTGGCATTTCTTAAGCTTCACATTCCTTTAATGATATATTTTCACTGCCACATGTCAACAGTACAGGTTATGACTGTTAGTATTTATTTATGTATTGTACTTGTTCACAAATTAGCATTATTAGTTATGCTTCATCAGTGGTAACCTTTGCTGTTACATTATTCTTGATTCATTGTGTTCATTTCAGTTGAGGATGTCATCCATCTTACTCCTTAAGTGGGTTTTTGTTTTATTTTTAAGCAGATGATGGTGGCGCTACCCCAGTACAGGATGAACGGGATTCAGGGTCAGACGTTGAGGATGATGTAAATGAGCAGCACTCTGGATCAGACACTGGAAGTGTAGAACGTCATTCAGAGGTATTGGCTAAACAACATCTTTGGGGAGGCTTTTCCCTTGCTTATTCTATGAGACTTGTTTTATTTAGGAGATGTAGAGACCCTGTTATGGGGTCTAGGCTGCAAACCCTTCAAAAATTATAGAGAACTGCTTTAAAAATAAATAGGGATAGTCTGGTTACTTATGAAATCATAGGGAGTAAGTACTGATTGAGTCTCATTTTGGATATTAGGCAGTCTCAACTGTGCTTATTGATTCAGAAAATAGGTCAGGTGTTTGATATTTGATTAGACTTCCTCATTCCCAGAATGATGTGTTAATGCAACAGTGAGGATTTGCAGTCTGAAGAAATACCAATTGAAACAGAAAGTTATGGGGATTATCACCTGTTACCTTGGTGTCATTTTAATTTGCTTGCCTGGTTATACAGTCTTGTACTGCAGAATGTTAACAAAATAAATTGAGGCTTTTTAAAAAATTCAGCTGTAAGTTTTCAAAACACAAATTGAAGTGTAGGAATGATAAAGATGGCCAGTATGCCATATATTTTGCTTAACTACACGTGCACAGAAAATTGCCCAATTTTAGGTTATTACATGCAATAATAGATGCAATTGTTAGAGACTGTATTATTGACTCTGTCCTTTGCTATGTCTCTAGTTTAGCCATATATCCAACAAATATTTATTGAGCAGCTGCTCTGTGTCAGGCTCTTTTGACATATCAATGACTTAATGAGGTTCCACTGCCACGAAAATCCTTCTCTTGGACTTGTTTTCCAGTAGCAGAAGAAAGACATTAAACAGTATACTTTAAAAAAAGAAAATTGTAGAGCTTGTTAGAAGATGATAACTGCTGTGAAGAAAGAAGAAAGAAAGAATGGAGTGAAGGGTGCCAGGATGGAGGGCAGGCTTTAGTGTTGAATAGGGAGGTACATGTAGGCCTTATTAAGAAAGTGACATTTGAATCAAGATGTGAAAGGAGGTGAAGGAATAGCTACATGGCTCTGTAGCGAATGAACATTCCCAACAAAGATCGAAGGTGGGAGCCGTTGTGGCTACGGTAGAATAAATATGGGGCAGATGAGATCAGAAGTGGGAGGAGGGCTTATCTTTTAGTTATTTTGGTGTCATTTTGTTTTTTTGTATACTATTAAGCATTTAGACTAAATTCTAATTAATACATAATTGATAGGTAGAAATTACTTGATAATGTAAACATTGTTATAGTGTATTTAGTGTGTAACGTCTTAATTTCCCATTTTGGAAAACAGCATCAGGAGATTGACTCATGGCGTCATGCTTCAGTTATAACTGTGTTATAAATGTTGACTTTCTTCTTTTCAACTACTTTTTTTTTTAATGAGATAGATTCTAAATAAATGTGCATGTTGTAAATTTAGAGATTATATGAAAGTTTTAAAAAGAAATTAAAGTCAGCATACTCCTGTCACAGAAATGACTATTAACTTTTTAATATTATTTCTCCTGCATTTTTATTCTTATATAGAATATATGTATATGTTTTAAGTTATTTCAAATATATATATATATGTCTGTATAACATTTTTATCTCTTCACTTAAGATTTTAAATACTTCCCCATGTCATTAAAGATTCTCACTGTGTAATTTTTAATGGCTGCTTAATATTTCATAGCATGGATGAACTATTACTTATTCAACAGTTTCCTAATTGTTAATATTTAGACTGTCTAGCTATTGTCAGTGAAGTCTGCCATGAACATACTTTTGTGCTTTTCATAGATTTTCCCCTCCAGAAGGGTTATCCTAATTACTAGTAGCTTTGAGTGGCAGTTGTACCCTTGAAAAACTACAGTTACATTATATGGAGCAGTGCAGATTACAGCCCCATAATTTGAAAGATGTGTATTAGTTTCCTCTTGCTGCCATAACAACCGGATACAAATTTAGTGGCTAGAATAACCCAAGAGATTTGTTTCTTAAAATTCCAGAGGTCGGAAGTCCAAAGTGGATCTCACTGGGTTAAAATAGGGTGTCACTGGGGCTGTGTTCTTTCTCTAAGGGAGAATCTGCTTCCTTGCCTTCTCCACCTCTACGGGACACTTGCACTGGTTGGCATGTGGCTTTTTCCATCTTCAAAGCTAGAGCTGTAGCATCTTCAGATCTCTCAGACCTTTGCTTACTTCCTCATATGTCTGTTTCTCTGACTTTCCTCCCTCCCCTGCATAAGTGAAGTGAAGTGAAGTTGCTCAGTCGTGTCCGGCTCTTTGCAACCTCATGGACTATAGTCTACCACACTCCTCCGTCCATGGGATTTTCCAGGCAAGGGTACTAGAGTGGGTTGTCATTTCCTTCTCCAGAGGATCTTCCCGACCCACGGACTGAACCCAGGTCTCCCGCATTGTAGACAGATGCTTTAACCTCTGAGCCACCAGGGAAGTCTGCATAAGGACCCCTGCATAAGGATAATCATTAATATATTGGGCTTAATCAGGGAATTCAGGATAATCTCCCTATCCTTAATTATATCTGTACATTGCTTTTGCATATTTACACGTTCTGTGGTCATCTTTTGTGGGGCATTATTTTGCCTGGTGCAAGATGGTACTCACAACTTGATTTTCCAAATAATGTTTTTCCCATTTGGATTTTGGAGTTCTACAGGCCAGGTTTTGTTTGTTTTCTAGTTCATTTTACCTGTAATACTCACTCTGCGTTTGTTTCTATAGATCTCTGAGGAAAGTGTTGAAGATCAAGATAATATTTTAAAACTTAAAGTTAATACAATCAATATGATGAAAAAAATAGCAAAGTCTTCAAGTCAGGATTAGTAACAGTGCTTTAGTGGTCCATATTAGAGCCTGAAGCAAAGAAAAAATAAGTAATACATATCCCAGTGTTTAAACTTTGATACTTTATCATGGATTTTTTATATATGTCAAATTTGACCTTTAAAAATAACACCTTTTTTTTTTTTTTTTTTTCAACTCCCAGAGTTTACTCAAACTCATGTCCATTGAGTCGGTGATGCCATCCAGCCATCTCATCCTCTGTTGTCCCCTTCTCCTCCTGCCTTCAATCTTTCCCAGCATCAGGGTCTTTTCCAGTGAGTCAGTTTGTATCAGGTGGCGAAAATATTGGAGTTTCAGCTTCAACATCAGTCCTTCCAATGAACGTTCAGGACTGATTTCCTTTAGGATGGACTGGTTGGATCTCTTTGCAGTCCAAGGGACTTTCAAGAGTCTTCTCCAACACCACAGTTGAAAAGCATCAATTGTTTGGCGCTCAGCTTTCTTCACCATCCAACTCTCACATCCATACATGACCACTGGAAAAACCATAGCCTTAATTATACAGACCTTTGTTGGCAAAGTTGTCTAGGTTGATCATAACTTTTCTTCCAAGGAGTAAGTATCTTTTTATTTCATGGCTGCAGTCACCATCTGCAGTGATTTTGGAGCCCCAAAAAATAGTCTGCCACTGTTTCCACTTTCTCCATCTATTTCCCATGAAGTGATGGAACCACATGCCATGATCTTAGTTTTCTGAATGTTGAGCTTTAAGCCAACTTTTTCACTGTCTCGCTTTCATCAAGAGGCTCTTTAGTTCTTCACTTTCTGCCATAAGGGTAGTGTCATCTGCATATCCGAGGTTATTGGTATTTCCCCCAGCAATCTTGATTCCAGCTTGTGCTCCCACCCCCCAGCCCCTCCTTATTTTGGACATTTCATATGAATAGAATTATATAACATATGGTCTTTTTTGACCGGCTTCTTTCACTTAGTGCTTTCAGTGTTTATCCAAGTAGTAGCATGTGTTAGTATTTCTTTCCGTTTGTGATCAGTAGTATTCCATTCTTTGGATAAACCACATTTTGTTTATCCATTTGTCAGTTAATGGACATTTAAATTGTTTTCGCTGTTTTTTTTCATAGTTGGTGCATCAGTTGACATTCCTACCAACAGTGCCGAGGTGTTCCCTTTCCTCCACCTCTTTGCCAACGCTTGTTATTTCTTGTCTTTTTGATAAGAGCCATTCTGACAGGTGTGAGGTGATACGACTAATATTGTGGTTTTGATGTGCATTTCCCTGATGATGAGTGACCTTTTCATGTGTCTGTTGGCCATCTGTATGTCTTCTTTGGACAAGTAGCTATTTAGATCCTCTGCACATTTTGTTTTGGCATTATTTGTTTCCTTAATGTTGTGTTGTGTGAATTCTTTGTGTATGTTGGATATTAACCCCTTAACAGATATGTTTTTTGCAAATATTTTATCCCATTAAGTAGGCAGCTTTTTTTGTTTTGTTGATAGTTTCTTTTGCTATGCAAAAGCTTTTTAGTTTGATATAGTTCCATTTGTTTATTTTAGTTTTTGTTTCCCTTCCCTGAGGAGATGTGTCTAAAAGAATATTGCTAAGACTGGCGTCAGAAGTGCATTACATATGTTTTCTTCTAGGAGTTTTGTGGATTTTAGGTTTTACATTTAAGTTTTTAATCCATTTTTAGTATATTACTGTATATGGTGTGAAAGTAATCCAGTTTGATTCTTTTGCATGTAGCTGTTCAGTTTTCTCAACACCATTCATTGAAGAGACTGTTGTGTCTCATTGTATATTCTTGACCCCTTTATTGTAGATTACTTGACCATAGGTGCTTCGGTTAGTTTCTGAGCTCTCTATTCTGTTGTGTCCATCTGTGTGTCTATTTTTTATACCAGTACCATATTGTTTTGACTTCTGTAGCATTATAATATAGTTTGAGATCAGGGCATATGATATCTCCAGCTTTGTTCTTTCTCAGGGTTTTGGCTATTCAGGTTCTTTTGTGGTTTATTTTAGGATTATTTTTTCCTAGTTATATTAAAAATGCCATTGCAGTTTTGAAAGGGATTGGATTGAACCTGTAGCCTGCTTTGGGTAATATGGTCATTTTAACACTATCAATTTTTCCAGTCCATGAGCATGGATTAGCTTTCTTTTTATTTGTGTCCTCAGTTTCTTTCATCAGTGTCATAGTTTTCAGTGTTCTCTCCTTGTTTGTTGAATTTATTCCTAGATTTTTCATTCTTTTTGATGTAGTTATAAATGGGATTCTTACTTTTTTTTGTTTTATAGTTCATTTTTAGTGTAAAGAAATGCAACAGATTTTTTTGTATGTTGATTTGTACCCTGCACCTTTACCAAATTCACTGATTAGTTCTAGCAGTTTTCTGGTGAGTCGTTGGGGTTTTCTTTATATATTATGTCATCTACAAATAATGACACTGTTGCTTCCTTCTGTTTTGGATGCCTTTTATTTCTTTTTCTTGCCCAGTTACTAAGACTTCCAATACAGTGTTATATAAAAGTGGTGAGGGATGGCATTTGTGTCTTTTCCTGATCTTAGAGGAAAAGCTTACAGCTTTGCACCATTGAGTGTAATGTTGGCTATGGGCTTGTCACATGGTCTTTATTATGCAGAGACACATTCTCTCTTTACCCAGTTTGTTGAGAGTTTTTGTCGTTAATCAACATAAAATTGTGTCTGCTTTTTTTTTTTGCAGCCATTGAGATGATCATGTGGTTTTTAGCTTTCATTTTGTTAATATGGTGTGTCACATTAATTTGTGGGTATTGAACCATCCTTGCATCCATGGAATAAATTCCATTTGATCATAATGTATGATTGTTTTAATGTCTTGCTGAATTTAGTTTGCTAATAATTTTTTGAGAATTTTTGCATCTGTGTTCATCAGGAATATTGGCCTGTAATGTTCTTTTCTGGGTCCTTGTCTGGTTTTGGTATCAGGGTAATGCTGGTTTCATAAAATGATTTTGGAAATGTTCCCTCCTCTTCAGTTGGCACTGTTGGAGAAGGACTGGTATTAATTCCTCTCAGTGCTTAGTAGAATTCGCCAGGGAAGCCATCTGGTCCTGAACTTTGCCATGTTGGGAAGCTTTTCATTACTGACTCAGTCTCTTCATGGTAATCCATCTGTTTAGAGTTTCTGTTTCTTCTTGATTCAGTCTTAGTTTGAATGTTTCTAGGAATTTGTTTCTTATAGATTGTCCAATTTCTTGGCATACAGTTTTTTAGTTTTTATGATCCTTTGTATTTGTGTGGTATCAGTTGTAATGTTGACACCTTTTCTTTCCTTTATAGTTTAACTTCTTTCCATCCTCTTTTTTTTCCCCCCTTGATAAGTCTGGCTAAAAGTTTGCCTATTTGTTTAACTTTTTAAAAAACAATTCTTAATTTTATCGATCTTTCTGTTGTCTTTTTAGTGTTTCTTTCATTTATTTTTGCTCTAATCTTTGTTACTTCTTCTTATAGCTTTGGGCTTAGTTCATTCTTTTTTCCCAGTCCCTTGAGGTATAAAGTTGTTGTTTAAGATACCTCTTCTTCGTACTGTGGGCATTCATTGCGACCTTCCTTCTTAAAACCACTTTACTGTTTTCCATAAGTTTGGGCATATGGTATTTCCATTTTCATTTGTCTCAAAAATGTTTTTTTGAATTCTACTTTGACTCGTTGGTTGTTCAGTAACATGATGTTTGATCTCCACATATTTGTGAAATTTTCTGTTTTCTTCTCATAATTGATTTCTACTTTCATACCATTGTGGTCGGAAAAGATGTTTGGTATGATTTCAGTCTTCTTGAATTTATTAGGACTTATTTTGTGGCCTAACATCTGATCTATACTGGAGTTTGTTCTATGTACACTTGGGAAAAATGTGTACTCTGCTTCTGTTGAGTGAAACATTCTGTAAATGTCTCTTCAGTCCATTTGGTCTAATGTGGTTTAAGCCCAGTACTTCCTTATTGATTTTCTGTCTGTTCTGTCCATTGTTGAAAGTGAGAGGTTAAAGTTCCCTACAGTTATTGCATTGATATCTTATTTCTTCTTTCAGGTCTGTTAATATTTAGGTGCTCTGATTTGGGTGCATAAATATTTGCAAATGTTAAATTCTCTTGTTGGAGTAACTCTTTTATCATTATATAATGATTTCGTTTGTATCTTACAGTTTTTGCTAAAACTCTATTTTCTCTTATTATAGTTATAGCTAATATAGCTACCTTTGCTTTCATTTGGTTTCCATTTGCATGGAATATCTTTTTCCATCCCTTTTTTCCCTCAGCCTGCATGTGTCTTAAAAGCTGAAGTGTCTCTTGTAGGCATCAATGGATGCCCACACAACACATAGCTCAGTTTGTTTTTTCCCCATCCATTCAGCCACTGTCTTTTGGTTGGAGAATTGAGTTGATTTACCTTTAAAGTAAATATTGATAGTTAGGGGCTTATTATTGCAGTTTTGTTCATTGTTTTCTTACTGTTTTGCCATTCCTTTTTTTTTCCTCCTGATCTCTTCCTTTGTGGTTTGGTGATTTTCTGTAGCGGTATCCTAAGATTACTTATACCTTTTTGCTTTGTGGCTTACCATGAGGCTTATGTAAAATATCTTTTACCAGTCTCTTTTAAGCTGATCGGAGAAGGCAATAGCAAGCCACTCCAGTACTCTTGCCTAGAAAATCCCATGGATGGAGGAGCCTGGTGGGCTGCAGTCCATGGGGTCGCTGAAAGTCGGATGCGACTGAGCGACTTCACTTCTTTTCGCTTTCACACAATGGAGAAGGAAATGGCAACCCACTCCAGTGTTCTTGCCTGGAGAATCCCAGGGACGGGGGAGCCTGTTGGGCTCCTGTCTATGGGGTCGCACAGAGTCGGACACGACTGAAGCGACTTAGCAGCAGCAGCAGCAGTTTAAGCTGATAACTTCAAGTACATGCTAAAGTTATTCCTTAATGTAATACAACTTTTTCCCGTCCACCTTCTTTATACTGTCATTGGGAAGTGTTAAGTGTTAGTCTCTTAGTTGTGCCCGACTCTTTGTGATCCCATGGACTGCAGCCCACCAGGCTCCTGTGTCCATGAGATTTCCAGGCAAGGTTACTGGAGTGGGTTGCCATCTGGTTGTCATTGGGAAATGCAGGTTCAGCAATACAATATATACATACTAGATTACTTATACCTTTTTGCTTTGTGGCTTACCATGAGGCTTATGTAAAATATCTTTTACCAGTCTCTTTTAAGCTGATAACTTCAAGTACATGCTAAAGTTATTCCTTAATGTCGTTCAACTTTTTCCCATCCACCTTCTTTATACTGTCATTGGGAAGTGTTAAGTGTTAGTCTCTTAGTTGTGCCCGACTCTTTGCGATCCCATGGACTGCAGCCCACCAGGCTCCTGTGTCCATGAGATTTCCAGGCAAGGATACTGGAGTGGGTTGCCATCTGGTTGTCATTGGGAAATGCAGGTTCAGCAATACAATATATACATATTTATGCACTGTTGTTTCAATCAATTACATCAAGAAAGGAAAAAAATACGGATTTTATAGTCACAGAGTTACCTTTGCTGGTGGTTATTGTTCTTTTCATGTAGACTCACTGAGGTCACTTGCTTTCAGCCTGAGGAACTTCATTTAGCAGTTCTTGTATGGTAGGTCTGCTAGTCAGATTCTTTCCTCTTTGGGTCATCTGGAAAAGTTTTCTTTTTTTGTTGTTAACTTTTTTTTGAAGAAAGAGAGAAAGTGAAGTCGCTCAGTCGTGTCTGACTGTTTGCAACCCCGTGAACTGTAGCCTACCAGGCTCCTTCGTCCATGGGATTCTCCAGGCAAGAGTACTGGAGTGGGGTGCCATTTCCTTTACTCAGTTTTTCTTTGAGCTCTTTGAATATGTTATCCCACCGCTTTCTGGCCTCCATTGTCTCCATTGAGGAGTCAGTTGTTAATCTTACTGTGTTGTTATCAAGTGATCAAATTTCTGTTTTTATATATATTGTGTATTTGATATGCTATTGTCATCCTGCCTTTATTTCTTTAAGCATGTTTGCAAATGGCCACTTTGAAGTCTTTTGATAAATCTGGTATCTGGTTGCTGTCACAGGCAGTTTCTGTTGTCTGCTTTTTTCCTGGTTATGGGTCAACTTTCCAGTTTCTTTGCATACCTTTTCATTTATTGTTGGAAACTAGATGTTTTGAATTGTTTAATGACTGGCTGGATTATCCTAGTGAATTCTGTTTCCTCACCCACAGCTTTAAATCTCTGATGTTGCATCCTCAGATGTGCAATTTGGGACATGCTGACTGTCACCTGGGATGACAGTAGTATTAATAGGGCTCTTTTTTCCCTCTGTCTGTGACTGTCATCAGCTGTTAAAACTCCACAAATGGCTCTGTTCTTTTCAGCATTGCCCTATGGCATAAATTGCTCAACAAGTTAGTCTGGCTCCTCCCAGCTATATTATTACCTGCTTATCTCCTGCAAACTAGCTGGCCTACAGTTTATCTATATTTTGAATCTCCTCCTAAGTGCATTTCACCACAACTTCCAGTGAAAGTGCCTTAGCCTGAATGGATGAGATGGCTGAATGGCATCACTGACTCGATGGACATGAGTCTGAGTGAACTCCGGGAGTTGGTGATGGACAGGGAGGCCTGGCGTGCTGCGATTCATGGGGTCGCAAAGAATCGGACATGACTGAGCGACTGAACTGAACTGAACTGAACTTTTATTATTTGTGTATATATTTGGCTGTGCTGGGTCTTCGTCTCTGCATGCAGGCTTTCTCCAGTTGCGGCAAGTGGTGGCTACTCTCTAGTTGCAGTGGATGGCCTCATTGTGGTGGCTTTCATCTCGTTGCAGAGCACGGGGTCTAGGCACACAGGCTTAGTAGTTGTGTACGGGCTTAGTTGCCCCACAGCATGTGGAATCTTCCCAGACCAGGAATCAAACCTGTGTCCCCAGCATTGGAGGGCTGATTCTGAACTCCTGGACCACCAGAGAAGTCCTACTGCCTGCTTTTTCCCCAAGCAAAATCTCTGAGCCAGGGATCTGGAGTTTGGGGAGGGAAAGGGTGATGGCAGGTTTCTCTCTGAGTGACATCCCAGTTCCAGAAGCTGAACTGGGGTGGGAATTGGATAGCAACCTGAAGTGCTCCTGGCTTGCCTCTCTTGGCATGGAACCACTGTGCACAAATTCGGGCCAAGGCGATGAGGGCTCCAGCATCCTCAGTGTGCTCTGCTCCTGGTAGAGCCTTCTTACTGTGATTGGGAGCCACCCGATTCAATTGCACTTGCTGGGAACTTACCTACAGCAACAGGTAGCTGGAGGCAGAATGAGAAACACTGACATCATGCTTTTCCTGGGGAGAAACCCCACCCACGGGAGCTAGAGGAAGAGAGTACCCTGGTTTTGACTGCAGCAGCCTGGATTAGAATCATTTTCTTGCTGATCTCTGAGGGTGGAAGTAAGGAGCAGTATTGGTTCAAATACCAGCTATTTTTGCCTTTCTTACCAAATTTTTATAGACCTTCTTGGATAGATGCTTCTTTATTTGCTCTTTGTCTTTAGTACCATTTCCAGAGGCTTTGAATGGTGGTTTTATTTTTTTTTATTTACATTTAAAGGTGTGTCTTTTTATTTCATCTCAAATTTTCTTTTTTTGGCCATACCCCATGGCATGCAGGATATTAGTTTCCTGCCCAGGGATCAAACCCTCACCTACTGCAGTGAAAGTGCTGAGTCTTAACCCCAGAGAAGTCCCTGAATGGTGGTTTTTAAATACTTGTAACAGATTTCACTGTAGAGTGCGTCAGCAGAGCATACCAGAAGTTTTCTCGGTTCATTTTTCTCTCTCTTTACTAGTGGTTGAAGCTATGTTTCCCAGTTCACGTTCCAGAAGGAGCCAGGATGCTTTACTTGTTACTCTGTTAACACAGTCTCTACTGGGCCCTTTGGCTCTTTCATCTCATTGGTTCTCCTGCCTGTGTGTGGATGTGGCCTCCCTGCACGGAGAGCTGCTCAGTGCTAGACAGATGATTCTGAGTAAGCCAGCTGTTGGCATTTAGAGGCAGTCCTTTATATTGCAGGACATTTAGTATCTTGGTTCCAAAGCATTAAATAAAATGGTAGTAACATATCCTCTCCAGTCATTGCTAACCAAAGGGCCTTTGCATTCACAAATGCCCCCTTAGGGGAGGACTCAGAACCACCCTCAGGTTGAGAACACTAAAATGGACAAATGAGGCATAGAAAACATAAGAAAGGAAGCAATAAGTATCCAACAAAATGAAAATTAGTAATTAAAATATAAAAAGAACATTTCTAAGAATGGCAATGCAGCCATTACAGTTGTTTCCAAAAAAATATTTTCTGAAATGGGAGAATTCAGTGTGTTACTTGAAAGATACCAGCCATTAAATTGTGATTCTAGGTCCTTATTTACTGTTTTAAAGTAAATTCACACAGAGAAGAGATTGGGAGGAAATTTCTTATAAAAAATGTAAATAATGGTGATCTTTGGGTTGTGTTGTTGAAGGCGATTTTAATATACTTTTCTGTTTGCACATTAATATTTGAAATCAAAGGCAAATAACTAGAATAACTGTCCCATCATTTTATGTAGTTACCCATTTTTATTAGCATGCATCAAATAACTAAATATATTTAAAAATCACATAAAGGGCACATACAAAGGACTGTAAGAGGATGGAAGGGTGGGCTAAGTAGACTCTGAGGAATGACTGACATTACCAGATAGAGGAGCCAGTTAGAGGTGGTGATGATAATTCTAGCTGGAGAGAACCACAGGTTCAAAGGCCTAGAACTGAGAAGGACTTGTGTTTCAGGAGTGAGTATTATGGCTGGTAAGTAGGTTTACTCCTAGGTGTTTTATTCTTTTTGATGCAGTGGTAAATAGAATCACTGCTTGAGGTTTCTCTTTCTGATCTTTCGTTCTTGTGTATAGAAAGGCAACAGATTTTCTGAGTATTAATTTTGTAACCTGCAAATTTACCACATTCACTGATGAGTTCATGTAGTTTTCTGGTAGCATCTTTAGAATCTTCATGTCATCTGCAAACAGGGAAGTTTCACTTCTTTGGAAACACAATTGTTTTAATAAAGCAATTTGAGCATGAATGCATCCTAGTTATAACTAGTTGCCAGTTCTAATTTTTGTTGTTTTATTTGAATATTCTCTTGAGCAGCATGAAATTAGTTGTGGATTGTGATCAGCTGGGTTTTGTTCCATAGAAAACATATGGAAAGTAATGTGCATTTTAGAATCCACTTTATAGGTTTTATCTACATAGAAAAGTAATGTTCCCCTCTTGAGGGTCTCACAGGAAAAAAGTGTATGGGGCTAGTCAGAAAGAGGTTGTTTGGAAATAGCTCCTGGCTTCTCCTTTTTTGCTGACTGTAGGCAGAGGCTAGTGGGCACAAGTATCCTTCTTTGGTTGAAGTTGGTGACAGCCCCATTAGCCCCAGCTTTACTTTGAATTGAGAAGAGATAGCAGCCTGCAATCATTTGGGTCTTTCCACAGAAAGGTTGTGCTACTATAAGGAAAGCATTCCTATGAGGAGTACATTGAAGCCTGTAGAAGATTGTTTTTAGACATTGCTCTCCTTGTTTACCCTATTTGTTAGCACTTCTTTCAATTCCATTTATGTCCTTTCTTTGTGTTAGGTTTCAGCCTTTGTCTCTGAGTCTACCAAATTAATGAGAAAAACATTTTGCTTTGGTTCTTTTTGTTATCTTGTGGGGTTTGTTTTATATGTATACTAAAGGTAAAAGATAGGTTTTGGGTTACTTTTCTTAAATGGTCTCTGATCTTAAGGTCATTTGTTCCTTCATATTATGAAGATAAATGTAAAGAAACCACCTTTTAGTGAGCTAAATGCACAAGATGCTCTGGTGACAGGAAAGGAGGAGTGACTGGCCAGCTCAGCCTGCACAGATGATGTGTTTGAGCTCTGTCTTCAAGGGTGAATGTCTTATAAATAATAATTGGTTATGGATGATTAGCAACATATATTGAGTACTCACAGGCACATGCATTTGGTCCTCTGAACAGACCGACCTCTAAGTTGTAAATACTATTTCTGACTCTGTCCGATTGAGGACTTTGGGAAATTAAGATAATTTCCCTAAATTTTACAGTAGAAGATGAGCCGCGAGCCTAGATGGCCTAGATCTTATAGACTCTTAAGTCCACATTGTGAACTGTCCATATTATATTGCACAGAATCCATTCTACCTAGAGAGAAGGATGAAAGAGGCTTCAGGAAGGGGGTATTTTTGCCTCGTGTTGAGATATGAAAAGGACAAGGTGAGGTGAAAGCATGGAGTGATGTAGTGAAGTCTGTAGTTCCATGTGTCTGCAGTAAAATTTTAATGTGCAGTTAGAGTCACTTGGATTAGATGTCAAAATGCAGATTCTTTGACCCTTTCCCCAGATTTGCTATCTAAATGCCTGGAGGTGAGAGGCACAAAAATCTGTGTTTTCACCAAAGCTTCCCAGGTGATTCTTCATGCAAGAGTTTGGAAGCTGCTGGTGCAGTGCATAGAGCTGATGCTGGTGAAAGGGCAGAAGTGAGTCTGGAGAGGTAGATGGGAGTTTGCATCATCATTATAAACTTTTTATTTTTATTTATTTGTTTGTTTGTTTTTGGCTGTGCTGGGTCTTCATTGCTACGTGCACTTTTCTCTAGTGGCAGCCAGCAGGGGCTACTTTCCAGCTGGAGTGTGCGGGCTTCTTATTGCACTGACTTCTCTTGTGGAGCACGGGCTCTAGGGGGTGCGAGCTTCAGTAATTGTGGCCCCCAGGCTTTAGAGCAGAGACGCAGTAGTTGTACACAGGCTTAGTTGCTCTGAGGCATGTGGAATCCTCCCAGACCAGGGATCAAACCTGTGTCTCCTGCATTGGCAGGCAGATTTTTTACCACTGAGTCACCATAGAAGTCCCATCATTATAAACTCCTAAACTTTGTGTAGACATTTTCTTTTTCTAGTACCCAGCAGAAGTGTTTTTGTTTTTGACTGATTCTAAGATCAACCAGCTTTTGACAAAAGACACTCAGGTATATATCTTTATTTTATTATGTGTATGATTGCTGTAAAGCTGGAGTTTCACAAAGTCAGAAGCCTTGCAGCCCTTCAGGAGCTACACTAGATTAACAGCATTGTGTAATAAAAACTGGCTTTCTCAGATCCTTCCTTATGCTCTTACAGTGATATGTATTGTCAAAGCTCCGATGAGGATTTAAAATTTATCTTCTTGAACTAAGATCCAGTGTAATATGTTTTGGAAAATGTTCCTGTAAATACTTCCTCATGGAATTTACTATGTGACTTGGTGTTGAGTGTTTTACCAATTTATGACGAAGGGTTGGTTTGCAAGTTCAACTGTTTTGAGTTTAATTCTTTTAATTAATAAGGAGGAAACAGTTGTCCTCAGTTTTTTGGTTCTTTACAAGGACTTCTATTTGACATTCTTATACTTTTTACAAATTGATACTTGCTTTATATCATTTTAATTAATTATTTTTAATTTAGGATGTTAATTATCTCTGCATATTGTGGCACTGGTCATAAGGAATCTGTTACCATTTGCTGAGACAAACAACCAATTCATCAACCAATTCATTCATTATGGGTAACCACTATAGTGTAAATGATTTTAAGAGCGGATATGAAGCGTTAATAGACACGTGTAAAGCCTCTAAGGACTGTTAGAGAGCTCAGTTTCTCTGAGAGTTAAAATTGGGGATGCTTTTATATTAAGAAATAGTGTTTAAATGGCGCGTGTGTGCTCTGAGTTGCTCAGTCGTGTCGACTCTTTACGACTCTACGGACTGTAGCCCGTCAGGCTCCTCTATCAATGGGATTCTCCAGGAGAGAATACTGTAGTAGGTTGCCATTTCCTATTCCAGGGGATCGTCCAGACCCAGGGATTGAAGCTGCATCTCTCTATCTCCTGCATTGGCAGGCAGATTCTTTACCACTGTGCTACCTGGGAATCCCACTGTTTATTTGTTGATATCAAATATGACTTTTAAAAAGCACTGTTTTTAAGTTTACAATTTAAACTAATTGCTGAAACCAGTCTAAAGTTTTTTTAATATCGTTTTGATAACTTCTAAGTTTTACCATATAATTTCTAATATACTCTTTTCCCAAGTCTTACAATGTATTCACCGAAGTACATTGTCTAACTTGATTCTATCAATCAGTACTTTCTTATTTCCAACTTTTCCTCCATTGTGCCACACCTGATGGGTAGATACCCAGGTTCTTATAAGTCTCCCTAAAAATTGGTGAGAATTCATAAGTTTCACAGTTGTTATTGCATGTCATGTCCTTGGTCGGTAAGTCCAGGGTAAAGTGTAACAGATGCGTTTTAGAATGACTGCTCAGTTTATGGCGTCTTTTCTTTCTTTGGGAGTCTTTCTGTTTTCTTTCTTTCTCCCAGCGCTGCACTTCTCCTTTGGCTATAACCCGTTGGACATCTTCTATTGCCATGACCTGTTAGATCATGTCTTCTGGGAACTTAAAATTGAGGTCCAAGGCACCAGAATTTATCAATGGTGAGAGCTGTCTCTAGTGAAAGGTCCTTGAGTTTCCTTTCTGAGCTCTCTGAACTGCCCTGGTTCCTACCCTTCTAGAGCCTTTAACCATTCATCCCGCTATAAATCTGGAAAGATTGTTCTGGAGTTAGCCTGAAATGATTTGTGTTGTTTGCAGGTGAAATAGAGTCATAAGAACATGTTGTTAGAGTTATGTCATGAATATGTTATTGAAAGCATTCCAAAAGGCAGTTAACAATTTTCCCTTTTGCCTCCTGCTTTAGTTACCTCTGCTGATACCTGTATGTTTTGCCTTCCACCCTCAATAATGTAGTTAACTTCTTAACTCTGTCATCACCAATTAATCAAATACCTATTGTCTGCACACCTTTTATGGCTTCAGTCAGTCAGTTCAGTCACTCAGTCGTGTCCGACTCTTTTATGGCTTAGCTTCATATAAATCACTTCCTGGCTTTTGGAATATCACCTTCATGATAGTGTATGTTGTACTATTGTTACGATATATTTGGCCAGCTCACTAGATAATATTTCCTTAAGGTCAGGCACTGAGACATGTTCAGCCTTGATTCTTAGCACCTTGTATATAGTAGACTTGAAGCAAATACTTGTTGAGTTAATTCCTCACTTTAAATTATTAACATTTAATTCTCATTATTCATTCAACGAATTCTTACTATGATTTTGTGTATACTAGACACCCTTCTGTGCTCTGAAGCATGGAGTGTGCCTTCTCATTGAAGACAGCAGGCCAAAAAATGCCTGCCTTTTTAGGCATCACATTGTAGATAATTAATTTTTTCATGTATATTATTTTAAAACATAAAAAATTAAATTATGAAATACAGCCAAAAGTAAGCTTCTGGCAATATATGGAGTACTATATCTTGTACAGTGTGAAAAAGTTCTGTTACTTCTCCTGTCCTAATTTAATAGATAAATGCCAGTTTTATTGGGGTAACAAGGTGTATGACTGACAAGGAATATAGTGCTATGCTGTGAGTGACCCATGATAATAAAAGAAAAATACCTTTAGGAAATTTGAAAAGTTTATGATTTTAAAAAATTTCTTGAATATGTTATATCTGAATGAATATATTTATAGCAGTTACTATGTCTTTGGAACTCTACTGTCAAGATGGCAGTGAAATACAGAGGGAGAAAGGCCCTCAAATTTTTATGTTATAAGCTTATTTTATAAGCCTTTTATCTTGTCACTGAATTGTCTTACTACTTAATTATTTATTGCATGATATGGTGGGCTTATACTTTGTTTCTTTGCTGCTTGAGAATTGATCTGTGCTAAAGTAAGTCCAGGTAATGTTCGTCATATATTATAAAGAAAAATACTGGCTAAACTCAAACACAGAAGTACTTTACTTTTTAAGCCAGAATATTAATTACTGTATTACTGAGAGTTCAGATACTAGAAGGGAAAAAATTCCCCACATTCTAGTTGTTAGTATTTTGATATGTTTAATTTTATATGTTTTTCTCTGCATTTTAAAAAAGCACAGCTATAATATACTTGTATCACCTTTGTACCCTTATTAAATTATGAAATACAGCCAAAAGTAAGCTTCTGGCAATATATGGAGTACTATATCTTGTACAGTGTGAAAAAATTCTGTTACTTCTCCTGTCCTAATTTAATAGATAAATGCCAGTTTTATTGGGGTAACAAGGTATATGACTGACAAGGAATATAGTGCTATGCTGTGAGTGACCCATGATAATAAAAGAAAAATACCTTTAGGAAATTTGAAAAGTTTATGATTTTAAAAAATTTCTTGAATATGTTATATCTGAATGAATATATTTATAGCAGTTACTATGTCTTTGGAACTCTACTGTCAAGATGGCAGTGAAATACAGAGGGAGAAAGGCCCTCAAATTTTTATGTTATAAGCTTATTTTATAAGCCTTTTATCTTGTCACTGAATTGTCTTACTACTTAATTATTTATTGCATGATATGGTGGGCTTATACTTTGTTTCTTTGCTGCTTGAGAATTGATCTGTGCTAAAGTAAGTCCAGGTAATGTTCGTCATATATTATAAAGAAAAATACTGGCTAAACTCAAACACAGAAGTACTTTACTTTTTAAGCCAGAATATTAATTACTGTATTACTGAGAGTTCAGATACTAGAAGGGAAAAAATTCCCCACATTCTAGTTGTTAGTATTTTGATATGTTTAATTTTATATGTTTTTCTCTGCATTTTAAAAAAGCACAGCTATAATATACTTGTATCACCTTTGTACCCTTAGAGTTTTCAGATTACTTCATGTGATGTTATATGATTCCCTAAAACTTAAATTTTTGTGCCAGGATTACTTGTATGTATGACCAGGACTGCTCTAAACCTCAGTTTTCTTATCATGAAAAACACTGTTGTGAAGAGTAAACCAGCAGGAGAAAACGTAACACTTGATATTTGGCTCTGTGAACTGCTTGCTCCCCATTTGTTCAGATTCACTTGGGAGAATGTGCTCTAGGTTTAACTTGGCCCTTCAAGTAAAGTTTTATAATTATTTTCTTTAAAATAGCTTTAACCTTATAAAACCAAAGACTGTTCCTTTTTAAAAAAGAATTTGGGTATATGTTTGCATGTATTTATGTAAAGAATTTATTTAGGAGCTAGAATTATATGAGACAGTTAAGGTTTATTTTTTGTTGCTGTTTTTCAATCTAGCTTTTCAAAATATAACTGTACTATGGAGTAGGTATGCTTTACAGATTTCACGAAGTCAGATTGTCTTTCCTCATTTTGATATCTAAACCGTATTAGCCATCTCACAGATCAGTGGGCCTCTTTTAAAGTGGGGTGTTGCTATATATGTATACTACAAGAATTCTACATTTAAGCAGGCATATGCCTACATTTTTAAAAAAATAGCTGAAGAGTTTAACATTTTTACTACCAAACTTTTTACTTTTCTAATTCTTTCTCCCTTAATTTTTCAGAATGAACCTAGTGATCGAGAAGATAGCCTCAACAAAAGACATCAGGTGACAGACTCTGACAATGATGACCCCTCAAATCTTAATGCCAGTGACTCTGAAAGTGAGGAACTCCAGAGACAAAAGGACAGTGACTCTGAATCTGAAGAGCATGCAGAGCCTCCTGCCAGTGATTCTGAAAATGAAGACCTCAATCACCATGGGAGTGACTCTGAAAGTGAGGAGACCAGGAAATTACCTGCGAGTGACTCTGAAAATGAGGAACTGCTTAATGGGCATGCAAGTGACTCAGAAAATGAAGATGTTAGGAAGCCTCCTGCCAGTGATTCAGAAGTTGAAGAGCTCCCCAAAAGTCCTGCCAGCGACTCGGAAACAGAAGGTGCTCCAAAACCTCAAGTCAGTGAATCAGAGAGCGAGGAACCTCCGAGGCACCAAGCCAGTGACTCTGAAAATGAAGAGCTCCCTAAACCTCGAATTAGTGATTCTGAAAGTGAGGAGCTTCCCAAGCCTCGGATCAGTGACTCAGAAAGTGAGGAGCCTCAGAGGACTCAGGCCAGTGACTCTGAAAACGAGGAGCTTCCCAAACCCCGAATCAGTGACTCAGAAAGTGAGGACCCGCCAAGACACCAAGCCAGTGACTCGGAAAATGAAGAGCTTCCCAAACCCCGTATCAGTGACTCAGAAAGTGAGGATCCCCCACGGCACCAAGCCAGTGACTCGGAAAATGAGGAGCTTCCCAAACCCCGGATAAGTGATTCGGAAAGTGAGGACCGCCCAAGGAACCAGGCCAGTGAATCTGAAAATGAGGAGCTTCCCAAACCCCGAGTCAGTGACTCTGAGAGTGAGGAGCCTCAGAAGGGACCTGCCAGTGATTCAGAAACTGAGGATGCCTCCAGACACAAACAGAAACCAGAGTCTGATGAGGACAGTGATGGGGAGAATAAGGGAGAGGATACAGAAGTGCAGAACGACTCCCATCCTGCAGATGCCGGTGTAGACAGGAAGCGGTTCAACAGTTCTGACAGCGAGGAGGAAGAACCTAAAAGGGCCAAAATTGACAGTGATGAGGATGAAGAGAAAGAAGGGGAGGAGGAGAAAGTAGCAAAGCGAAAAGCTGCTGTGCTTTCTGATAGTGATGATGAAGAGAAAGCATGTAAGGAATTATTTGGGGCTGTTTATCAATAGTTTTACTTATTGTCTAAACTTATAACTATGAAGCATAGTTCTGGCTTATGCGATCTTAGTTCCCCAACTAGGGATTGAACTCAGGCCCTTGGCAATGAAAGTGCAGCATCTTAACCACTGGACACCAGGAAATTCCCTCATTGGCAAGTCTTACTATTAAATTTCCTTTGAATTCTTTTAGCAGTATTTGTTAAGTTCTGACTGCTTCAAGTTGATAAGATAGACTGCATGACAATGGCAATATGGAAGATTTACATGAAAATTTTTGTTTGTTTTTTACTAGAAAGGGTAATGTTCAAGGAAATATGTTTACATGAAAACTCAGCTGTATCCAGAGTTAGCAGTGGGTCTCTTTGACAGCTAATGCACTACATCCCATCCATACAGTGACTGAGCTCCCACGGGTACCTGTCTTCATTTGTTAAACATCATTGAATGCCGGGAAGTTTGTGAGGTACTCTTATTTAGAGACTCAGTGTCTCCACAGAGTATTCCAGTCTTTACTACTTGATTACTTTTTTATGAAATATCTTCTTTGGAAAAGACATTCCCCAATAACCTGACAGTTATTAAAGGAGAAGGGAAAAGAGCAACATACGTGCAGTTTGAAATTCCAGATTGAGCAGTGATGGATAATTGAGAAACGGGGATTCCACAAAAGAATATCCAAGCCTTAAGAGTTCTGCTAATACTAGGCAGCATGGAAGAGATTCTAGTCTTATTTTCTTCGTTTCCCCAAAGGAAAGGTAGCTATCGATGCCCACTTTATTTTGGTGAAAAACTTCATCTTTTGGCCTCTTTTTCCTAACATCTTCTTAATTGTAAGATGACTCTTGAGTGAATCTTTTAAGTTTTTTTTATTCTAAACTGTGTTATAAGACCTTTGATTTTTGCCACATGCTGCCATTTTAGAGCACCTGTTGTACTTACTAACACAGTGACCATGGTGAATAAGATTAATGATGGTTTTCTTTCTCAACAGCAGCAAAGAAGAGTCGTGTTGTCTCTGATGCAGATGACTCTGACAGTGATGTTATATCGGACAAATCAGGCAAAAGAGAAAAGACGATAGCATCTGACAGTGACGAAGAAGCGGGGAAAGAACTGTCTGATAAGAAAAATGAAGAGAAGGACCTGTTTGGGAGTGATAGTGAGTCAGGGAATGAAGAAGAGTAAGTGACAGTGTAACCTGAACTTCGCAGGGTTCATATAAGGTGTTAGAGAGGAGTTTGTCTTTCAAGTTATTTAAACTTACATTAAAATTCTGTGTTGAAGTGTAATACAATATACCCTGCCTAATTGCACGGCTGTGGGAGATGTAGGATTTTAATTCTTCAGCTACTACTGCATACTACAGCATGAGTGAATCTCAAAAACACTATCTTAAAAGTGAAAGAAGTATAAGGGACATGTTATCTAATTCCACTCATGTGAAGTGCAAGAACATGCAAAACTAATGTGATGGTAGGTAGAATGGCGGTTGCCTCTGGGATATTTATATATTGGACTTACTAGAAAGGGCTACAGAGGAACTTTCTGGGAGATGGAGTTGTTCTATTAAGGTAATGGTTACATAAATATGTGCCTTTGTCAAAACCCATCGAAGTGGACACATGAGACCCACATGTTTTACTATGTGTAAATTATACTCTAGTAGAAAAAGATTTCATGATTCCTATGCAAATGAGAAGAAAACAAATGAAAATTGTTTATATGTCTTTTCTAGAAATCTTATTGCAGACATATTTGGAGAATCTGGTGATGAGGAGGAGGAAGAATTTACAGTAAGTATAAGATGGAAATATTTCCTCTTTATGTTTTTTTGTTTGTTTTTATGGCAGTGATTCTCTATTAAGAGATTCCAGTAAGTAAGAATAAACAACTATGATGTATCCAGCAGAATAATCTAGAAAAAAGGTATTCAGAAAGTGAAATGAAAGGGCCTGCAAAGGCATAAAAGGAATATAACAGGCAAAATTGTATTAAGGGCAGGAAGGAACACATTAAAGCACAATGAAAGGCACTTTATAATGCTGAAAAGAGAGTCACAATAGTTAACGGAACTTCTAATTATAGCAATGGCAGGCAGTGTAATTTCTTCTGCTAAGGACAACTACAAGAGCTAGACAAAATGTTTCAAAAAGTTGCTCATCATCATAAAAATGAGATAAAGCCCAGCAAAAGGTAGAAACCTAAAGAGGTAAGCTCAGCATTTGGAATTGCTTTCTCTGGGCTATTCATCTAGTCAGGCTGAGAGGGTAAGTTTATTTTCAGTTGCCTCAAGGCTCAAGAGACAAATCTTCGAGGTCAGGGCCTGCTGAGGTTAGGTGACCCTGAAAACCCCATGCTCTGGATTGAGACTCCTAAGATTAAGGATGAACTGGAAGTTAAAATAGCGTTTGCTCAGATTTTAGGTTACCTTTGAGCCATCTAGCAGCATGGAGAACCTCAGTCTCAGAAGTTTGATTACCGTGATTAGCCCATTGGCCCTCAGGTACCTGATATATTCAAACAGAAATCCTTTCAGGACAGGGACTTCCCTGGCAGTCCAGTGATTAGGATTGTGCTTTCACCACATGAGGCTTGGATTTTATCCCTGGTCAGGGAACTAAGATCCCATGTGCCAAAACGTTTAAAAAAAAAACCTTTCAGGACAAAGTTAACATAATCATAGACGTCAAATCATTTCTGAAGTTTTTCAAATACATAATACGCACCTAACAATTTAAAAGAAAACAGTAGTAACAACAGATGGTAGAAATAGACCTAAGGGCTCTAGATATAGAAATTTTAGATAGTACCTATGTTCAGCAAGATAAAAGATTAAAAAGTTTCTTAGAGCAAATAGTTGTGTGTATGTCTGTGTGTATTTTTTAAAATATTTGCAAAAGAACCAAGTAGAAATTCTGGGGACTTTCCTGGTGGTCCACTGGTTAAGTGTTCGCCTTGCAGTGCAGGGGACGAGGGTGTGATCCCTTTCCAGGGAACTGGGATCCCACGTGCTGCAGAGCAGCTAAAGCCAGTGTGCCGCAACTACTGAGCCCACGTATTCTGGAGGCCGTACACCACTACTGGCTGAAAGGAGAGAGCCCGCCTGGTGCAGCAAGGATCCCGTGAACCACACTGGGATGGTTAAATACCAGTGACGGTTAAACCACCACAACCAGGGTGGTTAAATACATTAATTTTTTAAAAAAACTCTGAAACTGTGAAAATACAGTAACTGAAATTTAAAACTTGGTGGATGAGTTTAACAACAGATTAAACATATTTGAAAATGTTTGAATGAGTGATTTGGAAGGTAAGTTAGAAGGAACTATGTTGAATGAAATACTGAGATATTAGTGTAGAAAATGTAAAAACCATAATGAGAAGGTTTAACAGAGTGAAATCGAATCCTCAAAGGAGAAAGGAAAAATATACGTATATCAGAAGCAGTATTTAAAGAAACAATTCATAAATCATAGAGTCTAGAAATTCTGCAGATTACAAGTAGGATAAATACAAACCAATCTGCCCCTAAATACATCACAATAAAATTGCAGGAAAGTCTTGAAAGCAGCCAAAGGGTAATAAACAAGTACATTCAGAGAGGAGTGGGTTGCCATGCCCTTCTCCAGGGGGTCTTCACAACCCAGGGCCTGAACCCAGGTTTTCTGCATTGCAGGCAGATTCTTTACTGTCTGAGCCGCCAGGGAAGCCCTCAGAGGGTGAGTTATTTTAATAGCTGACTTGTCAGCAGAAGTAATAGAATCTAGTAACTAAAACTTACGAGTTTTTTTGTATTCTACAAAAATGAAGATCCCTTCTTATTTCATCTTATCAAAATGCCAACTGAAAGAAATGGTAAAGGCAGAAAGAATATTTCAGGCAGAAAGTCATGGATGCAGGAAGGAAAAAAGAGGAATAAAAACATGTGGCTCAGTCTAAATGGGTAGTGGTCATGCAAGCCAAAGTCATGTTTGGTATGGTTTAAAATGTGTTTAAAATTAAAACGTGATGGCAGTAACAAATTGGGCATTTACATGAAATTGAAATGTTCACAGGTCTTTGCAAAGGTATGTAAAAATACATTAGTAGTCTGGTAAGTCAGGATGCACATTGTAATCTCTAAAAATACTACTGGAATGTGTAACTTCCAACCTAATAGAAAGGAAGAATGAAATAATAAAAGTCATTTACATGAAATTGAAATGTTCACAGGTCTTTGCAAAGGTATGTAAAAATACATTAGTAGTCTGGTAAGTCAGGATGCACATTGTAATCTCTAAAAATACTACTGGAATGTGTAACTTCCAACCTAATAGAAAGGAAGAATGAAATAATAAAAGCTAGTCAATCCAAAAGAAGGCAAGAAAGAGAAAAATAAAGGAAATACAGAACAGGGGGACAGTTAGAAAGTAGTACATGATAAGATAGCAGATAAACTTTGAAAACATCACACTGAAATGTATTAAGTGCTCCAGTTAAAGAACAAATTTAAAAAGACTAGATTTTTTAAATGGGCATATATATGCTCATTTCAAAATTTATCCAAAACAGAAGATAAAGAAACATTGAAAATAAAAGAATGGAAAAGAATACTCTCTCTGAACACTAACCACAAGAAAGCTGATATAGCTATATGAATATCAAAGACGTAGACTTTAAGGCAAAACCCATTGTTCGAGATAAAGAGGGTCACTTTATATTGGAAAAAGGTTTTAAATTGTACCTAGCCATGTACTTAGTAACATGGCTTTAAATACATATAATATATACAAAGCAAAAATCAACAGAACTGCAAAGAGAATGCACAATTCTGTAAGTGGAATGTAAACAATAGAACCGTCAGACCAAAAAATACCACCAAAGATAGGAAAGAGTCACTCTCTCTCTCTCTTTTTTTTTTTTTAATTTTTGTTGGAACTAGACCTTCGTTGCTGCGCGAGGGCTTTCTCTAGTTGCAGAGAGCAGGGGCTACTCCAGTTGTGGTTTGTGGGCTTCTCGCTGCGGTGGCATCTCTTGTTGGGGAGCACAGGCTCTAGGCACGTAGGTTTCAGTAACTGCAGCAGCGTTCAGGCTCAGTATGGTCCATGGGCTCAGTTGCTCTGTGGCATGTGGAATCTTCCCAGACCAGGGACTGAACCCACGTCCCCTGCATTGGCAGGCGGATTCCTATCTGCTGTACCACCAGGGAAGTCCGAGAAGTTTCTCTTTTTATATAATCCAGATATAGAAACCCTTTGGAGATTATAAAAGATAAAAATATTTTCTCTTCAGTGGCTTGCCTTTCTTAATGGCGTCTTTAATGAGCAAAAGCTTTTTAGTGTAAATCCGCTTTACCAATCTTTTGCTTTATGTTGAAAGTTTTTCGAATTGTAGGAAAATTTTGCCTATTCCCAGATTCCCAAAGACTAGATTTTTTAAATGAGCACATATATACTCATGTTATAAAAACATTCTTGGGAGTAATTCTTTAGAATCTTGCTTATCTTTTCATTTATATAGTCTGCCTAGAATGAGTTTTTATGTGCAGTATGTGGGCTTTCCTGGTGGCTCAGTGGTAAAGAATCTGCCTGCTGATGCAGGAGACACAAGTTAGATCCCTGGTTCAGGAAGATCCCCTGAAGAAGGAATGGCAACCCACTCTAGTATTTTTGCCTGGAAAAAATCCCACGGGCAGAGGATCCTTGTGGGCTGCAGTCCGGGGAGTTGTAAGAGTCAGACGTGACTCAGTGAATAAAAAACAAGTTCAATATGTATGAGATAGTCAAGATTTCTGCCCCCAACCCCCTAGTTGACCCAGATTATTCTTTTCCACTACTCTGTAGTGACATCTTTGTCATAAATCAAGTGTGTGTATATATATCTTCTAGTCTTTTTCTGAATTATCTTTTCTGTTCCATTGGTCTATCCTTGTACTGTTAATGCATAACTCTGGATATTTGATTTTTTATGCCTTGACTTTTCTTGGTTCTTTGCATTTCCAAATAAAATTTAAACTTTTGCCAAACATAGAAACTATAGACAGCATTTTCTGAATGCAGTAAAATTAAAAGTCAGAAACAAAATTAGCAAATAAAACACCCTTGCCATCCAGAGAAAATGAAAACTTGTTAAACAATTCTTATGTTGAAAAAGAAGTCAGTACTTTCATTACTTAGAGTATAGTTCAAGATGGTAGAAAAATAGCAAGTCCAAAGAAAATAGTAAAGAATTCACTCAGTGAATGCCAGAGATTGTTTGGACATTGGCCTCATGGGCCTTATACTCAACATGAAGCCACATATACAAGGACAAGATATATTTTTCTAGTGTGGAGAATGGACATCAGCTGGTAGGTTCAGTTCAGTGAGAAAAACAGCATACTAGGGAAAGCATTGGGAAGGCCTTTCTAAGTATAATATGACAGTTACAAGCTATGAAGAAAAGACTGGCCTTATTTAAGTTAAGAAATTGTGCCTGGAAAACATGACCATAAACAAAATCAAACTGTATTTGCAAAGCTGTGCAGGTGTGAGGATTGTGCTGTTCCTGTCACGTAACAAGGGCTGCTTTCTCTTCATTTTTAAAGAGATTTTCTGTACCAGTAAGACAAAGATCCAGTGGGAAAATGGCCACTGGATATTAAGAGTTCACAGAGAAATAATAACAGATAGCTTTGAAACCTGAAAAATGCCCAGCCTTACTCATAATAAGTGGATGCAGAGAAAACTACAGAGATGTCTTTTGTTTTTCTCAGTGCAGAGATTGCTAATGTCAGTGCTTGATAACCTGCTATAGTCCTGAGAAGGTGAGGGAACAGGTTCACTTGTGCTTTGCTGGAAGGAGAGTTAATGGTGTAACCAATTTGCAGACAGTTTGCAGGTATTTCTCAAGATTTCAACTACACGTATCTAAATGTCAGTAGGGAAATATTTAAATTACGGCTGCAATTGTTTGATGAAATCAAACAAAGCCTTAAAAACAAAGGTAGTTTATGCCAATGTCAGTTTGACTCAAGATTGTTCTGTTAGATGTGAAATGTGCAAAACAGTATACCATACTCAGTGTGTATAATAAAAGAATGTAGTAAGTAAAAGTGCTTCTGTAAGTGTAAGTGTTTCTGGAAGGAAACAAAACCAGTAACACTAATGGCTAGAGGGGAAGGGAGCTTTTTTGCTATATATCTTTTGGTGTCCAAGAGCAAGCAGTTACACGGAAGAGTCTGTAATGAGGTTGTGATAACTGACTAACTTACCCTGCATTTAGGGTTTTAACCAAGAAGATTTGGAAGAAGAAAAAAGTGAAACACAGGTAAAAGAAGCAGAAGATTCAGATTCTGATGATAACATAAAGAGAGGAAAACAGTAAGTTTGTTTTATTTTTTTTTTTTAATGGACTTTGTTAAAGAGAACTTTTAAAATGAGATGAAGACTAACAAACTTTGTTTTTCTTATTTTGCGTCTTAAGTGTAGGAAAGAATCCCCCATTTTTGTTCTCCCGTCTACTTCTCTATATACAGTTGCTATCTTAAAATTATTTGCACTTGTTATTTTTCTTTCATTTGCCCTGTGCTTAGCTATCTTTGTGGAGCTATTTGGTTGTTAGGCTTTTTTAATTCATATCTCAACTTACTTTTCAGTCTAAAAAGTAGCCCAATAAAAGTTTGTTGAGAAAGAGAAAGCTAATTTAGGAGTCCTAGAGGGGAAAGTTTTAGATACAGAATACTGCTTGATTGTATTTCACGTACTTTTGTGGAGATGATAGGAATGTGTGCAGAAAAATCTGGTGTCTTGAAAGGTGCCAAACATAGATTTATTAGTTACTGTTAGGGTTATAAAGATGATACTGTAAATAATAGTTTCCCTCTTAATTCCTAGTGACATGCAAGAATCAAGCTGAGAGAGTTTCCAATACCTTTGGAAATTAAATTATATAAACCATGTCATCTTACTTACTTGGTAGAGCATATTTGCTCCCTTCTTAAGTGTAAAGATTCAGGTGAACACTTAAGATGACTTTTTGAGGCTCTTAGCAGATCTGTCGGAGAAGGCAATGGGACCCCACTCCAGTACTCTTGCCTGGAAAATCCCATGGACGGAGGAGCCTGGTAGGCTGCAGTCTGTGGGGTTGCAAAGAGTTGGACACGACTGAGCGACTTCACTTTCACTTTTCATTTTCATGCATTGGAGAAGGAAATGGCAACCCACTCCAGTGTTCTTGCCTGGAGATCCCAGGGACGGGGGAGCCTGGTGGGCCCCCGTCTATGGGGTCGCAGAGTCAGACACGACTGAAGCGACTTAGCAGCCGCAGATTTGTACGTTTCCATCTTTATCTCAGTCATATTATGTTTTGAGAGAAGTACATATTATGTGCTTCTTGTTACTAAGAAACAGTTTTTTCCCTAGTTATTCCTATATAAGACAGAAGTATTTAGATTATTGACACCACTCTTTCCCTCCCCCCAAAAGGCAGTGCAGTTAAAACTGAACCAGGGAGTGACAGGTAAAACTTGAAATTTGAAATGTGTTTTGTGTGTAACAGTTGGGATAGTAGAAAAATTGAGCATAAAATTTATGATCACTTATTGTGTTCTGTTAAAAACAATTTTTAAAGTACATGATGCTGCAAGGGATTGAGGGCAGGAGGAGAAGGGGACGACAGAGGACGAGATGGCTGAATGGCATCACTGACTCGATGGACGTGAGTCTGAGTTGGTGATGGACAGGGAGGCCTGGCGTGCTGCGATTCATGGGGTCGCAAAGAGTCGGACACGACTGAGCGACTGAACTGAACTGAACTGTACTTAAAAAAGTAGCACTTCATTGAGTTAGAATTTTAAAAATTCGTGGTTCTTACCTCATAAAAGAAGATGTGTATTTAAAAGAGAATTTATATTTTTTTGCTTTTGTGTTACTGCTTAGCATGGACTTTCTGTCAGACTTTGAGATGATGTTACAGCGGAAAAAGAGCATGAGTGGCAAGCGCAGACGCAACCGCGATGGTGGCACTTTCATTAGTGATGCTGACGATGTTGTGAGTGCCATGATTGTCAAAATGAATGAAGCTGCTGAGGTGGGTCACTTCTGGCTTCATCCTTCTCTCTCTCCCATAATTGGTTATATAGCCTGTTTTGGTTTTTGGCCACACCTTGTGGTTTGCAGGATCTGAGTTCCCCAACCAGAGATTGGACTCATGTCCTTGGCAGTGAAAGCACCAAGTCCAAGCCACTTGACCACCAGGGAATTCCTGCCTTTTTTTTTTTTTTTTTTTTTAAAGCTTAATTATTGCTTAATTTACATTAAAGATACTTAATTTTTTTATGATAAGCGTTTAATGTTCTAAATGTTAAACATGGAAATTTTTAGTAGTATGTTTTAGGGGGAAAAAAGACTTGAATATTTAGTAAAATGAGCCTTTTTAGCTGAATTGGTTTGCCTTTTTCATAATATTTTGCTATTTTATTTATTTGGCCACACAGTATGTAATTCCTCAACCAGGCTTCAAAACTGGCACCCTCTGCATTGGAAGTATGGTGTGTTAATATCTGGACTGCCAGGGAAGTCCCTGGTTTGCTGTTTTAATGGAGGAATGATTTTGCTCTCAGATTTGGCTAGTTTACCACAAAGTGATGTTTCTTCACATACAAAAAAATTATAAACTTATGCCTAATAGATTTTAAACTCATGTGTCATGCTTTTACCTCTGATTAAGAGATTACATTTATTTCATTGCATTTAAAAATTGTGCTCAAATGTAAAAATTGGCCAAATGATTAAAAACAAGTCCTGCTCTTTTAGAGGCACTTCCTGAGGTATTTTGCTATGTGTATAGGATTTGTTCCAGAATAATTCAAGGGTGAAGGGGAAAGCAGTTAGAGAGATCAGTAAGCAAGATTGGCCATGTGCGTTTAATTGTTGAAATGTGTGTGTCAGGAGTGTGTCATTTTGTTTTCTGTGTTTGTAGAATTTAAATTTTCTACATTAAAAAAGCAGAGGAAATTCCTTGGTGGTCCAGTGGTTAAGACACCAAGAATTTGTTGCCAGGGGCCTGGGTTTCAATCCCTGTTCCGAAAACTTAACGATTCCTGTGAGCCTTGCAGTGCGACCAAAAAAAAGTAGGAAAAAAATACCCAAATATCAAAGACTAAAAGTTTTTAATAACATATTCTTTTTGTTACAAACCGCATAGCTAGAATATTATTCTTGATGAGAAACTAAATTTTTCCATGTATAATTTTACATTGAATGAACTCTGAAAACCTGACATTTGTGCCAGTATTTTAAATTAAAATTGTTACTCTCAATTTGTAGTTGTTAAAACTAATCATTCTAACAATTTTGTGGGTTTTGGCACTACAAAATGCCTATACTGTATGTAGTTCTTTCTTGTAGGAAAACCGCTAGTGTCTCAGAGAAATTGCCACTTTGTTATATTTAAAGCTTAGAATTATAGTGTTAATAATTTGCTATTAGCAATTGTTCTCTGACAAATGTGGTATATTAACACATACATATGGAATCTAGAAAGATGGTACTGATGAATCTATCTGCAGGGCAGCAGCTGAGACAGAGAACAGGCTCATGGGCATGGAGGGAAGGAGAGGATGGGACCAATCGAGAGAGCAGCGTTAAAACATAGACATCACCATGTGCAAGATGAGACAGCCAGTGGGAATCTGCTGTATTGCTCAGGGGGCTCAAATCCAGTGCTGTGTGACAGCCTGGAGAGACAGGATAGGGTGGGAGGAGGGAGGGGACACATGTATATCTGTGGCTGATTGATGTTCATATATGGCAGAAACCAACACAATGTTGTGAAGTAGTTTTCCTCCAATTAAAAATAAATTTTTAAAAAAAGTTTAAAAAAAAGCCATTGCTTTCTTTTTACTTTTTTTTAGAAAAATCTTTTTCTTCCTATAGGAAGACAGACAGTTGAATAATCAAAAAAAACCAGCACTGAAAAAATTAACATTATTACCTACTGTGGTCATGCACCTTAAGAAGTAAGTGTTGTTTTCTTAAAAAAGTGCTTTCCTTTTAATGGAATGATATTCAAGCTATGTACTGGTGTTCATTAAAGAATGATTGCCTTCTATCAATTTACAGAAAAATAGTAATGAATAGAATTTCCTCAATTACGTTCTCACAGATTTTTCTTAAACTTTTATGCCTGATAAAAACAGAATAGCAAGCTTTTGTTAATGAAAGAAAACTTGGAAACTACTAATTTTGTTGTTTATACACTATAAATTGGATCTGTTTTCCCAGTATGATTGAGAGCAAAGCAAATCCTGGAAGACTACTTGGAGGATTTATTGAACAAGACTCCTGCGACCTGTTATGTCATGAATTTTATCTTTGTATTAGTACACTAATGAGCCAAACACATGGTCTAGGACTTTATACTAGAAAATTGCTACCTCTATGCCAACAGAGAAAATTTATCTGTGCCGACTTCATATATATAATACCATGTTCTCTGTTAACATAATTGATCTGGTACATAAAGTGGAATTTGAATAGTAATCAGTATTTCATTGTGATTTTTTTTTTCTGCTGGGAGAGTGGTGGTATTCCTGCCTGCAAAGAATAGCATAATTCTGGGTTCTCTATTACTTGAAACAGTTTGAGGATCACTATTCTCCTAGGTTCAACATAAGTTTTTTAGGTGTGATAGTTGAAGCTCATTATGTTTGCTGTCTGCACCACTCATACCAGCATTAGCCTTCCCTCGTGTAAGTTGGTATGTTTTGTGGGGGGTGGCAGGTTACCGTTAACAAACCATCTTTCTTTGTGTATCATGTCTGTTTCTTGAAAACAGGAACTAAATTTCATAGAGCTGTTGAAATCTGTGAACAGGTGCTCAATAAAAAAAATGCATAATTTTTTTAAGCAGTTTTTTGAAACATCACTAAATATATAAGAAATCAAACGAAGCTACAGTAGAACCAGTGTTCATAGCCTTGACCGTCTTTTCCTTTATTGTTATTGTTTTAGGCAGGACCTTAAAGAAACATTTATTGACAGTGGTGTGATGTCCGCCATCAAAGAGTGGCTCTCCCCTCTACCAGATAGGAGTTTGCCAGCACTGAAGATTCGAGAAGAGCTGCTAAGGATTCTGCAAGAGGTGAGAGGCAGATAATCTGACTTGTTTGCTCTGCATTAATTATTTGACATGGCTTGTATTATCATAATCTCTGCATTTTACTGTGTATTTTTGTATTGTGTCTGCCATAGCCTATCAGAAGAGTTGTATTTGGTATGTTTATTAGGAGCATACCAAGTAAAATGAACTTAAAAGGAAGGCCTTTTAAAACTTTTTGTGACTATGGTATTGAAAAAAGATCTTGCAATAGATCTTTTAGATTCTCTGGTTTATCTGAGAAGAGTAGTATGGTAGTGGGCGTGGCTTGTATTATCATAATCTCTGCATTTTACTGTGTATTTTTGTATTGTGTCTGCCATAGCCTATCAGAAGAGTTGTATTCGGTATGTTTATTAGCATACCAAGTAAAATGAACTTAAAAGGAAGGCCTTTTAAAACTTCTTGTGACTATGGTATTGAAGAAAAAAGATCTTGCAATAGATCTTTTAGATTCTCTGGTTTATCTGAGAAGAGTAGTATGGTAGTGGGCATGTTTTAGGGAGGCACTTGACGTAGAAAGAGCACCAACTTCAGCCTCAGATGTGCCTTTAAATCTTGGTCTGGGCCACCTTATGTGGCTATGACACCTTGGGCAAGCTGCTTAACTTCTGAAGGAATCCCGAGGAACCTCCGATGTGCTAGGTGTTTTTTAAACGTATAGATTCATTTATTCCTCACAGCAAACCTGCAGGATAGGTGTATTATCTCCATTTTACAGATGAGGAAATTAAGACTCAGAGAAGTTAAATGACTTGTCCAAGGTCACAAAACTAGCAAGTGGCTGTGGGTTCAGACGTAGGTCTGTTTGGTTCAGAGACCTGAGAGGACCCTTGATTTGTTAAACTGCCAGCCTCTGAGGTGCTTAGTTTACACTTTCTCACACTGTTAAGTTTTGCTTCAACTCAGTGGTAATACTGAACTCTGAACTACTTATGGAAACAGAGTATCTTTGTGTTCAATGACTATAGATACTGAAAATAGAACTTTTTTGTTGTTTGTTCTGTTGTGAATGAACCAGGTGTTGCAGGTCCACAGAGTAGATTGACAGGACTCCCAGCTTCTTAATGATTAATGTGTGTATGTGTTTATGTTCCCCAGCTACCTAGTGTGAGCCAGGAGACCCTGAAGCATAGTGGGATTGGACGAGCAGTGATGTATCTCTATAAACACCCCAAGGAATCAAGGTCCAACAAGGACATGGCAGGGAAATTAATCAGTATGTACATTTTGCCTTTTGTTTCTTGTGTTTATGTTTATAGAGAGACATGTGTGTGTATATATATATATATAAACTAACTATATTTTTACCAGTATTCTTTTAAAATGAGTCTATGAAACGAAGTAGAAAAATTTTTGATACCATCTTATAGATACCAGGCTTTTTGTCCTTAGACTTAAAATGCTTCTCAATATATTTAAGGATGCTATCCCAGTGTATAACAGATAAAATCATACATTTTCTAATTATGGATCAAGAACATGTAGAGAGAGGGAGATTAGAACATAAGCCCTAGAGTCAGTCATACCTGGGTTCCCGTTTACCACCTGCCTTACTGCATATCCTTGGGCTAATGATTTAAGCTCTAAATCAGGTTTCCTCCTCTGAAAAACGGAGAACTGTGTGTTTAACTTAGGTTGTTGTAAAGATTAAACAAGATATATATAAAGCATGGTGCCTAGAATACAGTAAATCCTCAAGAAATGTTAGCTGCTGCTGCTATTATTGTTACTTTTTTATAACGATCTCCAAAGCCTTTTGTGTGTTATTACTTAATGATACAGAGAAATCCTGAGAAGTCTTACCTGAAATTCATCTAATCAGTTGCTGTATTGAACACCATGTGTATCTTCATCCCCCTCCTTAATTCTTCCCGTGCTTTGTATTGGAAAGATTTTTAAACTTTAACACTAGATTGAAATAGTTAACTACTTTTATATCTGAATTGGAAAAGGAAATGGCACCCCACTCCAGTACTCTTGCCTGAAAAATTCCATGGATGGAGGAGCCTGGTGGGCTACAGTCCATGGGGTCACAAAGAGTCGGACAGGACTGAGCGACTTCACTTTCACTTTGACTTTATATCTGAATATAGTAGTTACTTGCCTGTTGCTATTTTAAGATTATCAAAAACTTTTAGAAGAAATTTACTTTTTTAAATAAACTAGAGGAGTATTACGTCTTGCTATTAACCTGCAGTTTACTGCCTATTAAATAATAAGCTTTTGATGCTTTGATGCAGTGGTTTTCAACCTTCTTATTGCCCTAGGCAGAGGGAAGCAGGCTGTTCCTACTGATACCCATGATGTACTACAAGTGATTCTGAATCCAGACATAGGAAAGGCATGTCAGTTTTTAAAGAGATACAGACCCCCCAAGACTCCTTGCTTCCTTCTTAGTTTGATGACGCCTGTGTTCTGTCTGTAAAGGTCCTTTATTGTTTTGATAGTGTATACCAGGGGAACCAGATCAGACAGCAGGAGGTGAGCAACTGGCGAGCAAACAAAACTTGATTTGTATTGACAGCTGCTCCCTATCACTTGCATTACCACCTGAGCTCTACCTCCTGTCAGATCAGCAGTGGCATAATAAACATAATGCACTTTAAATCTTACCAAAGCCATCAAACACACATACATGTCCATGAAAAAATGGTCTTTCACAAAACTGACCCCTGGTGCCAAAAGATTGGAGACTGCTAGCATATGGAGTGGATACTCATTCCCTTCTCCAGGGGATCTTCCTGACCCAGGGATGGAACCTAGGTCTCCTGCATTGCAGGCAGATTCTTTACTGTCTGAGCCACCAGGGAAGTCCATATAATGCAGCAGTAAGAACAAAAACATCAAATGGCACCTCTGGCCTTTTGCTGGCTAAACAGTGTGCATGTAGAACGTTTTTGTGTGTGCAGTTTCGTTAACAGCTTTCTTAGACTTGATGAATACAGGCCTGATGTCTGCACTATCGAAAGGTAATTTTTAAAGATTTAAACCACTTTGACAACTAAGTAATAAAGGAGCTTATTTTTGGTTAGAATAAGAACATAGAGAATTTCAAGATTTTCTGTTTTCAGTGTTTCTAAGCAATGTGATCAACAAGGCTTAATATCCAGAATATACAAACAGTTCATACTACTCAGTATTTTTAAAAAAATCGGAAAATGGGCAGAAGACTTAAATAGACATTTATCCTATAAATGGTTCTGAAATAGTGGTGGCTTTAAGGAGAGAATATTCTGAATGCCTAGATTATGACATTCCCATAGGGCGTGATTATTTCAAGAACGCCACTCTGTTGACTAAATCATTACTTTCCCTTTGTTGTAGATGAATGGTCTCGGCCTATATTTGGTCTTACCTCAAACTACAAAGGAATGACAAGAGAAGAAAGGGAGCAGAGAGACCTAGAACAGATGCCCCAAAGGCGAAGAATGAACAGGTATGAGGGAACAGGTATGAGTAAGTGAAGTAAATACTACTGCTCTGATAACTCAGGGTTGTTGTTGTTGTTATTTGGTAAATAAAGATGATTAAGAAACCCATAAGATATCAGGAGTTTGTCTTTCCGCTTGCTATCTCTTGTAGTTCATAGTACTGTTTAAATGTGGGTGGTGTCTAGTGACTAGACACTAGTCTGGTCTTACTCAAAGCCTCTGTTATTTTATTGCATACTAAACTAGTGAATTGGAGAAGGAAATGGCAACCCACTCCAGCATTCTTGCCTGGAGAATCCCAGGGACTGCGGAGCCTGGTTGGCTGCAGTCTCTGGGGTCGCACAGAGTCGGACACGACTGAAGTGACTTAGCAGCAGTAGCAAACTAGTGAATTAGTTGGAGAAGACACTGGCACCCCACTCCAGTACTCTTGCCTGGAAAATCCCATGGATGGAGGAGCCTGGTAGGCTGCAATCCGTGCGGTCGCTAAGTGTCGGACATGACTGAGTGACTTCACTTTGACTTTTCACTTTCATGCATTGGAGAAGGAAATGGCAACCCTCTCCAGTGTTCTTGCCTGGAGAATCCCAGGAACAGGGGAGCCTGGTGGGCTGCCGTCTATGGGGGCGCACAGAGTCGGACACGATTGAAGCGACTTAGCAGTAGCAGTGTCTAGTGAAGTTTGTCACCTGCTCCTCTCCCAGACTTTGCTGGTTGCATCTGGCCTCTGCTGCCGTTTTAGAGGTTGCTTCTGTTGTTGCAACCACTTACAGGAACAACTTTCTTAGTCCCGTTTCCAGATTCTTAGTTGGGGGGGGGGGGGTGGATATTACTGGTTAAATTTGTATCCATAAACTGGATACAGTTGCATCTAGCAGGATCATTACAGGTGAGTGAAACCTGAAGTGCAAATGATGACTGATCCAATATAAAGGACCTAATTGTGATCTGAGTTTGATATTTCACTTTGCTCTTTTCCCCTTAATTGTAAAGTTCTAACATTCCTAATATCTCATCAATTGCTTTTCTCCCAGCACTGGTGGTCAGACACCCCGAAGAGATCTGGAAAAGGTGCTGACAGGAGAGGAAAAGTAAGATTTTTTTGTATTGATTTTCTTCTTACACGATATTGTGAATCTTCTTGCTGCCTTAGGAAAAATAGTGAATGAAATGATGGTTCAGAGTGGTGGGGAATGATTTTTAGTGTAGCATTTATTGAATATCCACACTGTATTGGTGCTCTGGAGGCTACAAGAAGATTGAAAAATAGTTCGAGTAAAGATTTTGTTGCCACTTGCTATATAATAAACTGTTAGGCTCCAGAAATACAGAATCATATTAAAAGTAGTCCATTCTCTCAAAGTCTTTAGAGCGATCAGAGGCAAAGGGGAGAGCTTAAGCAACGATGTAGGGTAAGCATTCAAGGCCTATTTTAGGGATGGCTAGTAGCCAAAATCAGATTGATTGTATTCTTTGCAGCAAAGATGGAGAAGCTCTATACAGTCAGCAAAAACAAGATGGGAGCTGACTGTGGCTCAGATCATGAACTCCTTATTGCCAAATTCAGACTTAAATTGAAGAAAGTAGGGAAAACCACTAGATCATTCAGGTGTGACCTAAAATCAAATCCCTTACGATTATACAGTGGAAGTGACAGATAGATTCAAGGGATTAGATCTGATAGGTGCAGAACTATGGCCAGAGGTTTCTGACAGGAGGCCGTGATCAAGACCATCCCAAGAAAAAGAAAGGCAAAATGGTTGTCTGAGGAGGCCTTACAAATAGCTGATCAAAGAAGAGAAGCTAAAGGCAAAGGAAAAAAAGGAAAGATATACCCATTTGAATACAGAGTTCCAAAGAATAGCAAGGAGAGATAAGAAACCTTTCCTCAGTGATCAATGCAGAGAAATAGAGAAAAATAATAGAATGGGAAAGACTAGAGAAAATTAGAGATATCAAGGGAACATTTCATACAAAGATGGGCACAGTAAAGGACAGAAATAGTATGGACCTAACAGAAGCAGAAGATACTAAGAAGCGGCAGGAATACACAGAAGAACTATACAAAAAAGATCTTCATGACCCAGANGGGAGGAGAAGGGGACGACAGAGGATGAGATGGTTGGATGGCATCACCAACTTGATGGGCGTGAGTTTGAGTAAGCTCCAGGAGCTGGTGATGAACAGGGAAGCCTGGTGTGCTGCAGTCCATGAGGTCACCAAGAGTCAGCTATGACTGAGCAGCTGAACTGAACTGAGTAGGTTGAAGTGATCGGGCAGTAACTCTGGTGCCTGAAGTGGTGGAAGATAAGGTTGGAAATGCAGATATTGACCAAACTCTGGAGTGCTTTAAGTCAAGATGAGGGATGTTTACTTCTCTGGTTTCCTAGAAAGTTTTTTGAGCATGGATGTGAAGTTAAATTTGATTTGGAATGCGCTGCTGGTGGCATGCTGTGGGATGGGTTGCAGGGCAGAAGAGCTGAAGGTAGTGATACAGGTCAACTGAAACTGTACTGGAGAAGGAGAAAGTTGAGGAGAATTTGCAGGCGCAGAACTGCCAGGAGTTGGTGACTTGGTGGGCAAAGAGCTGGCTAGAGTTGAAGATACCAACCAGAATTTTAAACTTCACTAACTGAGGTGATGGTGTTACCCTTCACTAGAGTGGAGAAAAGTTGATGAAGTCATAGGTGAGTTTTTTCTTGAACATATTAAATAGAAGGTGAATGAGATAGTCCTGTAAATATCCTGGGTCTAGAGCTGGAGTTTGAGCTAGAGACATTGATAGTTATCTCCCTAGAAAAGATTGTTGAATCATGAAATAACAGAGGGAAAAATAATCTGAACAGGGAATTTCCCTGGTGGTTCAGCGGTTGGCACTGGGTGCTTTCCCTGCGGTGGCCCAGGTTCAGTCCCTGGCTGAGGAACTAAGATCTCGCAAGCTGCACAGTACAGCAAAACAAAAACACCCAATAGATGCATTGAAAAATAAAGGGGGCGTAGCCACCGAAGGCCAGTGAGGAGCTGTGATCCTACACATCGGAAGAGAACCTAGAGCAGGACAAGGCTGCCCTGGAGGGGGCTTGGTGGAGAGTAGACTCCAGAGGGGCTGTGCAGCGAATGCGGGCAATTACGCAGCACCCACATCACAGAAGGAAAACAGGAAATGAGCTGGAGGGAGCACATGTCATTTACTTGTGGATAGGTTTGCTGATAGTGGCTTCAGGGGGAAAATAAGAGTTGTGGGAAATTTTCTAGTCAGTTGATCTGTAGGAGCTGTGATCCTACACATCGGAAGAGAACCTAGAGCAGGACAAGGCTGCCCTGGAGGGGGCTTGGTGGAGAGTAGACTCCAGAGGGGCTGTGCAGCGAATGCGGGCAATTATGCAGCACCCACATCACAGAAGGAAAACAGGAAATGAGCTGGAGGGAGCACGTGTCATTTACTTGTCGATAGGTTTGCTGATAGTGGCTTCAGGGGGAAAATAAGAGTTGTGGGAAATTTTCTAGTCAGTTGATCTATTCACATATATGAAAGTTATAGAAGCTTGTTATTGCGGATTCGTCAATGTATGGCAAAACCAGTACGGTATTGTAAAATAAAGTAAAAATAAAATTAAAAAAAAAAAATTAAAAAAAAGAATAGAGCAAACCATACGAGGGAATAGAAACAGTTTAGAACCTTTTAGCCTTCTCTTCCACCCCCAACCCCAACATACACACATATCCAATCTCCATATACCAGTGGAGATGGTTACCTAAAAGTTGAGTGATTTGAATTCCCAGACACTGAATAGACTTTACTTTTGAAGGATGGCAGTCTTACTTTAGCATGGTAGTTCTTAAATTTGTATGTGAAAGTTACTGTATGAGACACCATTAAATGCTGGCAAGGATGCAGAAAAACTGGATCACTCATCCACTGCTGCAGGTAAAATGGTACAGCCACTCTGAAAAATAGTGTGGTGGTTTCTTATGAAGAAACACATACACGGATGAGTGCGAGCAAAACTGGGGAAAATGTAAATAAAAACTGATGAGTGACAGCAGCATCAGCATCCTGCTTATGATGGTGTGCTGTAGTGATTTGCATGTTGTTTTTTGAGAGAGACACTGGATCTCTCTGTATTAATTCTTAAAACTGCATGTGAATCTATATCTCAGGTTTTTTTTTTTTTTTTACAAAACAGAAATCAGACCAAAAGATTACTGTATGAGTTGCATATGCACAACCATGTAAACCGCTTTATGGGCATACTCAGTTTGGGAGGTCATTTTAACTGCCTGACTTTTCATCTCAGAAGTGAACACAAGTGACTCCATTAGACCAGAGAAATTGAGATTCAGAGTCCTCATGAAGGAACCAGCCTTAGACAGGAGAGAGGCACGATTATATCTGAAGCTGAGAAGAGGGGATAAGGAATCCCGCAGAGGAAGCTGGCTTTGTGGGGAAAGTTGCAGTTGACAGAGCAGTGTGAGTGGTGATGAAGCCATCTAAGACAGCAGGGCATGGGTGGGGTGACCTCAGGAGGGCAGAGGAGGTCTGACCCAGATGTGCAGATGAGTGCATGGGCACAGCTAAGGCTGGCTACATAAGCAGCGTGCTCTTCTTCCCATTCTCAGGGCTCTTAGACCTGGAGACCCTGGATTCTGCGCCCGGGCAAGGGTCCCCATGCCTTCGAACAAGGACTATGTTGTCAGGCCCAAGTGGAATGTGGAAATGGAATCATCCAGGGTAAGTCATCAGTCCGGGGACAGCAAGGTGGATCTGAAATGCAGATTACTGTCTGTCTTTTACTTCATGTTTGAGAACCCTTAAGCAACTCTTAAGGTTTATTTGATTTGACGAGAGCTATTTTCTCTTTATCTAGCCAATTTATCTGATTATTATTATTACTGGTTTGGTAATATTTCTGACCATTATTACTGGTGAGCATTACTTCAGACTTAAAGAAACATTATCAGTTGGGAAGTTTCTTCATATTAACTCCTTTTATTTCAACTGAAGCTTGAAGGCTAGAGTGTTTTGGTGTAGCCTTGTTTTGTTTTTTTTTTTGGAACCCTGAGGAACAGAACTCCCCTGCTTTTGCAGCCCACCCCTCCCTTTCTGTTGCGCTGTTGTCAGTCAGTCTGCTGTGAGATGGTTAGGGGAGACACTGTGTCGCCATCACTGTAAATACTACTTGCTGATCCTCATTGCTGCTCAGTAATCTTTTTTTATTCTCCATTCACACTACTCTTTCTAGCCTGGTATTCTTAAAAAGGGCCTAAGCCGATTGGAAAAGCATAAGAGGAGATTTGCAGAACAGAAGCGGCTCAGCCGAGTGCACCGTGCTGTCAAGTTCAGCATTGAAGGCAACAGGATGCCCCTGTAGCCTGGCCCTGCCAGGGCGTTGTCTGGGAGGTATCCCCAAGGAAGCATGCTCTGTGCATGGGCTTGTGCAGCTAGAGTGGAAACAATTGTGTGTGTGTGCTTTCCTAACCAGAAAAGGCCAGAACCACTTTTAGTTCCGACATAATGACTGTGACAGGCACCTAGTGACATTCTGGTCATCTTGAATATTTAGAAATTGATATGAAGTTCCCTTCCTTTATCAGTGCCCCAGTATGTAATTGCCTCACTGATAGATATTTTGGTCTTTCTGCCTGGTACCCTATTTATTAAAAAGGTTTTTGTCAGGGCCCAGAATCATAGTGGTTGGCCTGCCTTACAGGCATATAAGCTGGTTAGTAACATCTTGGTGGAAGGGAGGTGGCTTCCTGTTGCCAGTGGCTCAGTAACCTGCCTTTGAGGGCTCATTGCATAAATCCTGACACTGAATATTTAGGAGATAAATTTAATTAATATGCATTTGGTCCATGGCCTGAAATGAAGACAACTTTGGAACATTCACAAAGCCAGACGGACAGACCTGCTGTGCTCCCAGGTCAGCAGCAGCACTTGGCTGCGGTGAACAGTGGAGAGTCAGTGTTTTGCCTGCCTTTTGTGCCTCCTCTGTTAGCCCTACTTGGGCAGCTGTTTCCACAGACACACTCACTTACCTGCCGGTTCACTTTGCTATCGAGCTACTATCGAGTCCAAGCACACAGTCTTACTCATTGAGAATAAAGAAAGAGTAGAAGAGCACTGGTTCAGTGCTAAGAATTCCTTCATCTCTACTTCCTTCCCTTTTTTCTCTCCACTACCCCTCTTTTTGGTCACACCTTGTCGCTTGTGGGATCTCAGTTCTCTGACCAGGAATTGAACCCAAAACCTGAAGTCCTAACCATAAGACCATCAGGAAAGTCCCCTCCTTCCCTTTTCTCTTCTGTTTCTGTTTCCCTTGATATCCCTCCTTCCCCTCCCCACCGCCCCTGTTTTTCTTTACCTTTGCTATTCTCACTGTCTCTTCCTTCTTTTATTCTTCTCTCTCATAGTATATTTTCTTCCCCAGCACACTTATTTTAGAAAGTCAGGATCTACAATAGGGCAGAGAAAAATATAATAAAAAGTCGTGATGGCCAGTCTCTTTTGGAAGGGCATCTGCCTGTCTGCTGCTGTTGACAGTCTGGACCCCACCTTCCCTGTAGGTGTTGGGGAGGGGGAAGAGGTGGCCCAGCCTCCTGCTAGACTGAGACATGACCAGCATGACGAGAGGGAAGTTCAGAGTTCTCCTTTGTCCAGCATTCCCAAGATCAAAATGGACTGTTACTTATCTTGGCCTGTCTGGCTTATAGAGCTCTGTCCGAAAAATAATAATTAAGGCATGTTTTGGGAGCTGGTCTCATAGCTAAGTTGGTAAAGGATCTGCCTACAATGCAAGTGACCTGGGTTCGATTCCTGGGTTGGGAAGATCCCCTGGAGAAGGAAATGGCAATCCACTCCAGTGTTCTTGCCTGGAGAATCCCATGGACAGAGGAGCCTGGTGGGCTACAGTCCACGGGGTCACAAGAGTTGGACACAACTGAGCCTCTCAACCACAGCCAGCACACCCCGTGATGCACTGCAGCGACTGCCCTGCCCTGTCTCCCTGTTAGGGTCCCTCACATGTCCCCTCCCGGCCCCACACTGCAGACACTACGGGTGTCACTGGAGAACATGCTTCCTAAGAGGGAACTGCAGGGAATTAATGGCTTTCACATGGAACTCTTTGTTTTAAGTGTAATTCTTATTTTTGAAATTACATGAGTAGATATACTGTAGAATAAACCCCATTCCCCAAAGTTCTATTCTTCCTCCATTGTAAAGCACCACTGTTAACAATTTTGATGTATTAAATGTATTTTTACTAATGTTTTAAACTTATTTTTTCCTGCTTATAATTGTAGAAAATTTTGAGATTATAAAAAGAAAAATCACTCACCACTCAAAAGCAATTTGACAAAAATTTTGCCTTGTTTCCTATTGATATTTTAATATAATTATTATTATTATTTTTTTAATTTTTACTTTATTTTTCTTTACAATAGATATTTTAATATAATTAAAATTATATTTATATAATTTTGATCACTTCCTCTCATTAAACCACCTTATATATTTATCATTTGTAATGGCTGCATAAGTCTATCATGTAAAAATATATTAATAATTTGTTCACTGTTCTATTGTTTCTGATTTTTCACTTCTAAATAATAACCTGCACTACACTGTATGTTTATATGCTAATTTATTCCATGGAATGCTTTTAAAATAACATTAAAATGACAAAGCAGTGCATGTTTTTATATAAATCTTTAAATACAAAAAGCACAAATAAACTTAGTGTCACTTGTAATCCCACCACACCTTATTAACATTCTGGGTTAATTCTTGAATCCTTTATATATGTGTGCATAAACATATTATTACTGGTTTGGGGTTTCTTTTGTTGTGGTGGTAGAGTTATAACTTTTAAGCAAAATTGTGATCATATTCTTTTATACCTTGTTAGGTTTGTGTTTTACTTACCATGGTAAAAATTCATTTGAGTAAACATTCTTCAGTGACTAAATATTGTATTATAATATGATTGTACCATATTTTTAAAAGCAAACCCATCTTGCTAATCTTTTAGGCTACTTTTGATTTTCACTAATAAAGTGGTGCAGTGTACAGTTTTACTGTCCTAGGTGGCATAGGGTTAAGCAATCAAGAGAGAAGTTACTGAATCTGACATGCTAGGCACTCAGTTTTGTGTGTTTTCAGACTTGGGGTAACCAGGCATTTGCCAGCTATGGGTCTTATGATCTATAACAAGGTGTAGATGAGCGCAGCCTGGGCATGTCCCAGGTGCTGAGGTTAGAGGGTTCAAATTGTTACAGAAGGTGCTGGGAGTGGACAAGAAGTCCAGGCTGATGTGTAGAGCTGCTGGGAGTTGGGCAGTTGGCAGAGATCTGAGCAGGTAAGGCTTCCAGTGTGCACTGACTGCACGTATAAAAATCAGGGCACGTTGTCTGAAAGGAAGTCAGATACTTGGAACTGCCCAGAAATCTGGGGTATTGCACAGGGTGATAGCGCTTTCTCGTCTGATAATGAATTTTTACACCCCCTCACAGTACCTAGTGCCAAATACTAAAATTGATGTTAATATATTTGTAATTGGGATGTACATAGAAAATCTAGGATGGATATCAATGTAGCTCTTATTCAAGAATGATTTATTATAGATCCTTGCTTATATCTGAGATAGAAGCTGAATCTAAAGGTGAGATAAGCCTAGGAGGGGTTCCCTAACTCAAAAGAACTTCACCACACTAGTACCAGCCCTAAAGTATCTCCTACCTTATTTTAGCATTCTTTAGGTGATTGAGTAGTAAATATCTGGGGAAAAGAACTAAAAGAACTCATCTCTTTTTAACTACTCAACATTCATGAAGATTGGGATTGCTGGCGTTACTGTACCAAACAAGAAGAGTTTGCCCTGATCCAACATAAATGGCAGACCTTTTCAACATTTCTTAAAGGTGTCAATTTCTTGGAAACCACACTTTTTCGAGACATAACAATCTTTTCAAAATATAGAAGAAATTACCTAACAACAAATCTTTAACCATAAAAGGGCAAGTAGAAAGAGAATGCAAGAAGTAGTAAGCCCCTTGGATCAAGAGACTTAATTTACTTTTCTTTTTGTGTCAAACTGATTCCAAAGTAGTTGTAATAGTAGTAATAGCTGATGTTTATTTTGAGCCCTGATTATGTGCTTGTATTTGTTATTATTACCTGATCACTTCTCCCAGCAGTCTTGGAAGTCGTTCAGACAAGGAGCATCATTTGCACAGGGTTATAGAACCCTGACTATTTCTAATCTGAAACTAGAGTTCCAGCAAGCACTTAGCAGTTCTGATCTCATTTGTTATGCTTAGGGTTTTTTCTCGACGACTTTCCTTGCCTTAGAAGATCATAATTTTTTATGCCAGCACTGTTTGAACTTGTGTATGTTAAGTGGTCACCTCCATATTTGGTCTTTGAAAGGGAAAAGCATACAGTCAAAATGTAATCTGATGAATTAGGGGGAATGTAGTTTCATTCCTCCCTGTTTCTCTCTCCTAGCAAATTTCTGTGGACTTGAGGCAAAAATTTTAAAATATGGCACAGATAACAAAATTCTTCTTCTCTGAGAGAGCTTAATATGCATTTCTGACACTGCTGTGTATGCTCGCTCTGTTGTTCCTGAGGTCACCAAAGCTTACTCTGGTTATTCCAGAGCTGGGAACTCTTCTCTGCCGACTTTCAGAGAAAAGAAGCTGAAAGACAACACTAAATACGTGTGTTTCAGTAATTCGCTCTTTAATTTTTACCCCACTCTTAGTTTCAGGGGACCTCCAAGAAGGGTATCAGTCGACTGGATAAACAGATGAGAAAGTTCACAGACATCAGGAAAAAAAGCAGATCTGCACACGCAGTAAAAATCAGCATCGAGGGCAACAAGATGCCCTTGTGACTGCCTGGGAGGCTCCCCGTCGGCACTCTTCAGAAACGCGCAATGGACTCTTTGGAGAAAGATGACATTTTAAAACCTTTTTTAGTGTACCTGTAAATGGTTCAGCTTGTATCAAATGTCATAGGACTCGCATTTCTCTCAGTTATATTTAAAACCATTTGTTGTGCACTTTGTACAGAAGAATACTAGTCATACTTCTATAAACTTTACACAATAAAATTCCATTCTGGTTTTGGGGGGCTGTCTCTTCATTGTCTTCAAGGGTGCATTCTCTACCGGGGTGAAAATTGGTTCTTGGTGAGTGAAGAAAAATTGTAGCTGTTACAGTGGTTTGACCCTTCAAAATTCAGCCTTCCAACTCTGGTATGGTTTGTCTGGCCTCCATCCTTGGTTCCTCACCGTGCTTTTCTTAAGACCCTTGGGATTTCCTGAGTACGAGGAATGTCTTTGTGTTGCTATGAGGCAAGTCATGGTAGACCCTGGGTAACTAGGATGGGGGCTGGTCACCAGAAAGGACCTACCACACAGAGGGTTGGAATTTGGGGCAGGCCCCGTGGTGGGTGGGTGGGGACCCTGGAGGTTGACCTGACCTAGTTGTAATGCCCCATGTTGAAATCAGTCGTGCCCAAATAATGAAGCCTTAGTTAAAAACTCGGGACACGGAGGCTCAGTGGAGCTTCCTGTGTTCCTCAGTGAGCACACTGCTGGGCTGCAATGGCGATGTGCCTTGATTCCACAAAGGGTGCAGAAGCTCTGCCTTTCCTCCCAGACCTTACCTCATCTTCCGTGTGTCTTCATTTGGTTGATCCTCATTTGAATCCTTTATAATAAAACTAATTATAAGGGCTTCTCTGGTGGCTCAGATGGTAAAAGCATCTGCCACAATGCGGGAGACCTGGGGTTCCATCCCTGGGTCGGGAAGATCCCCTGGAGAAAGCAATGGCACCCCACTCCAGTACTCTAGCCTGGAAAATCCCATGGACGGAGGAGCCTGCTGGGCTACAGTCTATGGGGTCGCTGAGTCGGACACGACTGAGCAACTTCACCTTCACCTTCAAATTCGTTTTCTCTTTCGGGGAGCGGGGTCCTACAATTTGAGAAAAGATTAAGAAGTGCTATCCAAGAGGAAACAGGGATATACTTGGAAAGCGCTATAACTGCTGATGAGCAGCCAGGCAGTTGAGACAGAGAATAGTATAACGTACAGCTGTATAGTTCTATTTTTGTGATACTTTAAAGTCATTTTTATAGTCTCTGCAGACTTCTTTATGAGAAATCTCATTAATCAAGATGACTAAATCCAAGAATAAGTCATTGATTTTAATTATAGAAATGTTACAAATTGGGGAAGGGTTATCTGACTTGATATTCAGAAACACATGAGATTGTTGATAAAAGTCTTTGAACAACCAAAATATGAAGTTTGTGCACTTAACAAAAGAATCTCTCAGGATCTCTTTACCCTTACTTTCAATAAATTTAAAAGTACAAATGTGATCGTTGTAAAAAGCAGGTAGGTAAAGACAGAGGTAATAACTAACCACTAGGTGGAGATGGAAGAACAGCTATTATCTGCAGCGTCATTTTTGCATCATATTCTCAGAAACACGTGAGAACAAGCACAGCCATCTACTGAAGCAGATGTTGATGACCTTGACCATTAAAAATTATAAACAAGAAAAGTATAGTAGCACTTTAAAGACTTGAAAGCTATCCGTGCACCATTCTAGCATTTAAAGTGGTAAGTCCCAGTCATCTGAAACTTTCACCTATATAGGGTTAAAATTTGTGATGGTGCCCAGTATTAATGTGATAATCACACCTGAGAAATTTTAAATGTCAAAAAAATAGTTTTCTGTATAAATGGCCATTGCTGCATGGTTTATTTTAATCTCAAAACTAGCCAAGAATAGCCTTGTTTTTTTAATTGGAAATAGTTCCAATTTATAGTAATGTTGCAAGAATGGTAAACTAAATCCCATATACATTTCACCTGTGTACAGCAAGTGTACGTCGTGCCACGTTTGCTTTCACAGAAGTGTAACGTGCTTACAGCTTGCCTCTTGATCCCCAAATACTTAAGCATATTTCTTTCCAAAACAAGGATCTTTAGTTTTTCCCAGTGTTGGTGGTGGTAACTTTGACCACATGGGTGCAGTGATGCAGAATCACATTTATTTTCTCAGTTAACAAGTTTTAATTGTTGATTAATTTTAACTTGGGGAAATTGTAAATATGTAAAATACCCATAAATTTTGCCATCATAGAGGACAGTTTTTACGTATGCAGTTAGTGGCAATACAGCGATCACTTTGTTGTGCAGCAATCACTACTTTCCATTTCCAGAAATCTCAGCTTGCAAAGCTGAAACTACCCTTTGGACAGTAGCTCCTTTCTCCTCTCTCCCCTTAGCCTGGCAAGCACCATTCTACTTTGTCTCCAATTTTGGCTGCTCTAGGTATCTCATGTAAGTGAAATCATACATTACCTTTTTTGACTTGATCACTTAGTGTACTGTTTTCAAGGTTCATCCATGCTGTACCATTCATTTTAAGGCTGAATAATAATCTGTTGTCTGTATATAGCACCTTTTGTCAGTCCATTTTGTTTGCAGACACTTGGTGGGTTGCTTCCACCTTTTGGCCATTGTGAATAATATACTGCCATGAACATGGGTATACAAATACTTCTTTTGAGACCCTACTTTCAGTTTTTTCACGTATATACCCAGAAGTGGAAATGGTGGATCATATGGTAATTCCGTTTAATTTTTTGAAGAACTGCCATGCTGTTTTCCATAATGGCTATTTAACATTCTCACCAACAGGACCAATTTGTCCACATCCTCACCAACACCTATTTTCTGGTTTTTTTTTTTTTTTGATAGTAGCCATCCTAATAGATGTGAGATTGTATTATATCGTAGTTTTGATTTGTATTTCCCTAATAATTAGTGATACTGAACATTTGTATTCTTTTGGAGGCTTTGGATACCTTCTTTGAAGAAATGTCTGTTCAGATCCTTTGCCCATTTTAAAAGTAAGTTTTTCCTTGTTGAGTTGTCAGAGTTCTTTATGTATTCTGGATAACTATTAGATTTGTAATTTTCCCCCCCATTTCTTGGGTTGCATTTTCACTGTTGTACCCTCTGATACATAATTGGTTTTAATTTTGGTGTAGTTCAGTTTATTTGTTTCCTTTTTAACTGCCTGTTCTTCTGTGGTGTCCAAAAAATAATTGTCAGATCCAATGTCATGAAGCTTTTCTTACAGTTTTTTATAAGAGTTTTATCTCTTATATTTAGGTCTTTGATCCATTTTGAGTTAACTTGCATTTGATTTAAGGTAAGCATATACCTTTTTTTTTTTTTTTTTTTGACGTGAATATCTAGTTTTTAAAACACCATTTGTTGGAAATATTGTCCTTTCCCGTTGAATGATCTTGGCACCCTTGTCAACAATTATTTGACCATGTATGTCTATTATGTCTTTTTCTGGACTCTTGTCCATATACCTGTCTTTGTGCCAGTATACTGCTTTGACTACTGTAGCTTTGTATTAAAATTTTAAATCAGAAAGTGTGGGTCCTTATACTTAATTATTTTTTGAGACTGTTTTGGCTATTTGGGAGTCATTTGAAATTTTGTTTGAATCTTAGAATGAACTATATTTTTCTGTAATAAACATCATTGGGATTTTGATAGGGATTGGTTTGGTAGATCACTTTGGGTAGTATTGACATCTTAAGAATCTTCCAATTTATGAACACATAACGCCTTCCTGTCTGTTATCTTCTGTAACTTCTTTCATCAACTTTGTTTCCAGTGTAGTTTCCAGTGCACAAGTCTGTCTTTCACCTCCTTGGTTAACTTTAGTCCTAAGTATTTTATTCTTTTTGATGCAGTTGTAAATGGAATTGTTTTCTTAATTCCCTTTTAGGATTTTTCATTGTTAACATGTAGAAATACAGCAGATTTTTACATATTTTATATCATTCAACTTTGCTAAATTTGTTAATTCTAACGTGTGGGTGTGGGGTGTAGAATCTTTTGGCACATCTACATATAAGATTATGTCTACCAATAGATTTTATTTCCAATTTGGTTAACTTTTTTTTTTTTTCTTAGGTAATTGCTCTGGCTAGGACTTCTAGTACTGTTTGATTACAAGTCTCAAAAACAGGCATCCTGGGACTTCCCTGGTGGTCCAGTGGTTGAGAATCCGCCTGCAATGCAATGTGGGTTTGATCGCTGGTCGGGGAGCTGAGACCTCACGTGCCACAGAGCAAGGAAGCCTGTGCACCACAAATAAATAGCCTGTGTACTACAACGAAGGATCCTGCATGCTGCCGCTAAGACCGGAAGCAGCCACATCAGTCAGTCCAATAAATGTTTTTTAAATGGGCATCCTTAATTTTTCTTGATCTTAGAGGAAGAGCTTCCAGTTTTTCACCACAGGCTATGATGTTATCTGTGGGCTTGTCATGTATGGCCTTTATTATGTTGTTATAGTGTCGTCCTGTTCAGTTTGTTGAATGTTTTTTTATCATGAAGAGATGTTGAATTTTGTCAAACACTTTCTGAATTAAGATGGTCATGTGGGTTTTACCCTTTGTTCTGTTAATGTGATGTATCACACTAATTGATATTTGTGTTTTGAACCATAAAGTACATAATTCTTTTATGTACTATTGAATTTTGTTGGCTAAGATTTTGTTGAGGATTTTTTTAAAAAACATTTACTAGGGAAAACACCATGATTTTGTTGCTGTCATTAACAGTCACAAGGTGATTAAAATTTGCGTTTACCTCTATATTAATCGAATACTGTCCTGTTTTAACTGTTGAAAGCATTGAACACCTGTGATACCTAATGAAATACACTCTTTGTTTTTATTGTATACTGTAGTCATGAGATTCCTAGACGATGGCCTTGTTCTTCCTGCTCATTGATAGTTCTTACCTAACAAAAAGCAACTGGTGTTTTAACTTTAAAGTTACCATTATTTTTCTGGCTATGCTGGCAGTGTGGCCTAGTTCAGCTGCTTAAATTGGTGTAATACACAATGGTATTACATGCGGCAAAAGAATTATCACAGCATGGTGACTGTTAACCGCCTCTACTGGTAGAATAAAGGGTTAATTAGCCAAATACCTGTAATGGAGACAATTCAGAATTTTAAGGGCAATTTCTAACTACTCTTCTAATATTCAATTTGACACAAGTTATTTTTGAAAATGTAATATATACAGTTTATCCATATATAAAGTTATCTCTTAACTAAAGTGAAAGTTGAGATAATTGTTTAGTACCTATATAACTTTTATTGCTAAGAGCTTTTTTTCTTAGTCAAAATGCATTTTTGAAAATAATTCAAAGACACTGTCTTTTTAGCTTAATAAATTTTATTTTCCTAGAGCGAAAATAGAAGGCTGTCAACTTATGCAGAAATTCAATTTAACAAACATTTATGTTTAGATCATGATAGTTAATAATATAGGGAATCTCGAAGTGTAGAAAGTATGAACCCAATTTCAGGAAGTTTATAACCTTGGAAATAATTAGAAATGATAATTTCACTCTAATGATAATCAGTAATGATTATCACTCTAATGATACTAATAGCATCAGTTAGAGATTTTTAACTTAACCTCACAGCCACCTGATACATAATCATCTTTGTCATACCAGTATTCAAGAAGTCATTCTGAAGAGGGCCTTCACTGGGTTACATGTGATTAATATAGGCTTATTAGATTTATTTACTTTGTTATATGATTCTCCTATGTAGAGGATGTTTCCACCTATCTTGTTCAATATCCCCATTTAATTGTAACAGTTCTTTTAAACATGTGATTCTTAAAGAATTGATATACTTCCTTAAGCTGAATTGTGACAATGGTGGGGGGGTACAGAGGGGTGAATTACTACAATTAAAGGTTATTTTCAAATAGATTTTTTAACATTACAGTCTGAAGCAGTGTTTTTTTGTTTGTTTGTTTTCATTGAGATACAATTGACATGCAGGATTCTACTACTTTCACATGTACAACATGATTCAGTCTTTATATTGTAAAATCACTGCAATAAGTCTAGTTAATATCCATCACCATACCTAGTTCAGATTTTTTTCTTTTGATAAGAACTTATAAAATTTACTCCCTTAGCAACTTTAACATATGCAATACAGTATTATTAAATACAGTTGGTGTGCTTGCTGTACATTACTTCCCTATGACTTAGTTATCCTGGAAATTTGTACCTTTTGATCCCCTTCACCCACTCCCAACCCTTGTTTGCTGAGAATTTTTGAATCTATTTCAAGGATATTGGTCTGTAGTGTTTCTTGTCCTATACAATCTTTCTCTGTTTTTGGCATCAAGATAATGCTGGCCTCAGAATTTGGAGTTTGGAAGTGTTCCCTCCCCTTCAGTTTACTTTGGAATAATTTGAGGAGAAGGCATGTTAATTGTTTTCATGTTTGGTAGAATTCACCAGTGATGCCATCTTGTCATGGGCTTTTCTTGTTGGGTGGTTTCTTTTAATTACCATTTCAATCTCTTTACTAATTACAGGTCTATTCATATTTCTGTTTTTTCATGTTTTGGCCCATTGTGTTTCTAGGAATTTGTCCATTTTTATCTAGGTTATCCTGTTTTGACATACAGTTCATAGTACTCCCTCATAATTCTTTTTATTTCTGTAAAGTTGATACTAATATCCCTTCTTTGATATCTGATTTTAGTTATTTAGAGTCTCTTTTTAGTCAGTCTAGCTAAAGTTCATTTTGTTGATCTTTTCAATGAAGCAACTCTTTTATTGTTTTTTCTTTTTTTTTTTCTATTCTAAATTTTATCTCTGCTCTAATCTTCATTATTGCTTTTTCTCTGGGTTTAGTTTGTTATTCTTTTTCTAGTTTTTTAAGGTATAAAGTTAGGTTACTGACTTAATGTTTTTTAATTAAAAATTTATAACTATAAATTTATCTCTTAGCATGACTTTTGCTGCATCTTGTAAGTTTTCATATGTTGTGTTTTCATTTTCATTTATCTCAAAGGTATTTTCTAACTTTGCATGTGATTTCTTTGACCCATTGGTTGTTTAAGGATGTACTGTGTAAATTCCACATACTTGCAGAGCTTCCAGTTTTCTTCTTGCTATTGATTTCTTTAGTTTTATCCATTACGTTTAGAATAGATGCTTTGTATGGTTTCAGTCTTTAAAATTTATTAGGACTTATTTGTGGCAGCTTTACATATCATCTACCCCAGAGAATATTCCATATGCACTTGAGAGCTGTTGTTCAGTAACACATTTCTGTATATGTCTGCTAGGTCTGATTGGTCTCTAGTTCAAGGCCTCCATTTCCTTATTATCTTCTGTCTTGTAATAGCAAGATTATTATTGAAAGGGGGTTTTGAAGCTTTCTTCTATCATTATAAAGCTATTTCTCCCTTTAATTTTGCCAATAAGAAATTATTGCTTCACATATTAGGAGCTCTGATGTTCGGTACATGCATGTTTATAAATGTTTTATCTTCTTGGTGAATTAACCTTTTTATCATTATATATCCTTCTTTGTCTCTTAAGACAGATTTTGACTTAAAAGTCTACTTTGTGTATTAAGTGTGTGAAGGGTCCCTTTTCTCTGTATCCTTGTCAACACTTGTTATTTGTTGTGTTTTTGATAATAGCTTTTCTGACAGGTGTGAGGTGGTGATATCTCATTGTGGTTTTGATTTACATGTACCTGATGATTAGTGACATTGAGGATCTTTTTGTGTGCCTCTTGGCAAGCATGGTGTTTCATTTGCAAAAGTGTCTATTCAGGTCTTCTGCCGTTCTTTAATCACATTGGGCTTTTTGTTGTTGTTGTTGTTGTTTTTGGTTAAATTTATTCCTAGATATTTTATTCTTTTTCATATGGTTGTAAATGAAATTGTTTTCTTAATTTCTCTTTCTGATAGTTTGTTGTTCAGTTCAGTCGCTCAGTCATGTCCGACCCTTTGCGACCCCATGAATCGCAGCACGCCAGGCCTCCCTGTTCATCACCATCTCCCGGAGTTCACTCAGACTCACGTCCATCGATATAGAATTTCAACAGATTTTTCTATATTAACTTTGTATCCTACAACTGAATTCACTGATGAGCTTTAGTAATTTTTGGTGGTGTCTTGAGGGTTTTCTATGTAAGTATCATGTCATCTGCAAACAGTGACAGTTTTACTTCTTCCTTTCCAGTTTGGATTTTTATTTCTTTTTCTTATCTAATTGTGGCTACAACTGCCAATACTATTTTGAATAAAAGTGCCAAGACTAGGCATCCTTGTCTTGTTCCTGATCTTAGAGGAAATGATTTCAGCTTTTCATTGTTGTGTATCCTGTTAAGCTGTGACCTCATCATATGGCCTTTATTTTGTTGAGGTATATTCTTGCTGTACCCACTTTCTGGAGACCATATCATAAATAGATATTGCATGTGTGTGTGGTAAGTCAGTTCAGTTGTGTCCCAACTCTTTGTGATCCTATAGACCCTAGCTCACCTGGCTCCTCTGTCCATGGGATTCTCCAGGCAAGAATACTGGAGTTGATTGCCATGCCCTCCTCCAGGGGATCTTCCTGACCCAGGAATCAAACCTGTGTCTCATGTCTCCTGCAATTTTTTCAAAGAACCACTCTTAATTTCATTTATCTTTCCTAGTATTTTTTTAGTCTCTTTTTCATTCTGCTCTGATCTTTATCATTTCTTTCTTTCTGGTAACATTGGGCTTTGTTTGTTTTCTTTTTCTAGTTTCTTTAGGTGTAAGGTTAGGTTTATTTGAAATTTTTCTTGTTTCTTGAGGTCAAGGCTTATACTGCTATAAACTTCCCCCTTAGAACCACTTTCATTGCATCCCATATATTTTGGGTCATTTTATTTGTTTTCATTTGTTCCAGGTGTGTTTTGATTCCCTCTTTGATTTCTGTTGTGCTTCATCAATTGTTTAGTAGCATATTGTCTATCCTATGTGAATGTGATTTTTCCAGTTTTATTCTTGAAGTTGATTACTAGTCTCATAGCACTGTGGTTGAAAGTGATGCTTTGTATGGTTTCAGTTTTCTTAAATTCACTGAGAATTGTTTTGTGACCTGGCATGTGATCTGTCCTGGAGAGTGTTCTATGTGTACCGGAATGTATTCTGCTGCTTTTGGATGGAATGGAGTATGTGTATATGTAATGTGTGTATCTATCTGGAATAATCTGTTATTTAAGGCCAGTGTTCCCTTAATTGATTTTCTGTGTATATGATCTGCCCATTGAGTAAGTGGGGTTTTAAAGTTCCCTGCTATTATTGTGTTACTGTCAGTTTCTCCCTTTATGTGTGTTAATATTTGATCTGTGTATTCAGATGCTTCTATTTTGGGTGCATATATATTTGCAATTGTTGTATCTTCTTGGATTGACCCCTTGAGCATTATGTAATGTCCTGCCTTTTCTCTAGTTACAGTTTTTGTCTTAAAGTCTATTTTGTCTGATACAGGTATTGCTATCCCAGCTTTCTTTTTGTTTCTATTTACAGGGAATACCTTTTTCCATCCCCCTGCTTTCAGTCTGTTTGTGTCTTTAGCTTTAAAATGAGTCTCTTATAGACAGTATACCTTTCGCTTTTTTTTTATTCATCCAGCTACTCTGTATCTTTTGATTGGTCCATTTAGTCTATTTACATTTAAAGTAATTATTGATAGGTATGTACATATACCATTCTGTAAATTGTTTTGAGGTTTGGGGTTTTTTTTTTCTTCTTTGTTCTTTTGTTCTCTTCCTTTGTGATTCGATGACTATCTTTAGTATTATGTTCAAATTCCTTTCTTCCTGTATCTATGTCTATTACAAATTTTTGCTTTATGATTACTATGAGGTTTATATATAGCAATCTCTACACAATATGTGGTTGTTTTAAGTTGCTGATCTCTTAAGTTCACATGCATTTTTAACAACCCTGCATTTTTACTCCTTACCATGTTTACTGTTTTTGCATCATGTTTTGTTTGTGATTCCCTACTTATCATGGATATAGATGCTTTTACTCCTTTTGTCTTTAACCTTTTAGCTTTACGTGTGTCGAGGGAGAGAGCAAATTAGCCAAGATGGCATGTTCAGGCTCTGTTGCCCCATGTTTTGTAAATAATGACTGTGTAGCAGCTGAGATGACTCACAACACTGCACACGCATGCTATGAGGTGCTCGCCTGGTCGTAAGCTGCTTTGTGCTGTAGGGACAGGAGCTCCACCTAGAAAGTGGTGTCATTTACTGCTGTGTTACAGCTGTGTCCACGGGGTCGCCCACGAGAGGACAGAATTCCGGTACGGCTTCTGTGCCAGCCAGGAGAGAATAAACGTGTTTGTAGTTCCTACGGCTCTTCATGTCTTCTTCCAGCCTCTTAGCTCACACCTTGCCTACCCTGGGTTTAACAAACAGTGCACAGTGTGAACAGCAAGACAGTTGGCACTGTGAGCAGGATCAGCAATACAATTTGGTTGATTTACTCCCTTTACATATATTTGCATTTACCAATGAGCTTTTTCTTTTTATAATTTTCATGAATTATGAAATCATGAAAGGCTTGTCAAAAGACAAGCCTTTTCTTTTTCACTTAGAGAAGTACCTTTAACATTTTTTGTAAAGTTGGTCTGGAGGTGATGAACTGTCTTAGCTTTTGCTTGCTTGTAAAGCTTTTGATGTCTCCATCAGATCTGAATAAAAGCCTTGCCAGTAATAGTTGTATTTTTTTCCTTTGCATCACTTTAACCATATCATGCCACTCCCTTCTGGCCTGCATGGCTTCTGCTGACAGCCTATGGGAGCTCCCTTGTATCTAGTTTAATTGCTTTTTTCCTTGCTGCTTTTACTATTCTCTCTTTGTCTTTAATTTTTCCCATTTTAATGGCAATGTGTTTCTGTGTAGTCTTCTTTGGGTTGATCTGGTTTGGGACTCTGCTTCCTGGACCTGGGTGTCGCTTTCCTTTCCCAGGTAAGTTGCCTATCTCCGCTTCACTTAGTTCTTGTATTTTATCCTGTGCCTTCATTTGGAATATATTCCTCTGTTGTCTCATTTTTTCTAATTTGCATTTTTATCTCTATGTATTTGGTAGGTTTGTTAGAGTCCCATACAGGATAAACTCTGGGAGAAACACACAAAGACACATTTTCATCAAACTAACAAAAGCTAAATACAAAGAAAAAATATTAAAAGCAACAAGAGAAAAGCAAAAAAAAATACAAAGGAATCTCCATAAGACTGTCAGCTGATTTTTCAGCAGAAAATCTTCAGACCAGAAGGGAGTGGCAGGATAAAAGTGACAAAAGGGGAAAACCTACAACCAAGGTTACTTTACCGAGCAAGGATCTCATTCAGATTGGATCAAGTAAAACTTTACAGACAAGCAAAAGCTAAGAGAATTCAGCACCACCAAATCAGCCTTACAGCAAATGGTAGAGGAGTTTGTCTAGGCAAGAAACACAAGAAAAAGACTAACAAAAACAAACTCAAAACAAGAAAATGGCAATACATATTGATAACTACCTTAAAAGTAAAGCATTTAAAAGATAGAGACTGGCTGAAAGGATGCAGAAACAAGAACTGTGTATATGCTGCTCACAAGAAGCCCACTTCAGACCTAGGAACATACACAGACTGAAAGTTAGGGGATGGAAAAAGATATTCCATATAAATGGAAGTAAAAATAAAACTGGAATAGCAATACTCATATCAGACAAAATAGACTTTAAAATAAAAACTGTTAGATAAGAAAGGACACTACATAATGATCAAGTGATCAATCCAAGAAGATCATATAACAATTATAAGTTATGCACCCAACATAGGAACACCTCAATACATAAGACAAATGCTAGCAAAAATAAAAGGGAAAATTGACAGTAATACAATAATAGTAGGGGACTTTTAACACCCCACTGAAACAGAAAATCAGTAAGGAAACACAGACCTTAAATGACACATTAGACCAGATAGACCTAATTGATAGCTATAGGACATTCCATCCAAAAGCAATAGAATACACTTTTTCTCAAGTGCACACAGAACACTCTCCAGGATAGAAAAAATATCAAATAAATGACCTAACCTTATATCTAAAGCAACTAGGAAAGGAATAACAAATACACCAAAGTTAGTAGAAGGAAAAAAATCATAAGGATCAAAGCAGAAATAAATGAAAAAAACAATAAAAAGCTGGCTCTTTGAGAAGATAAACTGACAAACCAATAGCCTGATTCATCAAAAATAAAAGGAAGAAGACTAAAATCAACAAAATTAGAAATGAAAAAGAAGTTACAGCAGACTGCAGAAATACAGGGGCTCGTGAGAGACTTCTATGAGCAACTATTTGCCAATAAAATGGACAGCTTGGAAAAAAATGGACAAATCCTTAGAAAAGTAAAACCTTCCAAGACTGAACCAAGAAGAAATAGAAATTATAAATACACTGATCACAAGCACTGAAACCGAAACTGTGATCAAAAATCTTCAAAAAAATGCCCATGCCCAGATCACTTCACAGGAAAATTCTATCAAACATTGAGAGAAAAGCTAAAATCTATCCTTCTCAAACTCTTCCAAAAAATTGCAAAGAGAGGAACACTCCCAAACTCATTCTATGAGGACACCATCACCCTGATACCAAAACCAGACAGATCAGAAAAAAAGACAATTACAGGCCAATATCACTGATGAATATAGATGCAAAAATTTTCAACAAAATAGTAGCAAATAGAATCCAACAACACATTAAAAGGATCATACACCATGATCAAGAGGGGTTTATCCCATGGATGCAAGGATTCTTCAATATATACAATAATGTGATATACCATATTAACAAATTGAAAGATAAAACTATATTATAATCTCAACATACAGAAAAAGCTTTCAACAATATTCAACACACATTTATGGTAAACTAGAAAATGGGCATAGAAGGAAACTACTTCAACATAATAAAGGCCTTATATGACAAACCCATAGTAAACATTATTCTCATGGTGAAAAACTGAAAGCATTTCCTCTAAGATCAGGAACAAGACTAGGATGATCACTCTTGAAACTGTAATTCAACCTAGCTTTGGAAGTCCTAGCCATGGCAATCAGAGAAGAAAAAGAAATAAAAATTCAGATTGGAAAAGAAGAAGAATAATTCTTTGTATGCAAACATGATACTACCTTAGGATACCATCAGAAAATTACTAGACCTAATCAATGAATTTAGTAAAGTTGCAGTATATAGAAAATTAATACACAGAAATCCCTTGCAATCCTAAACACTAACAACAAAAAATCAGAAAGAAATTTAAAAGTCAATCCCACTCACCATTGCAAAAAAAAGAATAAAATACCTAGGAATAAATGTACCTAAGGAGACAAAAGGCCTGTATGCAGAAAACTAAGACACTGATGAAAGAAATCAAAGAGGACATAAACAGATGGAAAGAATATATCATGTTCTTGGATTGTAAGAATCAGTATTGTGAAAATGACTATACTACCCAAAAGTAGTCTACAGATTCAATGAAATCCCTATTAAATTACCAATGGCATTTTCCACAGAACTAGAACAAAAAATTTTACAATTTGTATGGAATCACAAAGATCCCAAATAGCCAAAGCAATCTTGAGAAAGAAAAGGGGAACTGGAGGAATCAACAATTCTGACCTCAGACTATAGTACAAAGCTACAGTCATCAAGACAGTATGGTACTGGCACAAAAACAGAAATATAGTTCCATGGGACAAGACAGAAAGTCCAGAGAAAAACCTACACATCTATGGGCACTTTATCTTTGACAGAGGACAAAGTGGAGAAAAGACAGTCTCTTCAATAAGTGGTGCTAGAAAAACTGGACAGCTCATGTAAAAGAATAAAAATAGAACACTTCCTAACATACACAAAGATAAAATAGATTAAATACCTAAGTTTAAGGCCAGAAACTATAAAACTCTTACAAGAAAACATAGGCAGAACACTCTTGATGTAAATCATAGTTAGTAAATCACCTACCTCCTCAGTTCAGTTCAGTCGTTCAGTCGTGTCCAACTATATGTGACCCCATGAATTGCAGCACACCAGGCCTCCCTGTCCATCACCAACTCCTGGAGTTCACTCAGACTCACATCCATCGAGTCACTGATGCCATTCAGCCATCTCATCCTCTGTCGTCCCCTTCTCCTGCCCCCAATCCCTCCCAGCATCAAAGTCTTTGCCAATGAGTCAACTCTTCGCATGAGGTGGCCAAAGTACTGGAGTTTCAGCTTTAGCATCATTCCCTCCAAAGAAATCCCAGGGCTGATCTCCTTCAGAAGGGACTGGTTGGATCTCCTTGCAATCCAAGGGACTCTCAAGAGTCTTCTCCAACACCACAGTTCAAAAGCATCAATTCTTTGGCACTCAGCCTTCTTCACAGTCTAACTCTCACATCCATACGTGACCACAGGAAAAACCATAGCCTTGACTAGACGGACCTTTGTTGGCAAAGTAATGTCTCTGCTTTTCAATATCCTACCTCCTAGAGTAATGGAAATAAAAACAAACAAATGGGACCTAATTAAACTTGAAAAGTTTGCACAGCAAAGGAAACTATGAACAAGATGAGAAAACAGCTCTCAGAATGGGAGAAAAGAATTGCAAATGAAGCAAGTGACAAAGGAATATCTCCAAAATATATGAGCAGCTCATGAAGCTCAATATCAGAAAAACAACCAAATTAAAAAATGGGTGGAAGAGTTAACAGATATTTCTCCAAAGAAGACATACAAATGGCCAACAAAGACATGAAAATATGTTCAGTCTCACTCATTACTAGAGAAATACACATCAAAACTACAATGAGGTATCACATCACACAGATCAAAATGGCCATCATCAAAAAATCTACAAACAATATTCTAAACCAATCATCAAGAATAAATAAATATTTTTAAAATCTACAAACGGTAAAGACTGGAGAGGATGTGGATAAAAGGGAACCATCTTGCACTGTGAGTGGGAATGTAAATTTGATATAACCACCATGGAGAACAGAATGGAGATTCCATTAAAAACTAGGAATAAAACTACCTTTGACCTGGAAATCCCACTACTTGGCATATACCCTGAGAAAACCATAATAAAGACTCATGTATCCCATGGGACTTCCCTGGTGGCATAGTGGATAAGAATCCACCTGCCAATTCAGGGCACATGGGTTCAATCCCTGGTTGGGGACGATTCCAGATGCTGTTGAACAACAGCCCATGCCCCACAGCTACTGAGCCCATGCACTAGATCCCACAAGTGACAACTGCTGAGCCCACGTGCTGCAGCTACTGAGGCCTGCATGCCTAGAATCTGTGTTCCACAACGAGAAGCCACCACAGTGAGAAGCCCACGAACCACAACAAAGTAGCCCCCGCTTGCCTCAACTAGAGAAAGCCTGCACAAATGAACAAAGACCTAGCACTGCCGAAAACAAATCAATGAAATTACAAAAAGACACGTACCACAATAGTCACTGCAGCACTATTTACAGTAGCCAGGACAGGAGAGCAACCTAGATGTCCATCAACAGATGAATGGATAATGTACACAATGGAATGTTGCTCAACTGTAAAAAGGTATGAATTTGAGTTAGTTGAGCTGAGGTAGGTGAACCTAGAGCCTATTATACAGAGTGAAGTAAGTCAGAGAAAAACAAATATCATATATTAACTCACATATCTGGGGGTTAGAAAAGTGGTACTGATGAATCTATTTTCAGGGCAGGAATAGAGACACAGAACAGACTTGTGGACATAGCAGGGGAAGAAGGGGGTGGTACAATTAACAGAGTATCATTGAAATATATACATAACAGTATGTAAAATAGATAGCTAGTAGGAAGTTCCTGTATAACAAGGGAACCAGCCTGTGATGACCTAAAAGGGTGGGATGGAGGTAGGCTTGGAAGGGGGGCTAAAAAAGGAGGGGATATATGTATACTCATGGCTGATTCATGGGCTTCCCAGGTGGCACTAGCGATGAAGAACCCACCTGCCAATGTAGGAGACATAAGAGATGCAGGTTTGACCCTGGGTCAGGAAGATCCCCTGGAGGAGGGTATGGCAGCCCACTCCAGTATTCTTGCCTGGAGACTCCCAAGGACACAGAAGCCTGGCAGGCTGCAGTCCGTAGGGTCGCGCAGAGTTGCACACAACTGAAGTGACTTAGCACACATGCACACGCATGGCTGATTTACACTGTTACACGGCAGAAACCAACACAGCGTTGTAAAACAATTATCCTCCAATGTAAAAAGACTCAGATACCGTAATTCTCATCACAGTACTATTTACAACACCCAGGACATTCAGTTCAGTTCAGTCGCTCAGTCGTGTCCGACTCTTTGCGACCCCATGAATCGCAGCACACCAGGCCTCCCTGTCCATCACCATCTCCCGGAGTTCACTCAGACTCACGTCCATCAAGTCCGTGATGCCATCCAGCCATCTCATCCTCGGTTGTCCCCTTCTCCTCCTGCCCCCAATCCCTCCCAGCATCACAGTCTTTTCCAATGAGTCAACTCTTCGCATGAGGTGGCCAAAGTACTGGAGTTTCAGCTTTAGCATCATTCCTTCCAAAG